>VDFB02338372.1:2901309-3501309 GCA_007258455.2 Sequoia sempervirens | reverse complement strand
TAGTAGCTATTAAGGACCAGTATAAATCCATGGGCAAGGACAAGGCCTTTGAACCGGGATCAATAAAAAGGGTTTGGACAAACTTAGGTCAAAGTGAAATATTGCGTGATAAGATATCAGAATATTTCAAACTTGTTGATTTATGTCAAACAATGATATTGGGGTCAGTGGAGGATGAGAGAGTTTTTAATACATTAGGGTTTTTGAAATCAAAGTTAAGAAACAAACTAGACAAGAATTTGGAAAATTGCTTGAGGATGAAAGGAACTGCGTATAATATCAAAAAATTTCCTTTTGATAGGGCACTCGCAATCTAGAGGTCCACATGTGAAAGAAGAGGGACTGGTCTATGCAACACTCCAATTCCAAAGGCTAGTACTGGCGGCACTGCCATGGGCAGTGAGACTGGGATAAATGACATTGATGAAAATGATATAGTGAATGGTGAAATTGAGACACAGGACGAAGAAGGTGAAGAGAAAACTCAGAATCAAGAGCTTCAAGATGACTCTTTTACTCTATATGATGTTGAACCTCAATTTTGGGACCCTAACTCCATTTGGGAAATGGAAGAGAATTAGCAACTTTTAGGTATTTATACTGCACTACAAGATTCATGAATCAGTTTCCATTGTTCCAAACTGTAGTTGATGATATTTTATATTGTATTGAATGAAAATTGAAATTGTGAATCATTGCACTTCATGATATTTATTTTATATTGCACTTCATGAATCATATTCCAAACTTTAGTTGATGATATTTTATATCGTATTCCATTAAATTGTGATATTTTATATTTTATAGTGTATTCCATGGTATTGAATTTGATGTGTTTCTACATCATTTTTAAAGAACAACATTTATCACTCAACTCATAAATTCCTATTGCATTTCCATTCACAAAATATTTGATAAATAACTCAAAGAATATTAATCCATTCCTTGAACAAAAGTTAACAGTTCAACATCCACAACTTATAAGCTAACAAAAGCTAACAGTTCAACATAAATAACTTATAAAGACATCCACACAACTTAAACAATAAAAGCTTAAACTACCAAATCACCTAAATTATTCAAAGAACTCCTTACGCATCCATCACCATAAAATCTTTATTCACAATAAACATTCCACAACAATGAAATTAACCAAAAATTTATCATTCCAATAATAGACAATCCACTGGAAACTACTTAGCAAAAGCACAATAAATCCACATAGTACACACCATAACTCAAATATTGTGCATGCATGAACTTCACCATTGTCTTTCTATATTGAAATAATAGAAAAGCAATAAAAATAGCAGAGTTTTTTTGTCTTGATAATGGTTCCTTGAAGACAACCGTTTTAGAAATTAAAATAAAAAGTTCTTTGAAGTATCAAGAGAGCCAAATTAAAGAAAATAACATAAAAACTAAAAACTAAACAACAGACTCCTTCGCTTTCAATATTTTCCACCTCCTCCTTCAGTAACGCCTCTTGTGCCTTTAATCTTTGCATGTATTCCCGGTACTTGGTGACAATTGTGGTGATGTTTTTTCTCCCTGGCGTTGTAGTAATCTGTAACTTGGTTCTCCATTTTCCCAAAGCCTTTTTAGAATCAAACATCTGAGATCTTCTCTCTTCTCCAAATTATAAGCCTTCAAGTGGAGCTCCATTGCACTGAGTTTCGAGGACTCCCATGTCACTGTAGCAGGATCATATATTTCTTTATTGAATTTCTCTCTAAACTTCAGAGAGGTCTCTCTTATATCTAGAATCCTTTCATCAAACTCGTCAGTAATTTCTACTCCCATAATTTGAAAATCTATTTTAATTTCTTCCAACATTTCATAATATTTTTCAAGTGTGTTCTTAATTTCATTCACTAGATTATCATATATATTCAATTTCCATTCTAATTAATCTGACTAGGAAAGGTCTAGCTCCTTAGGATTATTCAAAATTTTCTCACCAATTAATATCTTCGAATCCATAGAGTTCAATTATTTCATTTCCTGAGAGAGCACATAGAGACTAGTTTGATCTTTTATGACATCCTAAAGTTCTCCTACTAACTCCTTCCTCTTGTCAAGAACTCGAGTGTAAAACTGCAAATATTTATTCAGAAAGAAGATAGCCTCTTGAGATATTGTTTCGATCCCCTCACAAGCAACTCTGGAATAACTCAAATTATTTTTAATTTTCTCTATGGTGAGCACATCAATGCTCTTTACCTAAGGCTGAGAACTTGAGGCTTCATTAGATGTAGGAGGAGTGGCCATGGAAGAAATAAAGTTACTCAATGTGAGGACTTGAGACTGCATTTTTATGTTTTCTTTCCTCTATTCTTTCATTCTTTTAATCAAGGTAATGAATGAATAATTGGCATGGTACATATCACCTTCTAGTGTTGGAGGCCCCATATCAACATGTGTGACATTGTAGTCTACTGCTGTTATTTCATCTTCATTTAAATCCTTGACAAGGTCAACAATTTCTACTATTTGATTTCTAGAAGTAGCATCAATCACCATCCTTAAAATCCTCTTGGATTTCTTAGGTTTTGAAGAGCTTTGAAGTAAATTTGCAACTATATCCACTCCAATTGTCATTGTAGGAGTATACTTTCTCTTCTTCTGCATTGCTTTTTTCAGCCATCCTAGGGAGGCTATTACCAGACCAAAATCTTCTTTTCCAATAATAGTATCTTTAGGAGAGGTAGAAGTGAAAGGTGGATTATCAGGCAGAGAAGAAGGAATTTCAGAGTCTTTAGACATAAGAGGAAATACATTATCTTTAGTGATATATTTAAAGATAGCTTCAAAATCTACAGCCACAAGTTGAATTTTTTCTTGATTGGTATTCTTCTTAGGGGTAGGAGAAAGCACACTGTCTTGTTCATAGATGCTCTTCAATTTGACTATTTCTTGTGGCCTATCACCATCACCTCTTTACTAAGAATTTACACTAGACAACCTAAGAAAGGGTTTCCCCGATGATACACTTGCACCAGATGCTTGCGTAGACCCCTTTTCATTCTTCTGTGATGACTTCAGCTCCTGAACAAGACTAGCAACTTGCCACCATTTCCCATCCAACTAGTCCTGGGTTCTTTCAAGCACTGAGGCAGCATGCACCCTCATATCTAAAATTTCACTTTGGTTCCAATCAACCCTAGGGTGGGATTTATCAGTCAATTTTTCATATCTAGGATATAAGATTGTTGAATCCTCAGCTACATTCTCAAGAATGTCAAATTGAAGACTAAAAGCTTGTATCTTTTTTAGTGTTAGCCTCATATAATCTCTTCTCAAAACTTCATTCTCATCGACATAATCTTCCCAGAAATCTTTGATAGATGGGTGATGCTGATATGAGCTCCCTCCATAGAGATTCTACTTCACAAAACCCTTACTATCAAAATTAGCTCTCATAGACAAATTATGGAGGTTATATTCATTAAGAAGTCCTTTAGCTCCCCTGGCCATCTGGTTTGTTTTGCACCAAAGAAGGGGTCTCCAATGGGAAGAGCATACCACTCATTTTCTCCATGTTAAAATTATGTAATATTAACCATTGCCATTTGTCGAAAAACTTCGGAGAAATATCATTAAACCTTTTAGGATCTTGAGTAATTTCAATGGGGGCTTTCTCGAAACCCTATTCTGGAGATAGGAAAACTTATCAAATTGGATAAAAACTCCCATATTTTGATCTGAGAGAAATGGATTGATGCATTTCTAGGTTTTCCATCCCGACTTCCTCATGACCTCCATTAAAATGCATCATTAACACAACAAAATCATCCATTCCAAATTTTTATTGGTGAGGAAAGTGTTTATACGAGGGAATGTCCGAGGAAGCTAGGGTTCCTTGCAGCTCAACCTTATCCAAAGGACCTCTAACTACCTACAATGTAGGTAAGGAAAAGAACACATACAAAAAGTAGCAGTCTTATGGAAATTAATTAATTACTCATTCAAATGGAAACCAAATGCTTCCAGCCTGAGTCAATGAAAATGTTCTCATCACAAGTTGTCAAGATAGAGATTGGTACATACAATCCTCAAATAGCTTAACATTGTGCATTCCCAACAATCTTGATTGCAATAAAACAATGCTTTGCAATTTCTCCCTTAAATGCAATCTTTTGAGTTTATTTGGCAGTTGCGACTTACCTTTCCTTTCAGTCTTCAACCAAGTTTTGGCCATGGAGTTCTTACACCAGTATTTATTCACTTCAAAAAATTCACCTGCCACTATGACAAACATGTCTTCTAGAGGTTCCCTTTCTGGAATCCCCAATGCTTGGGAAACAACTTTAGGAGAAATTTCTGCAATTACAGTCTCGTCTGCAGCTTTAATTTCCCATGTCTACAGAATGTACCTTCTTGCACATGCACTTATTAGGTCCACACTCAACACAGCTTCCAAAAACCCTCCAACTTGAGCTAGCCCGCTTTCTAAGAGTTTTATATCCAGCTCAAACTTGTCGTCCCTCTCGAGGCGTGCCCAAAATTTTTCTAACTTAAAAGGTCCGAGCTCCATATCCCTTACACTGACTGTCTGTTCACTCTACATGAGCGCAAAATGGAAATTCGTGGAGAAAGAATGTTTGCACCTCAGAAGTACTAGCCTTGGCAAAGAATGAGAATATAGGCTAAATGTCTGAGTAAAAAGAATGTTTTCACTTGAGAAGCACTGGCCTTTCCAAAGAACGAGAATGCAGGCTAGATGTCTGAGTAAAACTTCACCACACACTTATGTCATTATTTTTTATAGGGCGTGCATTGAATGCGGCATTCAATTTCATTCCTCAAAAATATAGCCTTGAAATATGCATGCTTTTGGAAATTCCTCAAAAGGAAACTCTAGTTTAGTACATACATAAGTCCATAATGTCGCGTGGTCACTGAAACTAGGAACCTTAGAACCAAAGTCTGAAGTTTCAAATTTTTTGAAACCTCTGACCCACCGACTACAAAGATGACCAAGAAACTAGAAATACTTGCAAGTTTACAACTCAACAAAGTGAATGAACTTGGGGAATTGAGAAGTTATGAAAATTTAGAACTCTGCGACAAGGTTATAAATTATAAAACTCTGATGACTAGCGACCGATAAGGTTATAAATTATAAATCTCTAAGGACTAGCAACTAAGGTTAGGAAAAGCACCAAAATTGCGACTTTGAGTGATAGTAACCACAACATGTCATTAATATTCTTTGTCATTATGCATTGATGTATGTTTTAATTCTGGATCTAGTTTAATGAACCAATTAAAGTACCTTGATTAAAGCATGAATTCATATAAATGTTTAGTGGACCTGATAAGTAGTACTAGTCATGGAGATTGAGTATCGATCTATGAATTGTAATGCAATTTAACTAAGATTATGGATGCCTAGAATTAAAGTCACCTCATAGTTCATATTTTAATTGTGCTAAAAGTAAAACTTGAACATGTACTAAGCGATTCATCACTTAGCTCAATGCTTAATAACATATTAGCAATAGTCTTAGTAGCATATACAACAATGAACATCAACAATCGTTTGAAGTGTATCTAGTAGTTGAAACCACTATTAGACTTTTTCTTCAAATGAAAAAATAAATAATACAAATAATTTATCATTTAACATTGATACATTATTGAAGTCTAAGTTGGAACTAAGACGACTCTGCATAGAGCTGAGTTGGAACTTGGAAACCCATATTATCAAAAACCAAATCACTGCAACACCTTTTCTAGCAACTTCCACTGTTCAAGTGGTGGAATTTTCATTTGTTCTAACTGATGTTTGACTTGAAGATTTGTTAACAATTCATGATTCAAATTGGAACCTGTCTTGCATTCTTTAGTCAATTTTACATTCAAGGTTAGCAATGGTTTGATGGAATCCAAGTAGTTCACCACATCTGGGTTCTAAGGAAACTGGCCCAAATCAGTCTTCATTGCATCCTCCATCTTCTTTCTGAAATCATTCTTTCCAATGAATCACTCATTTGTCTCAAAACCCCTTGGCAAACCAAGTTCTATGAAGTTCCTTAACTTTTCATCCACCTTCTTCATCTTGTCTGCAACCAAATTCAAATATTCCTTTGTTTCACACATTCTCAAACACTTTTCAATGATAGATGACAATGCCATTGATGTAGCAAGCTGATTAGTAATCCCTTTTGATTTCAAAACATTGTCACTGGCTTTGTAGACTATTTGTTGAATTTCTTTTGCAAATTTCTCTAATGCCAACACATTTTTGTTGTCCACTAAATATTTGTTGAGCTTCTTATGATGTTGTCTGATAGCATCAATCAATTGAAACATGTCACACAAATGATCAATTCTCTACATTATTTTATCCCAGATCTTTTGTTTCATATGGCTCTCTCTACAAAATGCAGATAACTTATTTTGACAAGTCTCAATTTCATTTTTTGCTTCCATCACCTCTGCCACCAATCTTTCATTTTTTTTCTCTCCTTCTCCAATTTTTGTTCCTATTGTGCATTTTCAGTCGCAATGCTTACTCTTAGTTTTTCTGAAGTGGATTTTTCCTCATCATATTTCTTGTTGCTCTCTTCTAGCCTTTTCTTCAGTTCATTCACTACAATCTCATTTTGCTTATCCTCTTTGCTTGTTGATGCAGAGGAAGATTTTTTTATTCTTTTTTCTAATTCATTGCTCTTGTTATCTATTGCTTTCCTCTTTGCTTTCTCATTTGCTAGGTTTTTTTTCTTGTAACTTTTCGAATTTGATGCACCGCAACCTTTTTCTTTCTATCTTGCTTTAGCAATGATGTGTACACCAATTCATTGCTCAACTAGCTTTTATGCATTAATTTTTATTAGAGTATTTTTTGAGGTCTAGAAAAATCAATTGAATATTGTTCACAGATTGGATAGAACCCATCTAATTTGGTTTGTCTTGAATTGTGGGAACAAGAAATGTGTACCCCATGATTTCTTTATTTGTGTCAAATGTGGGTAATACCATGGTTGTGTCAGGCTCTGAAGTTACGGTAGATGCACTCTCCATCAGTTGCTTCTTTTCTTTTTTATTCATGTCTGATTTCTTTTTAAACTCTTCAATGTAATCAAAACCTAGGGACACAAGAATAATGGAATGCTTGAATGGCGAAGGAATAGGAGTAGTAGTAAGCAGCCTTTGGGGTGCACGGAAATAACTCCTTTGTGATGAATCCACCTAGTAGTGTAACTTGGACTACATCAAAATCTTTGCCTCTTTGTATGCCTTGATCACACTTTTGGTGTTTCTGTGGTATATTGTATTGTTCTCCTCTTGTGTGTAATTTGTTGTTGTAGCACATGTTGACCACTACTAGTACTACTACCCATACCATCGCCACCAAAGGCAGTGCCAATTGCACTAAGCTCTCCACCATGAGCTGTCCTAGTTGTGATTACAGTAATAGAATGAGGATGAGGATTTGAAGCTCCTGACAAAGTGTCTTGTTTGCCCTAGTTCTACTTTTTCACCTCCAATCCCAAGGCCAGAAAAATCACTTGCTTTTCTATGCTCTACATATATTACCGTCCGAGGGCGTTATCTTTGGGATCCCAAAGGACCACCTTCATAACCCATTTTTTTAGCTATGGCTACTCCAGTAGTATATGCTTCTTTTGTGGCCTCACTTAAACCAAGTTTGAAATTGACATGGCTTCCTTCTTCCCTATCATCATTAGATTCATGATCACTTTCTTTATCTTCTTGTTCATTTGGATGCTCTATATTCCACAATTTGCTAAACTCACTGTCTTCTTCGTTATCTCCATACTTTGCAAGAGCTCTTGGTTCACCTAGCTCCTTCCTCATAGACCAAAAGGCAGTAATTTTTGATTGTGACCAATTTTTTTTCTGTAACTTCCTTCTCTAGAGAACTTGGTTTTGTTACTCTACTACATGGTTTAGCACTTTTTTGATAAAAATGTTGTACCTCCTGATTGTCTTTCAATGTAATGCCATAATTTTTGCTAACAATTGCTCAAAAGAAATACCATTCTCAGCAACACTTTTCTCCATTGCAATTTTGATCTCATCCCAAGAATCCTTGTTTCTCAAGTTTTTGAGCAAGGGTTTACTTTCATGTTGAATTCTACTTGCAACATTCTTATTGAGCACAATCATTGATTTAATGGTGTCACATGGATCATACTGCCAGTGACAGATAGCATCAAAATAAAAAAAATTCAAAATATTATGTTCCACACTAAATGCTTTTCTCTCGAATGTGATCCCTCCACATAAAAAAGGTAAAGAAGGAAATAAGGTCTTCTTTTGCTGACTGGTAAAGTGTAGTTCATTAGTACTCTGCATTTTCCTTACATATTCCAAAGCAAAAACCCTTTATGTCACATGTATTGGAAGTTTGTATGGCTGTACTCCTGATCCATAAAATCTTAGCATAGTATATTCTTCCATTAAGTACCAATCAACCAATTGTATTTCTTTTCCTAGTTGAATGTAGTTTCTACATGACATAGGCAATCTAGGCATTGGAGTATTTGTAATTGCTTGATGCAATGGAGCCAAAAATTAGTCTACAAAATGACTGTAGTTCCTTCAAGAATCATGCATCCTTATAACAGTGGTCCATTCATACACTGGAGCCATTTTCTTTTCCTCAGGATTACTATAGGGCCGAATCTAAAGCTTGTTGGTCTGAAACATTCCTCTGAATTTCAATAGAAAAAGATAGCACAAGTAGATTGTGAACCTAAATGTCTTGGTGGAAGCTCCTTTAATTATTAAAAATTGTTTATGCATGGATTCTACAATGTGCACAATAAATTTATATTTGACATGTTGAACACCATAATGGATATTATACACCGTTTCAAGGAGGCATGCACCCACTTCCAAATTGCTATCTAGTCCGAGGCAAAATGATAGCATGGAAATAGTATCCTGAACCCATGGTTTAAAAATTTCCAAATCATAAGGAGGCTTATGATCACCTTTCAATTTGTTTCTATCCTAAACTATTATGTTTAAGAAAGATTTTTTCTCCAGTTCATCCACTGCTTCATAATCACTAGCAAGCTTTTCTAGGTCAATGTGGACACTTCCAAATTCTTTGCCTTCGGTTGTAAATGTAAACCCCAACACTTTTCCAAGTTCTTTTGCATTAATGGATAACAATTCTTCTTTGCTATCTTTATTAACAATTGCTCTTTTGTTATCATAATAATTTTGAGCACAGACCATGATAAATTTAGGGCAAGGGAAAACCTCATGTAACATCATGCGCCCTAATCTAGTTACCCACGGTGCACCTATACTATTAACTTGCATTTGCTTTGAGGCCTTATTCTCATATGAAAATCTAAGTTCTGAGGTACACCTACCATAGGTTTCAGGATCATAAATATCATGGTATTCATCAGTGAAACCTAGGGTTTTAAGCAATTTTGCATAATGTATTTTTTTATTTGACATTGCTCTAGTGGTACTGCTGGTAGACATGCTTATACAATGTGAAACTATGAATTCCCTATTAGTACTTAATTTTTCTTAATTCTTAAGTCTCTTAGCCCCAAACCCAAACTTCAAAGTTTGACAAAATAAGATTTTAGGAAATGTCAAACGATGAAACATAGCCACAAGAATTCTTTCACTTACCCGACTTTTGATTCTTGGAAAGATTAATGTTGATAGTCGTGGAAACTGGGTTTCTGGAATGGCTTTGTCAGAAGTGGAACTGTGGAACCCAGAATAGGGTGGTGCCATAGTGCGCTGTAATGAGAAAACTGAAGACTGAAATCTCCTTGTGTGATGACCCTCTCACTTAAAAATAAAATCACTTAGCAGTATAAATTGAAAGTGCTTTTTTCAGTCCTGTATTGACAACAAATTCTAAAGAATCTAAACTGTTGATCTTTGTAAATCTAACGGTTATAGGTGATTCCAGAAGTTTAGGTTCGTAACCCTAGCGCTTCATGCATTTCATTCCGGAATGAAACTACAACCATACATCAAATGTTCATTGAACGGTTGAGTAATTTATGATATATATTATAAATAGTAAACATGTGTTTTATTTTTTTTTCAACCTTTAATGCGCTAGAATTCACATCAACGCCTTTATAAAATGAATTACAATGTCACATTAATAGCACAACCATTAATAGCACAGTAACACTTAAAGTTGCAAAGAACTTAATAAAAGGAATTACAATGTCACATAATCACATTAATAGCACAACCATTTATTTTTATTACAACTGAATGGAAATTCTCAATTTCACATTATTACATAGTACAAATACAAATGTAAGCACAAGCGCCAAGCTTCTGCCATGGTCTCTGAGTCCTAACTCTCTGTCGTCTAAAAATAAATGCATGGAGGAGGGCCACCGCCAATCATGGTGTCTGAAAAATATGCATGGGGAAAGGGGGGCAAATCAAATAGGGGAAATTGGATCTGTTAAAGACACAAAAAGTACTTATCCCCTTTGAAAATTAGAGTCATGCAGAGGATGAGGGGTTGTAAAACTACTTCCATCTTCTACTTGCTACTTCCATGCACTTGGAGAGCACTTATCTCCATCAGAGCTGGCTCAAAACTTGTCTAAGAAGTCTGGTCAACCAAATCAAATTCTTTCCAATTCCACCCATTCTGAACTTGAAGGAAATTGGTCTTTTACTTTGTAACTACATAACTGCAGGAAGGATAATTTAGAGTATCCCCAATAATACCAAATCATCTTCTTCCTGAATCCTTATTAACCTTACAAAATGAAAACCCTTATGACAATTCAAACATTGCACTCGAGAGTCAGTAGTATAGCCTTTAGCCTTCAACGAATTATTTCAGTTGTACTCACTATCCTAATTTATGGGCCAATAGTGCCGCCAATAGTACCACTACCAACTTGGTCCCTATGTACACCTCACACATGTCACATGTGAGGTTGGGTTACTATAGTGATAAGCACGATTCGTGCAAACCAAAAAACCAACTTAATTGATTCAAGTACTTAACTTTAGTATTTGTATTGCTTTATGTTTTACTTTTAAGTTTTAAATCTGCATGCAATTATTTCATAAATAGATAATTTCTTAAAGGAAAAAAAAATGATATGAATAGATTCATCAATTGCTTTTCTGTGCTTTTTAATAGCACAATTGCTATGATTTCATCAATTGCTTTTTAATAGCACAACCATTTATTTTATTGCAACTGAATGACAATGTCACATTATTACATAGTACAAATACAAATGTAAGTGCAAGCACCAAGCTTCTGTTGGACCGTTGGTGAAAACGTAAATGTAATACATGTTTGTCTGAAAATAATGGGACTTTTCGGGTCAACCATGGGCTCTGAAAATAAACGCATGGGACTTTTTGGGTCAACCATGGGCTCTAAAAATAAATGCATGGGACTTCCTGGATCAGGCAGTAGCTTTGAAAATGAATGCATAGAGAAAGGGGGTGAATCAAATCGGGGAAATGGGAGCCGTGAAGATACAAAATGTACTTCTCCCCTTTGAAAATAAAAGTCATGCAGAAGATGAGGGGTTGTAAAATTGCTCCCATCTTTTACTTGCAGCTTCTATGCACTGGGAATAGCGGTTATGCCCATCAGAGCACCTCTCCTAGTTCAAAACCTGTCTGAGAAGTCAGGTGAACCAAATCAACTTCTTTCCAATTCCACCCATTCTAAACTTGAAGCCTGAATGAAATTGGTCGTTGACTCTGTGACTACATAACTGCAGGAAGGAGAATTTAGAGTATCCCCAATAATGCCACATGATCTTCTTCCTGAATCCTTATTAACCCTACAAAATGAAAACCCTTATGACAATTCAAACATTGCACTCAATAGTAAGGTCTTTAGCCTTCAACGAATGCTTTTAGTTGTGCTCACTAGTCACTATCCTTATTTAGTTATATCTGGGCCAACAGTGCTGCCAATAGTGCCACTACCAGCCGATTCCTATGTACACCTCACACCTATCACGTGTGCACTGTGAGGTTATGTATACTATATATTCATGATTCATAATGGCGATTCACGCAAACCAAAAAACCAACTTAATTGATTTATGTAACAATAACTTAAGCCTTACATGTACAATTAAAATGTTTAATTTGATTGACATCTGGCTACATGCAAATTGTACCTCAAGCCTTACATGTACAATTAAAACTTAAGCCTTACATGTACAATTAAAATGTTTAATTTGATTGACGTCTGGCTACACGCAAATTGTACCTCAAGCTGACAAGTGATAAACTGTCAAAATCGCCAGACTCTAGTGTCACTCGAACGATATGAATTATGAAAATTTGAAATCATTACAAATATTGTTTCATTAAAGCTATGACTCATGAGCTATCCAATCAATCGCTTTAGATGTACATATGGCATTAATCGCCACGAGCAGTATGACTACCACACGTTCTTCAAAAAGATTAAGAATTTCAATTAAATGAAATGTAATACGTCGAGTCATTGAAAAGAGAGAAATGATCCTTGATCTCACCGTGTGTCTACATCTAACAGTTCTAGTGTTATTCTAGAGGTTTCAATTCGCAAGTGTACTGCTTCAGATATTTACTTGTGGAATGCACCTACAACCATCCATCAAAAAATCATCGAATGGTCGTAGTTAGATTGATTTACAACATCCTGTGTAAAATGTTCTTAAGTTTTTAAGCATTGGTCCTACGTTCTTCTAGGCGGTCCCTCTTTTAAAACAAACTTAATGCAAGTGCATATTTCTACCACTTAAGTTCTTCTATTGCTCATTGCCAAAATCCAACTTGTCAGATTCATTACCACGATGATGACCCTTGATCTAGCCATGTGTCCATATCTAATGGTTCTAGTGTTATTCTAGAGGTTTCCATTCACAAATTTAGTGCTTGAGAAATATACTTCCAGAATGCAACTACAGCCGTCCATCAAAAATTCGTCGAACAGTCTTGGTCCATAATGTCGCGTGGTCGCTAAAATTTGGAACCTTAGAACCAAAGTTTGAAGTTTCATTTTTTTTGAAACTTCCGACCCTCCAACTACAAAGATGACCAAGAAAGACTTGCAACTAAGTTACTAAGGTAGTAAGGTTAAGGAAAAGTACCAAAACCTCGACTTTGGTGAATTAAGATAGGAAAGGTGACAAGCATGCAACACGGTGCATTTATGGAGAAGACTAGCAAAATGAGTTGTTATAATGACATTCACCTATCACCTTTGATTCTTCTTCGAGTTCGAGTGTAAGGATAATAGGATTGTATCCTTTTGGCGGTGGGTGATAGGTTGGAAGCCAGTGAAACAGAAAAGCAATGGAGGCTAGTTTCACCATGACATCACAAAGGAAGCTAGACCCCTTTGTGGGGAAAGCGTCTGTGCAGAGGCTGTGAGGTTTATTTCTCTACAAGGAAGAGCAAGTGGTGAAAGCAGTTCAAATAATGTTGGGGGATGGATTCAAAAAATTAACACATAGATTTAGAATGAATATGGATATCTATTCGTTAGTCATGGCTTGGGGTTTAGACTTAGGAGAACCAGTGAACAAGGTGAGGAGAGTAATGAAAACTTTGGCGCACAAATATTTTTTAGTGGACATGGAAAGCATTCTGCAATGGGTGATACTAGGAGTAGGGTTGGTAAAAATAGAAGGAATGTATGGTGGGGGCCTAGAGCTTGCGGATTTAAATCACCTCTTTATTAGATGGCCAAAGGGTCGCACTAAAGACCGGTGGTGGGAAGGAGCCGAGCGTGGGTGGAAAGCACTTAAAATATGTGCTGAGCTAATGGCATTAGAGGAAACAATAGAAAATCTAAAAGAAGTTGCTAGAGAGGAGATGCACGAAAAGAAGGGACTGCATTTGCGGAAGAAGCCAAAACCGTTAAAGGAGATACTACTGCTGGAGATGGGCGAGTCTTTGAAGAAGAATGAGTAATAATGGTTAACGTAAAGTGTAGTTTTCTATTTTGTTTTTAGCCTCTGCTACAAAGGCGTAGCTGTTTAGGGAAGTTCTGATACTCTAGTTTTTGAGCTAGTTATTCAACTTTTTTGGTAGTTTTTGGATGTTGCTAAGTTTGTAGAATCTGTATCTTTTTCTTTATAATTAATAAAATAAACAAGCATCACCAATCAAATTTTTTGGTAGTTTTTGGATGTTGCAAACTTTATAGAATCTCTATCTTTTGCTTTATAATTAATAAAATAGAAAAGTATCACTGATAAAAAAAATTCTTAAATTTTTAAGCCTTGGTCCTACGTTCTTCCTAGGCGGTCCCTCTTTTAAAAAAAACTTTATGCTATCACTCATCACCAAAATCCAACCCATCGGGTTCATTACCATGATGATGACCATTGATCTCGCCACACGTCCACATCTAATGGTTCTATTGTTATTCCGGAGGTTTCAATTCACAAATCTAGTGATTGAGAGATATACTTCCGGAATGCAACTAAAGCCGTCCATCAAAAATTCATCAAATGGTCATGGTTAGATTGATGTGCCAAATCATTTGTGTAAAACATTCTTAAGTTTTTAAGCCTTGGTCCTACGTTCTTTCTAGGCGGTCCCTCTTTTAAAACAAACTTAATGCACATGCATATTTCTGCCACTTAAGTTCTTGTATTGCTCATCACCAAAATCCAACCTGTCAGATTAATTACCATGATGACGACCCTTGATCTCGCCAGGTGTCCACATCTAATGGTTGTAGTGTTATTCTAGAGGTTTCCATTCACAAATCTATTGATTGAGAGATATACTTCCGGAATGTAAGTACAATCGTCTATTGAAAATTCATTGAATGGTAGTGGATTCACCACTGAATTTAATTGGCCAATGAATTTTTTTATTAGTTTGATATTATGTTTAATTCGCCAATGTTTTTTTCTTAATCATTTGAAAATAGGTTTAATTCGCCAATGCATTTTATTTTTTTGTTTGAAAAAAAAAATCACCAACAAAATTATTTTTTTGGTTTGAAAATAGGTTTAATTCGCCAATGGAAATATTTTATTGGTTTGAAAATAGATTTTAATTGCTAATGAAAATATTTTAGTGGTTTTAAAAAATTTGCAATTCGCCAGGATTTTCCATAGACTTCTAGCGATTACAAAAGATTCGCCAATCATGGGGATTATTTTTTTTCATGAAAAATGAAAAAAATTGCCTCTAAAATTAATATTTTTTTCGGGAAGTATGAAAGATTCGCTAGGATTTTACAACTTCTCTGAGGGGGGGTTTCTTAAAGTTTTCCCTGACAATCATTGGCTGAAAGCTTTATTTTCTACTAGTGATATATTTGCATTAAATGCATATTCTGACTCAAGAGTTGATAGAGTGCAAATATAGTAATATTCTTTTTAACCAAAATTTAATGTTGGGCAGCTCGATGTGTACTACATGGTGGTGTGTGTAACCTGAGATGAAGGAAGCTTGTTAGTGAAGAAATTGAAAACCCTAATGGTTGTTGGTTGAGATAATTTAATTGTATGCTTTACAAGCATTATAACAGTGAGATGGTGTGGTGAACAGTGGTCTATGAGTGAGGTTGACCAAGGTGATGCTGCTGTGAGTTAACATCTGTGAGTGAAGCCTGTAACTCTGTATGTAATTGATTTACTATAATACAAAGTGACTTTATTTGGTGTGGTGGGTTTTTCTCTTGTAAGGGTTTTCCCATGTATATCTGGTGTTATCTCTCTGTGTGTGATTTATTTTTGTCTCTCCTATTGTTCTGTGAATGTGCATCTCAAATGTATGAAAATTGTTAAATGAGGTTTTTTGCACTTCTCTTATGAGGATTTTGCATTAGGAAGGCGTTTTCCTCATTGTTGCTTTCCTTACAATAACCAACATAAGAAGATAGGTTTAACTCAAGGACAAGCTCCTTGTGGGTAAAACCTATAGAAAAATTCAATAAGCATTCACTTGGGAGCTTAACAAGAAATTATAATGGAAGAAGGATTAATGGAAAAAACCTCCAAACAACTAAGATAACTCCCAGTGACCTAGCTTTACGATGATCATGGGATGTTAAGAGGGGTGCATATAAATTTTTTCACATATGTATAATGGATGAATATTTGAATAAATCTCTTATTATGCCCATAATAACTCCATTCATAGCCACATGTAATTAAATTAATAAAATTTCAATCATATGGAAGTTAAAGAGTCCAAGAATGCATTCCTAGAATATGAAAATTTAAGAAACTAGAACATCATTGGATTTCATGCAACAAATTCACCTTTTTATGATAAAGAGGTGAATTCATTCTCACTTTAGTCAGGCATATTTGTAATGGTCTAGTTGAATTCACCACAATATATGGAGAGTTTTTTGTGATGATTATACTTTTGCTACATGTTAAAACCACTGATTTCACTAAAATGGTTATAGTACTTATTTTTTAACATCTTTTTGCACATCAAAGCTTGCACATGGATTCCCCATTCCACATTAAAGATCCAAAATTGAAGTTGTCCTTGTTCCAAAAATATGCCATAAAGTATAGAATTTGGATCCTTTTTGGATCACACCTCTCCTACTGGGAAGATTCTAGCCCTCAAAGCTTAGATATTGAATGGATGATGGTGGATGAACCACTCAACTAATGACACCTCTCCTATTGGGAAGATTCAGACCCTCAAAGCTTAGATACTCAATGGATGATGGTGGATGAACCACTCAACTAATTACACACATGCCCCTTATCTTGCACCAAAAATACAAATGCAATCCAATTTTTCACACACCTCTATCTCCAATTGTCTAAGTTGACAATGTTCATTGCTTGGACATGGATAAACTTGCTCAACACTAGTTATGTTCAAAGGAATAATTCTTGTGTCGCCAAATATTTTTATATCTTATCATGAAGATTCAATACCTTCCCAAGTTTCTTTCTACCCTATATGCATACAACATGAAATATTTTTCATTCTTCATAATGATATTTGTTAATATTTTTATATATTAACACTTTCCTATCATACATGTAGTGAAATAACATCAAACACTATTTCCTAACAAAGTTCCTACTAAAAATTTTAACGTGCACAATGCTTACCAACTAGTATATATAAAAAAAATTGAACCAACCCAACCTATAGGGTTTAGGATGTTGAATAGTTTTAAGGCCTAATTTATTCACCAATATTTTAAACCCTAGTTATCTTGAGAGTATGAATTAACACCATTTACATGTACTTTAATATTAAAAAATACTTATTTTGCTAATGTACCAATTTTCTTAGGAGTATGAGAAAAAAATATAATTCTCCTCAAATTCACCACTAATATCTTTACCCTTCTTAAATAATACACTATCTTCATTCATAGAGGGCATATATTTTTCCTTACCCTTCTTACCTTACTTGTAAGGGTTCTTTTTAGGATGTGATTTTGAACATACGAGATCTACATGACCATCCTTACCATGTAATGTTCACAATGTGAATATTTATTTTTAGTGATTGTGGAATTTACCTTAATATAATTTTATTGGCCTTAAATTCATTAGACTTGGAAGATGAAGAACAACTACAAATCTTAAGATAGTGAGCATGTGGGAATGATTCATCAACTTCAATTAATTTAGATAGTAATATAGGCCTATGAAGATGATTATGAAGGCCTGCTATTTATTCCATCAACACTTCTTATTTTAATACATCTTTATCCATTTATATATCTCTTTTATGTAACTCACTCTAATGTATTCTTGTACACTTTGTAGATCATCTTCAACAAAAATTATCTCCAATCTTGTTGTATATTGTATTGCAACCTTCATATATTTAAAAATTAAAATTATTTATGCATTTTCCATTCCCACCTTAAGTGGATGCATATAGTATTCCATTTCATAGGAAATGTTGTATTGATGGATTGGTAAATTGATTAAAATCACTTAATTAATCCCAATTATTTTATTATGTTTGAAAATTTGAGATTTAACTATTAAAATGTAGAGTTTTTGAAAAAACTTAAGTGTCTTGATTTTTTTAATTTTAATTTTTTTGCATTAATTTGTGCATTATATTTTGCAAGAATAAAACTCGAGAATGTAAATATAATGTGGAATCATTTGGGCCTATGTATGTCATTTTCATACCTTGATTTCTATGCCAATTCATTTTTGAGTATTTTGACTATGTGGCCTTAGGAGGTGAGGAGTTCAGGTATTAATTAAGTAGACTCTCACCCCCATCCCTTTGTAATGAAAAAAATTGCTAAGCTGAATGAGAGATAATAAAAGATAAATAATTAAAATGAATGGTGGTACACATTTCACACATAGAAATATTAACTCACAAGTTCATTTATTTTATGCCCATGTAGATATGATGTATAATTATGAAGTACATAGGACTAATCATAGAAATAGATAATAGTCTTAGTTGAGGATCATCATTAGATGAGGCATACTCCTCAACCTCCCCATGGTGGTTAGTGAATCCAATGAGTGATTATGAATCTATTTTTGTATGTTGTGATTGGCATGCTATTTCTAATCTCATGTGTGGCTATCCTTGTATGGTGTGCTTGGATGTTGTACAATTTAATTGAGATGGCCATCTATCATAATCATTTGTGTGGTGTACAT
This sequence comes from Sequoia sempervirens, assembly GCA_007258455.2. NCBI lineage: Eukaryota > Viridiplantae > Streptophyta > Pinopsida > Cupressales > Cupressaceae > Sequoia > Sequoia sempervirens. The sequence goes on along the minus strand of VDFB02338372.1, from coordinate 3,482,710 downwards.
GTTTAATGACTACCCATTTAGTTATCTCTTAGTTCAAAGAGGTGGACCTAAGGGTTCCACATGGTTAGGTGGTGTTGAACCACCATTGAGGCCCATAGATCTTTTGAATCATATCAAATATCACTCAAGGATTTCATAACCTACTACTTGTACTTTTTTAAAGTTGTATAATTTGGGATATTTGAGTCCTTATATGAAAATTTGTGAATATGATTAAGGACTATTATTATTAGAGATTAAAATTTTCCCACTTATGTGGTGTGAAATTCTTATGTATTTTGAATATTTCTCAACCTTGAATTCAAATGAGTATGGTAATTATAATGAAATTCTTATTTTTTCTTGAATTCTTACTAGCATGATTTATGATTCTTGTACAATAAAACAAGTAATTAGTTTTATTGTAGTTTATCACATTGTTTTAAAAAAATGGTTGTTCAAATCGAACATTGTAATAATAACTATTTGAGTGGTGGTTTCCCTTTACAAGCCTTGTCTTTTCCTTAGCATGCCTAGATTATATTTGTGTGGGAAAATAAACTCTAGGTTTGTATGAGATTTTAGGTCTTGGGGTTTTCTTATTTGGCCAATGAAGAGCCTATATGTTCTCAAGTTCTCGTCCAAGTTATTTTTTATAGCTAAAAAATAAGAAAACCATACCAAATTATTCATGAAAGTTCATCTTGTAGCTCTAGACTTGTAATTTGTAGAGTTGTAAAACTATATGTGGACTTTGATGCCTCACATGCAAGTCATTTGGGTTTTAAGAATTGGAGGCATGTATGAAAAACTAATCATGGAATCCAAATTTTTGTAGGTAAGGTCATTATGTTTCTAGGACTTAGAGGTAGGGTGGTAATTTTCATGACTATATAGCTATTTATAGACTCCAAAGTATAATTTGAAGGGCTATTAGAGTTTTGGGGTTTAGAGTAGTCTTGCAATTTACATGATTACAAAGATACTCACACTTTAAATTTTGGTTTGTAGGTCATCATAGTTTCAAGATTTGGAAGAAAAAATATAGTTTGCATGACTACAAAGCTACTCATGGACTTCAAAGATTAATTTCTAGGTTATTGAAGTTTTAGGATTAAAATTTGCAAGACTATAAAGCTACTTGCAAACTTTGTAGTCTAATAAATATAAGTTATTATTTTGGGGTTCACAAGTAAAATTATAGTTTGTATGACTACAAAGCTACTTGTAAATTTTGAATCTTGATTTGTAGGTCATTTTTATTTTGTGGTTTAGAGGCAGGCTTGTAGTTTACATGATTACAAAGCTTTGAACATGAAATTTGAAATTTGATTCATAGGTCATCCTAGTCTTAGGGTTTAGAGGTAGCATTGTAGTTTACAGGTTGTAAAACTAGTCATAGACTTTAAAGTACCATTTTTAGGCCATCAAGGTTTTAGGTTTCAATGAAAAGATTCTAATTTTTAGGTTATAAATCTACTCACAAACTTTAAAGTTGTGACACAAGTATGATGTTGGGGTTTTCAAGGATTGGAGTTTGGAATGCAAATTAAAAAGTGTTTCAAAGCTGCATGTGCACTCTAGAATCCCAAAATAAACTGAAGTGGGTGGAAATTAAAGGATGAAATGTAATTCTAAGTTATTATGTTGCATGTGAACTTTGTATCTCTATTAGTTATTTTGTTTGAGCTTGTCATGGTGATTTTGACCTCTTTTGACAAGCCTTCCACTTGTGTAACCATGCTTGGTGGATTATATACCTTACATGTTTTATGTGATATCACAATACCTTGTGTATGTAGGTGTGTAATGTAGCATATTGATGTCATATTTGTAACACAAAAGAATATTTATCCATTGATATCTTGGGAGAAATATTGGGGCATTACCATATGACTAACTCCAAAATGCCCACCTTCTCCATTTTACAAGTATTTTCCAAGCTCTTTCCTAATTTAAATCATAATTAATTGCAAAACTCCATCTTTTACAAGGGTTAATATCATATGGATAATCCCTCTTCTAGCCAAAAATTAGGTTCTATAGCATGTAACCCATGAACCAAATTTGACTCTTATACTAAATCTTAGAAAAATACCATGTATGCACCTCTAGTATTGTAAGACTTACTAAACAATAGGTTGATACAAGTGAAAAAAACTATTCCCATAAATTAAAAATGAGACAAATTAATTTCCCACATTAATCATAGTAGGAGAGAATTACAAATACTAGATTTACAAAAAAAAACTAGTAGCATAATGGCAGTTAAATCTACACTTTATAAACAAGAACAATAAATGAATATAAGAAGAATAGAAATAAGAGGAGACATAAATATACATGGGGAAACCACTTTCAATTAAAAATCACAACCCTCCAAAGCACCAAACCAACAAATTATTCAACAATAAAAATAGTTACAATACACTTGTAAGCTTAGAGTCTTAACATATATATCAACATCTAGCTCCTCTAGAGGAAACCCAACAACATAACCATAAAATAAAAACTTAGCAATGCCTATATATCAATCCCTCAATATTTAGATTTACTAAGGCCTATAAAACCACCAAAATGTATTATCATGGGCCCAAACAAAGGCCTCAAAATACCATGGTTATAATTCTCACAATTCACACCCCATTTGGAATCATTATGTATTGAAATATTCCCTATAAAATTTCATAATATGAATAATGATTGATCAATATTCCTATCCCTCTTTATTAATCCCTATAATCATACTCTTGTCTCATATAATATCTTATACACTTACAATGTCATGTATACACTTTTATATGTCTTAAATGATATTATGCTCTTACATATTCTTGCACACATGTCATACCATGAAATACACATGACCTAATGGCCAAGTCATAATAGGACACTATTTTCCATGAAGGCGCATAAAATATTACAAATTGATAAGTAATTAAATAATTTGAACATCAGGACTTGCAAGGTGTATGACACACCTAATCCCAACATGTTTCTAGAATTTGGATGTTGGAATTTTTCATAAAAGAGTTTTTCTAAGTTACATCATTGTGCTATGGTGAGTAATTTTGTTGTGTTGTTCCTTTCTTGAAAATTATTTTACATCATATTTTATGTTGACCTATCCTCTTATATTAGTGTAGGAAGTCCTTCCACACCTCAACTTCCTTTCATAGCTATGATAAAAAAATAATTGATGGATAAATCAATACTAGGTCTAAGAATATACTAAAGGAAATAATGAGAAAGGATACATGCATAAATTTGATATTCACATTTGATGTGATATGATTTATATACCATCATTTATGAAAATAACCAAAGTTTAAGTTTTCTAAGATGAATTAAACTAAGGATTAAAGGTAAAACAAACCATGTTTAATAGTGAAATCTACCATAGTAATTTATTTTAACTTAAAACATGAACCTACTAACTAGGAATAAATGGTGATAAATAAAATTATGAATTTTAATCAAGGGATCCTTCATTTTATAAGAGAAAACTAGGATGTGTTGGTCAAAACACGAATCCAATTGTTATACATTCAAGAACTTATAATATATATCAACATTCTTTAGATTTTTAGTGGAAAAATATATAATATAAACCTCCACCATAAATTTATTACAAAAATCATGGGATTTATTATTGTACGAGGTATTTAAATAGATCGCTCTAGTAGTGTAACAACACTAAAATCAATACAATGTGTTTGGAAGGGAGATCAACCAATACCACCATGATGGTTTAATAAACCTATCAAAAAATTATTTGAAACAAAATATGGCAAGATCAAGATAATGCATTTGATGAAAATATTAGTGGAATAGAAAACATAATAGAAATTCAGGAATATTGTATCTCAAGTGAATACAATATTCTAAAAATACTCAAAAAACTTATTAACATAAACAATAAAATAACATAAACTTTCCTAAATAGGTATGTACACCAATCTAGGTCAACTCAAAGTTGTATTCCTTCTATATTTAGTTATACATATAGTTTCTTATAAATTATCTAAACACAATATTTACCTAAAGACATTCTTACTATAGTATATAAAAATTTAATTATTTTATCTATTTTACCTTTTAGGAATTCAAAATTTACACATTAAATAAAAATACAATGAGAAAATGGATAAAATGATGAAGAATTATATAGTTAGAAAACTTACAATAATGTTTGTACCATTATAGAATCATAAGAACCTAGGGTTTCAAAAATTCCTTCCTCCTTCAATGGACTCATAAAACCTTTTTTATGCATTCATAATGAATATCAAAGTATTTACTATTTCCTTAAACTTGAAGAAATTGAAGTTTGATTTATAAGTCATTAGAGTTTTAGGGTTTGGAGGTAGGATTATTATTTGTATGACTATAAATTTTTTCATGGACTCCAAATTCTAATTTGTAAGCTATTGGAATTTCAAGGTATAGAGGTATAGGCTTGTTTCTTATAGGTTACAAAACTACCCGTAGATTCTAAATTCCTATTTGTAGGCTATAAGAGTTTTGGGTCTCATTAACAAGCTTGTTCCCTAGGATGGATTTTGAAATGCAAATTGTAATTTTTATAAAGTTGCACACAAACTCTATATTCTCAAAATGTAAGGAAAGTAATAGAAAGTGGAGGATTTCATGCAATTTGTAAGTTGCAAGGTAACATGGAAAATTTGCATCTCTATTAGAGCTTGTCACAATTATTTTGACCTATATTTTTGTAAGTCTTCTACTTGTGTCACCATTCTTGGTGTATTGGTGATTTCATGGCATGGCACATGCAACCAGATAAAATCCAAAATACTCCACCTTCTCCATTTTATGTGTCTACCAAGCTATTCCTAAAAAAATATGATTAACTACAAGATTTATACTTGAAAAAGGATTCATATCATAAGGATCACTCCTACAACCAAAAAATATGTTCTACAATAGTATGCAGCCCAAAAAACAACTCAACTCTAATATTAAATATTAGGAATTTATACGTACTGTATGCACTTATAGTACCATAAGATTTAGTAAACAAAAGGTTTATACAAGTACAAAAAAGCTATTCCCATAAAGTGGAAATAAGACAAGCTCAACATCCTACACTTTTAGATGAAATCTGACAACATAATTCTACAATAGAAACTCCTCAATGTCTCCATCTCAAGACCTCAATATATAGACTTAAGGATGCCTAAGAAACCACTGAAAGCAATTATCATGGGCCCAACCAAGGTCCAAACTACCATGGTAAGAACTCTCACAAACCACACCCCATTTGGAGTCATTATCTATTAAAATATTCTCTATAACACATCATAACATGCATCATAAGTGGGTCAACATTCATAGCCCACTTTGTAACTCCATATAACCATGCTCTTGTGCCATATAGTATTTTATGTACTTACAATGTCATAACTTCTCTTACAAATATTATATGATGTACTATGCTCTTACATATTCTTATACACATCATATCAAGGAACATACATGACATAATAGCTAGGCCATAAGTAGGCCACCCTTTTCCATGGGGACATAAAAAATATAATAGATTGATAAATAATTAAATAATTTGAATATTATAACTTGGAAGGTGTATGACACACCTAATCCATATAGCTTTGGAGTTTGGAGGTTGGTCTTTTTCATTGAATAATTTTCCTAGTAGGATACATCATTATGTTATGGTGAATGATTTTATTATGTCCTTTCTTTCTGGTAAATTATTTTAGATTGTATTTTATGTTTACCTCTCTTCTTAGATTAGTGAGAATTATTTTTTCACCTTAGCTTCCTTTCATAGATGTGCTAAAAAATTAAGGGATAAACCAATATTGGGTCTAGGAACATACATGAGGCATTGATGAGAAAGGATACAATGATAATTTTGATATCCACCTTGGTTATTGTATGATTTATTTATCGTCATTTTGTTGCAAAGATGGTTATCATTACACCAAAAGGTTGACTTGTTAATGCCCAATACAACCGCTAGAGTTAATGAATCCACAGAAGGCAGTTAAGCCATGTCATGAACCCAAGTGTTGCACTGCATAGCACAAGGAGATCAAGGGTGCACACCTTGCAACAATCTCCCAACACAAGTGAGGGGTCCGAACCCGTGACCTAGGCTCTATTACCAATTGTTACAAAGATGGTTGTCGTTGCACCAAAAGATCAACTTGTTAATGCCTGATACAACCGCTAGAGTTAATGAATCCACAAGAGATGGTTAAGCCATGTCACTAACCCGAGCAATGTGTTGCACAACACAAGGAGATCAAGGGCACACACCTTGTAACACATTTATAAAAAAAAACTTGGGTTAAATTTAGCTAAGATGAATAAAGCTAATGGGGTAATCCCATAATAACAAGTCCAACTTTTTGGCCAAAGTAGGTCATTGATATCAATATTTTTAACTAAATCTTCACTTTTTGAGACCTAGAGTAGCTAAGCTATTAAGAATTTGAAGATGATGCAAATTAGTGTGTGTGTAGATTCGAAATATATATTTTTATTTTTTTGAAATGAATCATGAATCTTTCTATGTAGCTTTTAATAACTAGTTTTTTTAATAATAAACAACATTTTTAAAAAGTAACATTTATGTCATCACACATAATTTTTTTTAGAAAGGATAGAATTCTAATTTTTTAAATATAGACTTGTAACATCAATATCTAGTTCATGGATATTTTTTCATAATTTTTTGTTACATATTTTTTTAATTAATTTTTGAAGTTAGGGTAATTATAATTTGGACATAGGTGTATGTTGTCACACATAAATTATTGTGTATATATCAAAATTCAATTTTTTTTGGGTGATACAAGGACATTGATACCTAGCGCACATATTTTTTTAGATTTTTTTTAGTATTTTACTATTTTGCCACATGTGTAGAACAAACAACTTGATGTTCAATGAAAAACTTATGTTCAGTAAAAATTAGAAAATAAATACATAATCAAATAAAAATATATTAAAATTATACTTGTTAGCAAACTCATTTTGAGGACTAGATCTTGCAAATTATCTTGTCAATTTAATTCCATTTAAAGATACAACCTAAGGTTTGAAACTGTAATTTATAAGGAAATATATGAAGCACACATTGAAAGTGTCTACCTAAGGCCCTTCATTCGAAGGTATTTTGTTCCCACAAAAAAATGTAAAAAACCTTCAAATGAAGGTAATTTCCAAAAATAGAAAACATGGATCTTCGAATGAAGGTCCCTTTCATTCATTTTCTAGAAATTTTCAACCTTTGAATGAAGGTGTTTCTAAGTTCTTACTTGCATCCAAGATTGAAAATTTGATGTCCAAAGTTTGGGACCCATTATTGTCGGATGGCCCAATAATTAAAGCTAAAACACCATGTTTAATAATGAAAGCTACCATGGTAAAGTATTTCAACTTAAAACATGAACCTACTAACCAAGTCTAATTGATGATCAAGGAGATTATGAATTTAAATTAGCATGATCCTTAATTAAATTATAATAGAAAACTAGGATGTGTTGGTCAAAACACAAACTCAATTATTATGCATTTATGAAATTGTAAAATATATCAACATTGTTTAATTTTTAGTAGATATATACATAGTATAAACCTCCATAATAAATTTATTGTAAAAAAAATGGGGTTTATCATTGAACAAGAAATTTTAATAGCTCACTATACTAGTGTACAACACTAAACCCAATACAATGTATTTGGAAGGAAGCTCAATTGATACCACCATAATGGTTTAATAGACATATCTAAAAAGAATTTGAAACTAAATATAGTAATATCAAGATAATGAATTCATTTAAAGTTTTATTGGAATAGAAAACATAATAGAAATTTAGGAATACTCTATATTAAGTATGATAAAAATAATAAAAAAATAACTAAAAGATGACATCAATGGTGACATCATCCAAAATAAAAATAAAATTATTTATTTTATAAAATAAAACTTTCTAAAATCTTATGAATTAACTCATGATGGTTAATTTAATTCTACACATCCTATTCTATCTCTTTCATCTTTCTAAATATAAAATATTCTTTTTGTTTTTTAGATTTATATTCTTAAGTTCTATTAAGTTCTATTATAGAAATTTTTATATTTTTTTAAAAAATATTTTCACTCTTTAAGAAAAAAATATTAAAAAAATATAAAAAAACATTAAAAAATCATAAAAATCATTTATGAAGTGCTCAAAAATAAAAAAATTCATCATAAATCTAAGTATATTTAAAACTAATATATTTATATTTTAAAAAATATATCTAAATATGGTAGAGACATCTTTGTAAGTTTTGTCCATGCTTTTTGTTTTCCTTAACTTTTCTATTTATTTATTTTTCCACTTTCAATTTTTTTTTCCATTAGTTTCATAATTTTTTTAATTTTCTCCACTTTTTTGCTTCAACCATTTCTAATTTATTTTTTGGTTTTTATTTTTTATTTTTATTTTTTCTAATTTCATTTTTTTATCTTTTTCTATATATTTACACAAACAAAATGAGTGCTCTCATCTCCACCTATAGAATGCCTATCGACATAATTATTAAACTTGTTATAAACATATTTAAAATAATAAATCTAAATCTATAATATGAAATTTGATTTAATATATAAAATTTATATAAATAAAATAAACATACTTACGAAAAAATAAATTGGACAAAATAAAATAAAAACCAAAAAAAAAATTGGAAGCTGTTGGAAGGAGAAAAGGTTGGAGAAGATCACGAAATTATGGAAAAAATAATTGGAAAAATTAAAAATTAAAAACCAAAAAAAATTGCAAAGGAAAGAAATTGAAAAAATCAAAGAGACTAAGATATCCATCAACATGTTTTTTTAAATATAAATATACTATTATAAAACCTATAAACTTGTTTATTTAAATAAACACACAACATAATAAATTTAAATCTCTAAAATTATATATATAAAAAATAAAATACTAAGTAAAAAATAAAATATCTAAAGTTACTTTTAGTTTGCCACTTTTTAAATAAAAACAAATAATCAAGAAAAGAAAGTGAACTTGACTTTTTTAATAAATTATAATAGAAATATAAGTTATCAAACTTGAGTTTAAGAGTTTTTAAATAAAAAATAAATAATGAAGAAAGTGAACATGAGTTTTTTAATAAATTATAATAGAAATATATGTTACCACTTTTAAAAAATTATGGACTTGAGTTTTTTAAGGAATTATAATAGAAATGTGTGTCCCCACTTAACTCATGTAATTAAGTAATTTATATTTTTTATATTTAAATAATTTGTATTATATGAGATAATTTTTTTCTTTTTTAGAGTTCCTTAGGAGGCCCATTTTTTATGTAAATTTCCCCTAATGAATATTTACATAAAGGTATCCTTCCTATACTATATACTAGGTTAATTATTTTACATGCTTTTTGTCTATTGGAGATTCAAAACTTATTACATTAATTAAAAATATTACATAGGAAGACAATAATTTATGGTGTGAAAAACCATAAAGATAAAAAAACCTTACATCGATTATTATAATGATAAAACTTACAACAATGTTTGAACCATTACAAACTCATAAGAACTTAGACTTTCAACATTAAACTTGTCTTGTGTAGCCATAGTGAATAACAAAGTATCTATGCACATAATCAACTTCTCTCTATATATCTCATAATAGAAATTTTCCAAAATATAGGGCTAAAAGGTATGTCATGCCCATTAGAAAGTTATCAAAACAAATTCATAAGATATTCATTTTTTAATTAATATTAAAGATAACTATTTTTGTATTAATTCAATAAATATCTTTTATAAGATGCTAGATATGCATATTTATATTATAAGGATATTAGAACTTTATAAATCTTATTTAGGACCACTTGTGTTAAATGTGATATCCTAATAAATATTTACTCTAATGAAGAGGTACAACTTACATAAAATTGAATTTGTTATTAACAAACATATATATATTTCTATCTATACGTAGTAATACTTAATGACTATCATTAATAATCAACAACTATTATTGAACTAGGGTATGTTAAGACTTTTTCTTAGCAAGCATTACTAATTTTCAATAAAATTTTGCCTTTACTCTCCATCCATTTGGGATTTTTTTGAATCCCGAATGATAGATTTTAGCTTTACCCCATATTTAAAATGGCTCCATCTCTAACACGTAATGTTTCAAATAACACGTAATGTTTCAAATAAAGCCTATAACTTTCATATTGCAAGTTATTACCACCCCTTTATTGTGGTAGCATGTATTATATATACATCTTTTGACAATGCTTTTAAAAAGAGATTTTTTTTTAAAGTTGTCAAATTATTAAAGATCTCATTGATCATAGGTGTCTTTGTTACAAGCTCACCACAGAGTTTTCAATAAGTTTTCATTTCATGATTTCTTAACATATAGCCTAGAATGCTTGTCCAAAACCAAGAGTTTGACTAATGATGACATACATTTTCATCTATGTTATGTATGCAGTTATTTTTAAGGATCACAAATAAAAGATAGATCCTATCTCTCAAAGATTCAATTAGGTTGAAGTCATGAAGCACAAAATGAATGTAGAAGGCTTTGAAAAAGCTACCAAAATTTTCAAAGGCCTTGAATTAAGTCCATAAGAAGACTATTAAGATGCTCCTTGTTGCTACACCCTAATTTATTTAGTGAGCTGAAATTTTATTTTGAATCACCTTCTTCTATAATATTTAATGCCCATCAACCTTCCTAAAATTAATAGTAATGTTGTACAACTTAATATTTTTAAAAATTTATATATAATTAATCCATCAAACCCTTTTAAAATAAAAAGTTAGAATACTACTACAAAAATCAAAATTTAAGCCTCATAAATAATCCTCAAATATACATACTTATTAATAAAACAAATGAGCGCAGAGGGCCTAGCTCGATTGGCTAAAGCATCCTATTAAAGGCAAGAGGTCATGAGGTCTAGTCTCCTCTTTGTCCTCGTGGTACTGAAGGGCATGTTGTGCTAATATCACCAATCACGTGAGTTAATGGGAGAGCTACCCGATTCCTACAGTCTAATAAAACAACCAAATTTAATCCATATTATTAACTATTATAAACCATCCATCAATTAACATCAAAATATCCTTATATTAAAAAAATAATAATTTATATAAAAAATAAAAAAATATTAACAAACAAGCTTTCTAAAAGTTCAAATGATTATAAACAAACAAAGAATGTTGCATGCTTAAATGATAATTGCATTTCAATGATAATGATATATAAAATGTTTAGGCACTTATGGCAAAATGAAAAGAAAACAATGAAGTTTATAGTGATTCTAGAAATAGACCATACTTATGAGAACACCTCAATAGTTATCCCAATAAATTCTTAAACAAATCTACAAATGTCTGAAGTAGGGCCATTCTTAGCCTTTAGTGTGAAAAGAAATGGAAAGCTAAAATTCATTTAATAATTGCTTGGAATTTATAATGATAAACCAACGACATGTGTATTAAATAAGTAGCCATTCAATGTTCCCTCTTGACTTAATGAGTGGGTCAAATATTTAGTCTTTACTATGTCTAAAGTTTTACCGTTATCACTCTCTTAATATAATATGCTTCGCTTGTTATTTACATTTTGTATTGAAACCCACACGTGTCAAGCACTCCTAATTTCTTTTGACAAGTCATCGTCAAACTATATATTATAAAATATAGTTTGAGAGAGAATATATATATTTAAAAAAGTCCCTAGTATCACATGCCTCTACACTTTATAAACTTTTCACTGTTTTGAGAGGAATTTATGAGCCCTACAAACTCACGCTCAACTAGTTGCCTATCATTAAATTATATTAAGTGGGGCCTACTAAGGTTATAAGTCGGTGCTTTCAAGGAAAGCTACCATTGAAGTGTCTCTCCGCCACATGACTATGGGTCGTTTTCCTATGTGTAGTTTGAAAATAGATGTTTTCACTAATTTATTGCTTAGCCTACTCTAAACAATTTGAAATGAAATCAGATATACAATGATACATCATTTAAATGTGTTTTCATATTTTAAGTTATATATAAAGTATAAAAGTTGAAATTATACATGTTTAAATTGAGTAAATACATAAAATAAGTGTAGGGAAAGAGAAGGTATATATAATTTTTATTCAAAATTCAATGAAATAAGTTGAAAGAAGATTATGAGGAGGTTTTGGACTATTAGGATTAGGTTTTGTCATCTTTGTTTTAAAACAATTTGTGTTGGGACAAGAACATGTGTAGTTATGTTGCTAGGCATAGTAGTGTCTTCTTTACACATTGGTGTCCTTTGAAGTGTATTAGTGTCTCCTTGCACACAATTACATCCTCTACACTTTCTATAGGCAAAACTACTACCTATAACTAGAGACGAAATGAGATCCTCAAAGGCAATTTATGGGATCTACCTCACTTTGAACCTAAGGTTGATTTAAAATATTGTTTTAAAAACATTAGGTGTGTCAAACTAGGTGCTCATGTAAAAGTTTAGTGTATTCAACTATATTGGAGCTTTAATTGAGGTCATACTAGTTTTTGGTGTCCATGGAAGCTTGTAGAAGGGTGTGTGATTGAGTGTGTAGGTATGCTTTCTAATTGCCTACTAAATCCTTCATTTTTCCTTAACAATCTTCTTTTTATAATCATGCAAGTGATTTGTACCTATTTTAGCCATTGGAGACAAGTTGGGGTTAGGATTGTGTGAGACAGAAGGTGTCTAAGTGGGAAAAGAAAAAATTAATTGTTGGGCACATTACTACATGTAGTCCTAATAAGGAGAGGGGCACACACTAGCATTCTAGATATAGATGAATGATCAAGAATAAGGTAAAAGGAAATTTAGAAGTGAAGTGAGCTTATAATTGGGTGTACAACATTGGTTGTAGGGTGGATAGCAACTCAAAATAGTATAAATGATCACAAATCATTTTTATAAAAGGAGGATGCTAAACAAGCTGCAAGGTTTAGATCTATCTTTACATTGTGAAGCAAAATAGAGAAATAATGGGATTTTGTTCATCCTTTCTAGCAAAGATCACAACAATTTTCTATTGAAATTATCTAATATAAACAAGGACAATATGATTGCCATTAATTTTATCTATACTCTTTTTTATTTCTAAAGAGGAGAGTAAACAATGTCTACAAAATGTCTAGATTATTCAATCAATATCTAAATTAACCTAGATTAAAATTTAATTCTAGATAAAACGCTAAGACATGCACTAAAATCAACAAAGAGAAACATATACTTAGTTTTGTGTAGACCAAATGAATGTCATGTTCAAGCATGTGTTATTCTATCCAACTTATAATTTTTCTATCATCTATGTGGAAAAGGATCTTTGATATATTGAAGTTTGATATGTGCTTTGTTAGGGGTTAAAATGATATGGTTATCATTGATCTAGAAATTGATAGCCTCGAACCTATGCATGCCATTTAATCTAAAATAGCAACCTTCAACTATGTCTTTTCACTTTATTTAAAAACTTGTTTGACTATGAAATATGTGGACTTGGTGATGCTTAAAAGTACTAGTAGGACCTACTATCAAGAGGAGAATTTTTTACTTGTTTTAATTAGGGTGAGGTCATGTGTTCCAATTCAACAATATTGAACAAGAACAAAGACATGACAAGTAGAATGAACAATGCCTATGTATGAATCTATATATTAGTAAATATTGATGCAATACTCGAGATGTGAATCCTCTCTATGATCAAATGATGTATCAATAAGTGAATGATCTAAGTGGTCTATAGCTTCTTTTTTATAACATCATAGCATTGAAATTTTGAATATTTTATATGTGAGTCAAAGAGTAATGACTAGTTGAAATCATGTTAATGTAGACCAATGAATAGATATAAATTTTGAAATTGGGGTCAATGTTTCCATAGTGGTCTTGAACCAAGTTTATGGCTCCCTCAATGGTCTTGGTTGAGGACTAGGAACATGAAAATTAAGGATTGGGTCCAAACCACTAGGGAATGAAGATTAAAGTTGAGTTTTGGTTTATGTTGAATGCTAACTATTGCGCATATATATATGAAAATTAAGCACTAGACTATTACATTAGGGACAAAGGTCAAACCAAGTCCATAATGAGTGGGGGAATATGTTAGGGATACACTTCTCACCTCTACATTTTTATCCAACACTAAATTTTAGGTAAATTTCCATGAATCATGCATGTCAAAGCAAACAAGCAACCAACATGAAATCAAATGATAAGCACATTTATAAATCATATGGTTATGGATGATGTTTTATTCTTTCTCGATATGATGATTATTTTTTCTTTAGACATGCATGCACAAAATTTCATTTGTAGAATCTACTATCAAAACTAAGATAAACATGAACAACAATTGATTAGCAATATCAACAAACAATATGTAAATGTAAAACATGTAGGATCCCTAAATGAACTATTATAGCCTAGAGAGATCAAGTGAGAGAGATGGTGTAGGATCCCTAATAGAACATTGTAACCAAGAAAGGATGAGGTGTAAGGTCCCTAAATAGATCAATTTAAAACCATGCTCCAAATGTGAAAACATGTTGTAGGACTTCCAGTAAGCTAATGTAACTATATAAGTGTAGTGTAGAAAAATGTATCCCTTTTACATTTTCACACTTAATTTGGAATTAATGTTAATTTGGACTTAATTGTGCCTTATTTTGGTGTTGTAAAGTGTACCCCTTTACACTTTCACACTTATTTAGGTCTCCTTTAATTAATTTAGCTTAATTTTCCTTAATTGGCCCCTTAATTCATTTTCCAAGCCTATTTAATTACATTTTTCGAAGAGGAAACCCAAAATTCATTAATGCCTTAACATAACACTTCTCATTGAGCAATGCACATCCTAGGGTTAGGGACCTAGGACCCATTTTCCCATGGACGAATGGGTCCTCCCTTAGAACTAGGACCTAAATTTAAATTATGTTTTTGGCGGTATTTCAACATATTTAAATCTATATTCAGATGTTGGCTTGTGATATTTGAATTTCGGGAAATTGAGGATGCATATCTATAAATACAAGGTTATTTTCCATGTTTCACCTAGAGTTTTCAAGCTAGAATATTTTCATGAGATCAAGTTAGAATTCAATAACATTTCAAGAGAAATTCAAGGCATTCAAAGGAAGATTTATTGAAGATTTATTACAACAATTGAGATCCAAATGTCATATCAAAGTCTTCTTGCATCGTGTATGTTTTTGGAGTTAATATGATGATGTAGGTTTCATGATCCATTCAAGCATTCAAAGCATTATTTCAAGTCAAGATTTAAGGTTCAAGATCCACATCCATTGAAATCATTTCATGCAAGTTGCAGATTTACATTCAGGCTGATGTAAGTTGGGTCCACAAAAACTCATTTAAAAGTGGAAGTGTTTTTGTTATTTTTTAAAATTTGTCACACTTGGACTGAAAATTTGAGGCACTTACACAATGAATCTTAAAAAAAGTCAATAATATGAAATTTAACATTTTGAATCTATTTTCTAAATATGTAATTTATTCAAATACCTAGATGATAGCAATTAAATTTTGATAGAGATGTATAAAAACCACTTTTAAAAGTCTTTTTTTACCATACCATGCACGTGTATGAACACCGCTTTTTGACCCAAATAAAAGTATTTTGTTAATTCCTTTTGGGGAAAGGGAGCTAACAACATGAAGATTGATGAAGATATTTTTTTGTAATTTTTTAACAATATATTTTTATTGGCCTTAATTGTTGTTTTTAAAAATCAACACATATAGACAACATAATTGGACCTAAACTAAGTATTTTTTGAATCTTTTATTTTCATTGTGTAGAGAATTGCCTGAGGATTGTGTTGGTGTAATTAATATTTAATTACACTTGCATAAGTTTACTTAGGTAATATTTTAATTTCTAGGTTATCTTGTTGAGCTATCTTGTTGCTCAAGATAAGATTAGGGTTATGCATACATTGCTTTTATAAAGAAAATTATCTCTTGTAATTATGAATTCCTGAATAATATTATTTGCACATCTTCATGCAAAGCTCTTATTTTTTTTTCTGTTTTTCTCTTCTATGGAAGACTTTTTTGGTTTGCATGTCTGATCTTGGTTTCTAACATGGTATTAGAGCCTTGATATGCAACCCCTTCTTAGATTTTGGAGAAAATTATTACAAAGTCATTTGTGATTCCTCAAGGGTATCATTCCTTGAGTTTATTGGTGTAGAATTTTGGATCAGATCGGGCATCACCATTGGATTCAAAGTGCTAAAAAAAGTCAGGTTTGACTTTTATTTTTCTAATTTTGGTCATCGTTTGCCAGATCCATGAGGGTTTGAAGCTTAGTGATTTTTTGCAAGCTCTAGAGGTAGCTGATTTTTCAAAGCACTTTGGGCACAAACAGAGGTCGCCATCACGTTCATAGTGGCCAAAAACCCTAAGATCGCCCTTCGTTTCGTTGATTTTGGAGAAGTTAGTCTGGAAGGAAAAATGTTTTTGCAAAGGAGGTTGTACGACTTCCCCAACACCTCCAGTGTAAAAGGATTTCACCGCCCGGGGGCCATCGGGTGGCCACTAAGTAGCCACCAGGTGGCCACCAATCCACCACCACTACCAACGATGCCCACCCATCTGCCACTAGCCAGTGCTTAGCCACCGTCAGGCCCCTCTAGCTAGCAACCAGTCACATGGGGGCCGGGTGATATATGGCCAGCCCCCGAACGACCCTCTGCATTCACCATGGTCACATGGGTGACCAGGGGCTCTGCCCCAACCTCCAGCCTGCTAGCCCTTGGTCACGTACAAGACATGGGGGCCCAATTTTTTTTAGCCCCCTGGGCACCCTGTAGGCCAAATTGGCCTTCCTGGAGAAGTTTTCACTAAAATGGGCGTAACTTTTGTGTCTGATATCATTTTTTCGTAAACGAGATATCGCCAAAAAGTTGGTTCTAAGCACTATCTTGTGGTGTAGTTTATTTTTCATTATTTTTCTATTTAGCTAA
The DNA here is from genome assembly GCA_007258455.2 of Sequoia sempervirens. Lineage (NCBI taxonomy): Eukaryota > Viridiplantae > Streptophyta > Pinopsida > Cupressales > Cupressaceae > Sequoia > Sequoia sempervirens. The sequence continues at coordinate 3,465,672 of VDFB02338372.1, read as the reverse complement.
ATTTATTGCTGTTTTAAGTAAGATGTTCATTTATGGCTTTCGAGCTCATAACTTTTTGCCACAATCTCTAATTTTTTCCCTCTTTGTGGCATTGGAAAGGTATTGAGGAGCTCTATGTTGTTGTCCATGCACTTTTTTCTATATTTATCCTAGGTTGATCATTATTCCAGATTTGTTCTGATGGGTGTTTTGGAGATTACTTGGATGTTTTGATAGTTGGGAGCATGAAACTTGAATCTTTGCACTTCATTTCAGTATCACATCATTTTATTTTCTGTTTATGCATGTTTTACATTCTCTCCTTTTTCCAGGTTGATCATTATTCCAGATTTGTTCTGATGGGTGTTTTGGAGATTACTTGGATGTTTTGATAGTTGGGAGCATGAAACTTGAATCTTTTCACTTCATTTTAGTATCACATCATTTTATTTTCTGTTTATGCATGTTTTACATTCTCTCCTTTTTCAATCATTGGGTACTATAATAAATGAAATGATATAAAATTCCATCAGGGAGGTTTCTTTCATAGTAATTTGATTAGAGTGTAGTTGCACTTTGATCTCCATCTTGTTATTGATGACAACTTGCATGGGTTGTATCTGGTTTCTTAGTTTCTTTTGGCCACATCTTGCTTATAGCTTGACACATATTAGATTCACATCGGTTCACACTTCAGATTGAGAGCCTATGGTTATTGATCTGCATTGGGTCACATCTTAGTTTGAGGGCCACTAAATTTGTGGTTACTGTTCCAGAATCTTCATGGTACTTGTTCCCATGGAGCAGTTTTAATCATAGTTTGGAATCAACATCGAGATACACGGCTTCCATATTCTTTCATCATATCATTCCCTCTTATGGGGGGCATCTTTTTATCTACTGTTGCTTCATAGATTCTAGGATTGTTCCAGTTTGTGAGTTTTCCAGTGTTCAGTGGCATCGGGTCTGCTGCTGCATTATTATGATTCCGCTATGGTTTCTTGTAAACAAAAGTATCTTTCCTTGCTTGTCGTATTTCAGTTCCAGTGTTACTCCACAGTGTTCTTCCAGTGCTTCTTTGTAGCAAGTCATCTCATTGAGGGGGGATTTTGTCCCACTAGGTTTTCTCCTCTTTATCATTCATTGCATTTGTAAATGAGTACCTAATCAAACCTTGTTTCTGGGACTCATCTTTTGCATAATAATTTGCTTCTCCCTAAGTTGAATTATGGGGGGTTGTTGGTGTAATTAATATTTAATTACATTTGCATAAGTTTACTTAGGTAATATTTTAATTCCTAGGTTATAATTGTCATCCTTATCTTGTTGAGCTATCTTGTTGCTTAAGATAATATTAGGGTTATGCATACATTGCTTTTATAAAGCAAATCATATCTTGTAATTATGAATTCTTGAATAATATTATTTGCACATCTTCATGCAAAGCTCTTGATTTATTTATTTATCTCTTATGTGGAAGATTTTTTTGGTTTGCATGTCTGATCTTGGTTTCTAACAGATTGATGTCATAATTTTTTTTACAAGAAACTTAACCAATAAAAGTTATTAAAAAACAAAAAAAGCATGATATTTCAAGTTTATGGACTAGTTTGCTTAAAAAATAATTAAATAATAATAAATATAATCCAATCTTAATAAAAATTATATATTTGGAAACTAGACATTGTGTTCTCTAATGGGTTTTAATTTTATAGATTGATTTAGAAAAAAGTCCATCAACCATATTGCTAAAGTTGGAAATTCCTCTTGAATCTGCCTTTGTTTTTTAGTTGCAGGTCAAAGGCTATAGGTCAGGTTGCCAAGCCTTTCCCAAGCCTAAAACTGAGGCTGCATATGGGTTGGAGATTCAAATTTTTAATAACGCATACACATTTTTAAAAACGTGTACATGTTACAAAATGCATACGCGTTCTTTATTTGCTTGATTATTTTAAAAAAATACTTTTTAGAAACGCGTACGCGTTTTGGGCTACATACACATTTTAAAATGTGTCTGCATTTTGTGTTACAAAATATGTATGCATTTTAAAACATGTACGTGTTTATAAAAGATCTTTATTTTTTTAATAAATTACTTGCATGTGTTATAGAACGCATACACGTTATAACACGTACGCATTTTTTTAGGCTTGGGTACTAGAAGTATAACACACACTTTTTTTAATAATACGTATGCATTTCCTATAGGATTTTTTTTGGCTAAAACTTGCCCTCTTCATGGACACAACTTCTTGCTTTTACCCATTCCATGGTTTATTCAAGGTTTGGTGAGTTACAACATTGAGTTGTTCATCCATCATTCATTTCAAGGTTTAATTACCAAAATGGGGTTTGACCAAGGTGAACCCCCATTCACCAAAAAAAAAACATTTTTTCTCTTGATTTGTGTTTGTAGATTTAGGTGGAAGAAATCTTGAAGATCTCTTGAAGAGAAAAATTGAAGAACTTGTCAAAGTTGCAAAAGTTATCATCTCATGGAAACTCATCTATAATATTTATTTCTGGCTTTCCAAACCTAAAACTTGGAAAAATTAGAAGATTTAGATATGTAGTAGAGGCTCCTAAAAGCTGCAAAAAAACCCTAACTTAGGACCCATTCTCCCTTGAGTGAATGAATCCCAAATCAACTTCAGAAACTATCTTTTGGTGACTGGTAAACATCATTCCCTTCTTTGATCTATGATCTAATTTTTGGTTATACTTGTTTTGAATTCCATCTAGCTATTCCAAGTTATAGATTGCATTTTGGTGTTGATTTACTATTTTTAGTTTTTCTCCCCAAAGTATTGTTTGACCAGGACCCTCGTCCTTGCACAAAAAGGAAATATGTAGATTCACACTTTAACTTGATTCATCTAAGGGTTGATAATCATTTTATGGTGTGGATCTCATTTTCTAATGAATTGAGGAAGAATAGGTCCATCATAACCCTATTTCCCCTTCATTTCTATTGGTGAACCTATTTTTCTTCTTTTCATTTTGGTGAACTCAACTTTTGATCATTGTATTTTTCTGATTTTGGAGTCTATTTCACCCTAGATATAGATCTTGTATTAATTTTCATTGCATTGAATTGAATTGAAACTCATTTAGGGTTGCTTAACTTGCATTAGCTTTGCTCTCATTTAGGGTTTTAGGATTGCATTTTTTCATCTCTTAAAATATGAAAAATACAAAAAATAGGTCATTTTACAAATAACATTGCATCATCATTCATTTACTTTTGAAAATTGAATTAAAATTTCACATCAAATTAGCTCTCCTAAGTTGTCATTTAGTCATATTTTGCATTTGCATTCAAGCTTAATTTCATAAAAATAGGAAATTGTACTTCATTGTCTAAAACTAGAATCTGGAAACCACAAGAATCAACTCAAAAATCTATAAAAACATTCTTCAAAACCCTAAGATAGGACCCATTTTCCCTAGGGAAAATGAGTCCCTGATTAGGGTTGTTTCTTGAATTCCTGGTCATTAAAACCTCTATTTCTGTATTTTGTTTTAGTTTGTAGAATTTTGTTACTTGGAATTGATATATTAAGCTTAATTTGATAAATTTAGTGCATTGTGTAAATTCAAAATTACATTTACAAGACATCAATTTTTTTCAAGTTTTTACATAGCATAATCAAAAAATTATCTTGTTTGAACTGTAAAAATTTCTTTACATATTTACATTGAACTTTACATGTTAGGATATTTAATTGCATCTTTCCTATTTTCCATTTAGGGTATACATTGAGTTTGTGAAACTTATATGAGCTTCACAACTTGGTGTCCTATTAACAATACTATTGTGAGACATAGTTCAAGACTCATGTCATCCCACGATACACCATTCACCATGGATCTTGGGTTTTCCAACTCTTTCACTCATAGTGTTGATATTAATCAACCCTCTATGTGTTGGAGGAATGAAGGAGACCTTTGATTTGTTGTTTTTGTTGTCATTGATGACAACATTGTTTTATATCTGAATATTTGCTCATTCGTTAAAATATGCTCATTCTACACCAATTTGGTAATTTATTATAGAATTTGTCTGAAGTGTATGTCATCTCATACAATTTTGATATGTTTTTCAAGATTCCTAGATGTAGTTGTGTTCAGAGAATCAACGATTTTAGTTAAGTAGGTTGAAAGATTTAAATGTCAGATGTTTGACTTATAGTTTTGTTGTGTTTCTCCTTTAGATGGCTTAAGGTGCACATTTCATGAAGGATTATCTTTTAGGTCTGGGCCAACCTAAATTGTGTCTTGCATTTTTAGTTTTGAGCACCAAAGAAGTTTTTTTTTGTGGCCGACAAGATATTTTGAATTATGTATGCTTACATCCAATTAGGCCAACCTAATTGATGTATGAATCATGTGTATATGGAATATCTTTGTATTGATCATATATGTATTTGAGATGTACATAGATGTATGCATGGTTTTTTCAGAGATAGACAAAGAGAGATGAAAAGAAGTGATGATGTGAGATATATGATGAAGTGATTTGGTAGTTGATGATAGTTCTTGTACACCTGCAATTTGGTATAAGACTTTTCATCTGTCAGAGCTCAATTAGAACTATACTCAAAACTTATAAGGTGCATTCTTTTCAATTCACATCTTTGGCATTGAGCCATATATTTCTGTATTCTGACAATAAGCCATATGTTTGTACTTTGGTTGTGAGCCTTTCAAGGATAGTGTGTCCTGGCATTGTGCTATGTAATATCTTGTAACCGATTATAATATATTGTGAGTTAATCCTCACCGTGGTTTTTCCCACTTTGGGTTTTCCACGTAAAAATCCTGGTGTCTATTTTTTGTGTGATGTTATGTTCACTTCCATGTTCTTACTTATTGTTGCAACAAGATACATTGTAATAATTGGATGGTTAGCAATCAATTGGTTTAGTAGAATATCGATTCACCCCCCCTCTCAATATTTTTTGTCTTCAAAAATCAATATTAGAGCTTGGTTCCTTTTAAGAAGGTTAACAAATTGAGGAAGATCTTGAAGATTGAACACATGGTTGATAAAAAGTATCATGTTCCTCTGGAAGAAATCACTAAAATTAAGTAACTTCATGCTGCTCTTAAAGATATGGACAAAAGTGAAGATGAGAAAGAATCTCTGAAGGAAAACCTGAAAGAAGCAAATGAATGCATAAAAAAACTAAGAGAACAAATCAAGAAATTCAAAGAAAGTCACAAAGAAGTCAGTGATCAGTTGAAGAAGGAAAATGAAGACATCATTGGAAAAAAGCTGCAAGTGGAAGAAAAGACAAGAATTAAAGAATTTCAAAAAGATGAAATATAGAGAAAAATTGATGAATGCACAAAGCTTGAACAAGAAGTGGTGACACTAAGATCTGACTTAGTGAAGGAAAAATCTCATGAGGATAAATTCAAAGCAAGCACCACAAATCTTGATGAATTGATTGCTTTTTAGAAACTAGCTAAGGATAAAGGCGGTCTAGGACTTGAAGAAGGAAAAATTTCAAAGGAAAATTAGGTTCCTAACAAAATGAACAATCAGAGGAATACTCAAGGTAGGCAGATCAAGAGTCATAGAAGCAATCTTGGAAGGATTCCTATTTGACAACCTAATGCTCAAAGGTAACCATCTTTCAATGGCATTTCCTTTTCATGCAATAAATTTGGTCATAGTGCAACTAAATGTAGAAGTAGAATGAATCAAAATGTTGGAATCCTTATTGGATAATAATTTGCTTGCAATAAGTTTGGGCATAGAGCTACAAAGTGTAGAAGTTAGGCAATGATGAACAAATTCAATATTGGTAGAATGACTCAATCTTTTCAAGGCTATTGCTATATATGCTATACTTTTAGCCATAAAGCTAATCAGTGTAGATCATACATAAATCCAAATCAGTTTGGTTAGAAACATGTTTTGTGTTATACCTGCAATAAACCAAGACACATTTCAAAATTTTACAGAAGAAAAATTAAGAAGAAAGCTAAATTGGATCAAAAGAACAAAATTGTGAATAAGGTTGATCCTGCTGAAGTTAAAAAAGAAATGGAGAAGATTTGGAGAAAAAAAGAAGAGCTTGAGGATAAGAATGAATCAAATGCATCTGCATCTACATCTGATGTAGATACCTCTTCTAAGAACTAAACCCAACAATGGTTTTAGGGGGAGTAGTGACTAAAAAATCTAACAAACCCCTAGAATAAGAAGTTTCAAGCAGTGACACAAGGATATATGGTGTAAAATATCGTTCTAAAGATATTAAAGAAGTTTCTAGTAGAAAATATGCAAATCTAATGAATTGTGGAGCATCTTAGGGTTTATAGTGTACTCTACAAAGTGTTTATCAACTTTTTGAAGTTGGAGTGCATTTAATGCAAAATTAGGGAAAAATTGGCAAGTCATAAAGTAAGAAACTAAGTCAAATTTGCAAATTGGAAGAAGCAGAGTGAGTTGAAGGAAGTTGAAAAGTGATTCAGAGAAGTTGGCATCAAACTAGGTAGTTTTTGACAGAGCTTGAAGAAGGTATTTATTATTATCTAACCCTTGTGAATTTTAATTTGAAGCATCTCTCTAAGTATTTTGAGGAAAATAAATGGCTACTCGTACTATTGTGGAAGTTTCTAAAAGACCCCAACCCAAATTTTAAAGGTATTCTTCGAAGGTCTTTGAAATGGATCTCTTGGCTGTGTTCTCTCACATTCTTGTTAATGATTTACCTACTAAAGACACCAGAACATAAATTCATAGTAAGTTGGAAGAATTTAACCATCAAGAACTAAGGGGTTTATGAACGAAAGAATTGAAAGGAGATGATTTTTTTGTAAAACTTGAATATGAAAATCTAGTACCGAAGAAGTTGGATGTATGGAATCGGTTCCCTAACTTTTCAAATGATATGGACTCTAAATTTGTTAGGATTGCACTAAGTAGGGTGCATGATAAATTTGTGTGGACAAGTGTAGCTGGTTTAATCACCAAGAAGGTGATACAAGCTATAACTAGTCTTTGTGCCAGTAGACCCTTACTAGTGGTGAAAGTTCTAAAAAATGATGCACTTATGAAGCTAACTGGAGCCATATTCAATGAGAGAGATTTAACTACTAAGCCTATAGAAAAACCAACTATGAAGTATGCTGCTATAATGATTGGATAGAAGTTATATTTCACCAATTAAGGTAATTATGTGTTTTTCATAGCAATTCATACCGCATTTAAAATGGTAGTAAATGGAAGAGACTATGATTTGTGTGAGTTGCTATGACAACAACTTATAGAGAATATGAGCTTGATCAAGACAAAGAAACACTCCTTTAAGTTTGGAACATTGGTAGTTTGTCTACTATTTTACATCTTGAGGGAGTTTCCGAGAAAGAAAAACATCATATGGGAACACAATAGGCTAGTTACTCATCAAATTTTTGAACACCTACACAACCTTGGAGACTTTAGGGCACAAAATAATGCATTAAATGAATTCTTTGTAGTTTTCTAGAATGACATGCATGAAAGAAAAACGGTTCCTAGAAGCCTGGTGAAAAAGCATGCAAAGGAAATAACCTTTCTTGTAAGTACTGGTCGTGCCCACAAAAGGATATGAAAATCACAGTAAAACCTTTCCTAGGAATTGGACATTCCAGCAGGTGACTAATATTTCTTTATGGACGTTCATTTACTTGTCAAACCAGGGAACGTATACTTTGAATGGTGTAGCACAATATATGCACTAAAAACTAGTTTTGGTCACAACTTAGCAAAAATAAATACTTGGAAGGAATTCTATCTACGCTACAGGAAGGTAATGCAAAGTTCTTTTAACTCAACCATGATTTGACTAAAACAGAAACCATAACAGCTACGACCGAAACACAAACTATGAACTGGCCTTATGCTGTAGGAACATGCACATGGATGGATTCCTAATGCTGTAGGAGCAATACAAGACTGAGTTTGTATGGAAACTTCAAAGATGAAAGCTAACTGATGATCAACAAAAAATAATAGCTAACTAACTAGCTACAGATACTTACTAAGTGGGCCCCCTTAGCAAGTAGCTACTGATTATGCAAGTGCTGAACTCAGAACTTCATCAAACTTTATTCATGAAAAAAGAATGGTATACATTGCTTTGTTGATATGGAAACTAACAACAAACTCTGTCTCTTGTCATACAGATTTTGCTTTTTATTATTACCATATTGACTCTTACATGATATTTGCTATCTCTCTATCACTATGCTTCTATCTTACTTCTAACTATCATCTTCTTCCTCACTCGTGCAGGAGGAGTACCTTATTTAAAATTAGGAGAAAAACTAACTAACCCTATCAAAGAAAGACGTGGAAGTAAAGTGTATCCTATAATCAAGGAACAAACTTCATAAATGAATTTATCCATTCAACCCAATCCAGAGAGAATCTAGTGCTCCACTCTTTCCAGATTAACTGTCATTAAAAATCTTTCCCAATGGTTTCCATCAAAGAGTCTTCATCAGAGCTTCCTCGAAGACATGTAGGAAATAGACTTTACTGCAAGGCCGAGATTGGCTGCGCTTGACTCAATCATACTTTCTTCAACAACCTGCGAAACACAAGGTAACAAATGCGAAAGAAAAGGCGCATGGCACATACACAATATCCGTTCATTAATCACATATTTAAATCTATTTCATCATTCAAAAACTATATGCGATATACCAATTATTTAGAGAGTCAACGAGGTAATAAATGTAGTCAAGACAACATAATAGGCTACAAGAATATGAAAATATTTTGCTACAGGATATCCCAACACAAGGTTTCAAAAGAGTTTAAACAACCACGAATAACAAGAGTAAAGGCATTAAAAGTTCATCATAATATCCAAACTATGAGCACATTTTGGGCTCATCATCTACCCCCTACTTAGCCCAATGCTGGTCCTCCAGCATTAACTTTCCTGGTAGTTTCTCTGAAATCAGTGGTTGCGGCATGACTCTAGAATGGAGTTCCAAACTTGTAATAAAATCCTTTGAAAGTCTGCCACCTGTCGTACCTAAGAGCTTTTGAGTCATCATTAAGATTTGTAGCCTGGTAAGGATAAAGGGGCCACATTAGCATAGGAGGTCTGAATGTCAATGGCAACCACAATTCAAATCTCTTTTGAAGTCCCAATTGTATATATCTGCTTGATCGTTTAAGAGCTACTGTGAAATTTAGGGGACTGTGAGGTTCAGACCTTCTTAGCCCAACAAATAATATTTCCCACCTTTTCTCACTTCTGGTGTATGACAGTCGCCAAAATGAATATGGTTGTTCCTGAAATTCATCATATACTTGTTTCCTGATATCAAATATTTTCATTCTGGCTGTATTATTATGAATGCCATATGTAAGAGTAAACCAAGTTTTTAGCATTGCATGAGGGTTTGAACTTTGAGAGCGTAATGGAACAGGCTCATTCCTTTCGGCTTCCTCATATGTTTCCTATTCTGTTCTAGTTTTTTTCTTCTATCGTGTCGTCACATTTCTCTCTTTTCCAAAAATGAACTTTTTGAACAAGCAGTTTTGATTTTAATTTATAAGAAAAACATGTAATGAAAAAGACATGTGATCATATTTGGAAAGTACCAAAATAATAATAAAGAAAGGTTATCTGTGCAGTTGTGGTAGTGGTGAAAAGACAGGTTTTAAAAGGTGGATTGCCTCGCCCCTACTTAGAGTATGACATGTGTCCTCACATGTACTAAATAATAGGTGGAGATCAGGTAATAATGACTAGTACAAACATAGAAGTAAATGAATAGAATAAAATAAATCAAATATGCGATAACAAAAGATATGGCGTACCTTTGATAATTGCGTGTACGTGTGAAGAAAGATGATGACGTCTTCATAAGTTGACAGTTGGGAATAATATCATAATTAAGGGTGATGTGGATGGATGAGGTGGATGGGTGACATGGGCGGATGAGATGAATGGATGGAATGGATGGATGGGATGGATGGATGGAAGATAAAGAAGTGAGATGTGGCGACAAGTGAGAATGGAGAAAAAGAGTTTCCTTAAAAAGAAAACCTTTATTATGAGCATGCTTTTCAAAATTACGGTGAAGCTGTAGGAGAAAGGCTAAAGCCTTCGGCTGCAGGAAGAGTAGCGGGAGGATCCTGAACAAAATACTGCATGAATTCTTCTTTTGAAACTGGTTTATGGTACAACTGGAGTCGGTGGCCATTAACTAGCAATTTGAAATTGACTGGATCAATTGTCGCCAGTTGTACAACTCCGTTGTCAAATACATTCTCAACTTCATAGGGACCAAGCCAGCGTGTTGTGAGCTTACCTTGGTTTTCTTGATATCTGGAATCATATAACAGAGCCTAATCACCAGCAGAAAATTGCTTAGTTTTGATGTGTTGATCATGCCATTTCTTCCTTTGCTGTTGGATCACTTTTGTATGCTGCAGGGCAGCTTTTCTCATTTCATCCAAAGCATTTAGCTGTAGGAGACATTCCTTCTGTGCTTCAGATATTTCCATATTGAGTTCAAAAGCTGTCCTCAAATTTTTGTGCTCAAATTATATGGGCAACATGGTTGTTTTCCCATAAAATAACTCAAAAGGTGTAAACCCAGTTGTTGTCTTCCATGTAGTTTTGTAGGCCCAGACTGCTTTAGGAAGTCTACTGCTCCAATCTTTCCTATGGAGCTACACTGTCTTTGTTAGGATCACCTCAATTTCCCTGTCTGTAACCTCAACCTAACCATTGGCTTGAGGGTGATAGGGGCTGGACTTCCTATGTTTGATTTTATAGTCATTCATTAGTGTAGTGATCAAATTGGATGTGAACTGAGCTCCCTGATCAGCTACAAGCTCTCTGGGAACTCCAAATCTAGTGAAAATTTGTTCATACAGAAATTCAACAACTTTGTTATCTCGAGCATGAGTCATAGCTTTTACCTTAACCCATTTTGTTATATAATCCGTGCAAACTAGAATGTATGACTTGCCATTTGATGGTGGATCAATTGGTCCCACAAAATCCATTCCCTACTTATCAAAAGGGGTGACTATTACCTATGGATATAATGGCATTTCATCTGACTTGGTTGGTCTTCCCATACATTGGCATCTGTTACATTTCCTTGTATAGGCCACAACATCCTTGTGTAATGTTGGCTAGTAGTACCCTATTGTAAGAACCTTCATTGATGTTCTCTTTGCTGCAAAATGTCCCCCACATGGTTCATCATGGAAAGCATGCAAGATATCATAAGTCTCATCTTCTCTTACACATCTTTGCATCACTTGATCAAGTCCAGTATAAAATAGACAATTTGTAATCCATGAGAAGTTAAAACTTTTCTCTATTAACAATTTCTTTTATTTTGGAGAAAAGTGAGCTGGTATTCTGCTTGCTACTAGATAATTGGCAATGTCTGCATACCATGGAGTATGTGCAACAATGGAAAACAAGTGTTCATCTGGAAACCTATCATCAATGACCTCGTGTTCAGCCGGTGTAGCTATTTGAAGTCTTGATAAAAAGTCAGCCACAACATTAGCTCTTCCTGATTTATCAATGATTGTAATGTCAAATTCTTGTAACAACAAGAGCCATCTTGCCAATCTACCAGAGATGGCAGGTTTGTTCATCAGATACCTGATTGCTACATGGTCAGTGTGGATGAATATCTAATAACCTGTGACATAATGCCTAAATTTATTCAAAACATACACTACTGCGAGCAATTCCTTTTCTGTAACAGTATAATTTAACTCCGGACCTTGAAGGTTCTTGCTGATAAAATAGATAGCATGCTCAATTGATTTTTTTTTTGATTTAAGACTTCCCCTATACCAAAATCAGAGGCATCAACATGTATGTGAAAAGGAAAATTCCATTTTGGACCTTGAAGAACAGGGGCTTTAGTAAGCAAGTCCTTTAGTTGCAGGAAAGATTTTTCACAGGCCTCTGTCCACTCGAATTGAGAATCCTTTGTTAATAAGGCATAAAGTGAACTAACAATTTTACTGAAATCTTTTATAAACCTTCTATAATACCCTACATGTCCAAGGAAGCTTCTGACATCCTTTTTTTTGCAGGAGTTTGTAAATTCAGAATAACTTCAATTTTAGTAGGGCCAACCTGAATTCCATTCTTAGAAATATGATGGCCTAGAACAATACCTTCTTCCATCATTAGAAAACACTTTTCACTGTTTAGAGATAAATTTTTCTCTATGCACCTTTTCAATACTTTTTCTAAATTCACCAGTGCTTCTTTAAATGTGACTCCATAGGTATTGAAATTATCCATATAAATCTCCATACAGTCATGGGATATATTAGCAAAGATACTAATTACTGCTCTCTGAAATATTGCTGGCACATTGCATAGACCAAAAGGCAAGACCGAGTAAGAAAATATTCCCCATGGACAAGTAAACGTGGTCTTATCTTGATCTTTAGGGGCAATTTTTATCTGATTGTACCCACTGTAACCATCCAAAAAGGAAAAATATCTTTTTCCAGACAGTGAGTCTAGTACTTGGTCTACAAACGGTAGTGGAAAGTGATATTTTTTAGTGGTAGTATTCAACTCTCTGTAATCTACACACACTCTCTATTTTCCACCTTTCTTAGGGACAATAACTAATGGAGAAACCCACTGACTATCAGAGATTGGGTAAATAAAACCAGCATCAAGCAACTTTTGAAGCTCATTTTTAACTATTTCTCTAAGTGTTGGATTTACTCTTTTTTGAGGCTGCCTAATTGGTAAACAATATTCTTTGATATAGATCGTGTGAGTACAAATTTGAGGATCTATTCCTTGCATGTCCCCATATTCCCAGGCAAAAGCTTTATGCTGATCTTGTAGCATTTTTAATAAGATAGCCTGTTGAGATTGTGACAGCTTGCTATTGATATTCAAACAGTGACCTGGAGACAATTCTATCTGTTTAGTGAGATTACTCATAGAATCTATAGGTGATGTTTGTACCTCTTGTGGAAGCAAGTTATGAAAAATTGTAAGAAGTTTAGGCAACGAACTCTCAGAATTTAGTTGCTGCAGGAAATATTGTAGATGACTACTATTTGGATCAGATGAACTATCCGTATCAGAGTTAAACTATAGAATTTAAAAAAGTAAGGCATCCTCATTCTGAAGTTGTGAGAATAGATCATTTTGAAGCATCATTAATTGAACCAACAAATTGGCTTCTTCAGTTTCTTCTCTCACATCTGGCCAAACAGGTTGGGACAAATCTAGTTGAGGTCTAGCAGGCGGATACAAAGCTAATTTTTTTGTGGACTGTCCATCAGAAATGGTCATATCTCTAGAACGACATCCTATAAAAGTATCAGTAGTGGCTAACCATGGTCTACCAAGGATAACTAGATACCCTCCTAAAGTTGCTTTAACTGATAATATTATGAAATCAGCTAGATACTCCCAAGATTCAAGAGTGACAATTACGTCTTCCACCATCCCATTAGGTTTAATTGTGGAGCTATCTGCAAACTGCAAAACTTTAGGTGTAGACCTAATATTTAAAATTTTCAAGGAGTCCATAGTATGTTTTGTCATGACATTAATGGCAACACCTAATTCAATCAAAACATTTTTTACAATTTGGCCATTTATATGTATTTGCATTACAAGACTTCCAGGGTCAATATACTTTGGAATTACTACATTTCTCAACATTATATCAGCCAATTTCCCTAAGACATGAATTGTTTGGGGATCCTTTTTCTTCCGTCCAGGGTTCTTCAAATAGGCCTCTTTAATAGCTTTTCCAAAAATGGGAACATCTTTAATAGCCTGAAATAAAAGGATTTGAATTTGTACATTCTTGAGCTGATCCAGAATGTCAAAAGTGGGTTCTTCCATGGATTTAAATGCAGTACTTTATAACCTCTGAGGAAATGGTGGTTTGTCTTGACTTTGCAAAATAGACTCCTTAGAAACCGTATCAATTGTAGGCATATGCTCAGTAGGAACAACAGGTGCAGTAGATTCTTCAAAGGGAGAATCTAGTATTTCAGTAATTAGAGGCAGTTGTGGAGCAGGTAGAGTGGTTCCAGACCTTAAATGGATATCATTAACATTTAAGGCATAAGCTTGATATTGGTTGGCTTCAACAAGATAAATAGGCTACTGTGGCTACTGCTGTTGCTTATTATTGAGATTTGACAACAATTGGGTAGGCATAGGCGTTTGTTTTGGAGGGCTAGTATTTGTGGCAATTATTGCAGGAGGTGGCATGAGGGCCTGTGGTTGTGGCTGTGGAAGCTGCAGGAACCCAAGGGATTAGTTTTTTCATTGCTGAGGACCTCTCCATTGAGGATTCTACTGCCAATTACCTAGGGGTGGGGTCCATTGTTCTTGTGGCTACTGCCAACCTCCTTAAGGAGATTGCCATTGTGGGGTCTAATAATTAGGCCAACTTGGTTGAGATGTATTCCAAGATGGTGGTGGTCCATATGTAGGTTGCCATTGGTTATTATAGCCAGAATAAGGATTGCCAAAAATCAAAGGATCTTGAGGCATACCTTGTCTTTGAGCCCATGGTCTCCTTTGTGCAACAAAGAACACTTGATCATCACCACCTTCTACTAGCTTAAAGTCAATAGGTAATTGCTTAGCTTCCATATTAGCCACCATCTTGCATCTGCAGTCACATTTCTTCTCTCTACAATGTGGACAGAACTCGGCTAAAACTGTTTCAGCTTGCTCATGTTTCTTCCGAGCTTGCATAGTGTCCAGTTGTGTAGCCATATTATTAATGATATCCTGCTTGAAGTTAGATAGAAAATTTGTTATCTCCATCTGGGAAACTCCACCAGAAGAAGACTTCCCCATTGTAGCATGATGAACTTGATCTTTCTTAATTATTGCTCGAGAGTAGTTAAGACATATTTTCTGTATATCATCCCAAGGCAGTTGGGTTATATCACCTCCTCCCATCAGGTCCAGGGTGTCTATACAGGCATCATTGATTCCCCTTAGAAAGAGTAGTTTCTGAGAGTCTTCATTAAGAGTATGGTTTGAGTTCCTTTTCAAGGAAAATAAGAATCTTGAGATATAATTTTCCAGACTTTCATCCTCCTTCTGCTAAATTCTGAATATGTCATCACCTTTACTAGCACTCTTACAATATTCCTTATATTTCTCAAGGAATTTTGTTTGCATGGCTACCCAACTATCGATAACACCTCTTTCAAAAATCATGAACCATCTGAGAGCTCCCTCCTTCAAGGTGGAAGGAAACAACTTTAGTTTGTGAGCATCTGAAGTGTAGTCATAACTGCAGCAGAGGACATCAAACTCAAACATAAAAGTTTCTGGGTTCTCTATAACTAGGCCATAGAACTTGGGAAGCAATGAAGAAGGAATATTTTTAAGATTGTCAGTATTTCGCTAGGGAACAATGAGAAACTCAAAATCAGGAGGTGGATTAGGTGGATTATTTGCCATATTTGCTTGCTGGAATAACAGAGCAAATAGATTTTCCTCAGGTTCTTCGTTAGTTGGGTTAAATAGTAGTTCAATAAATAGGTTTTCAGGGAGGAACCTTCCCAGTGCGTCTCTTCTTCTATGCATGCAATAGAATAGGTGGTATTTAAAAAAAACTTGAAAATACTTAAACAACTGACTAAACTACTACTAACAATGACTATAGCAAGTTCTTAGATTGACACCATCCCTAGCAACGGCGCCAAAAATGGTCGCACCCACAAAAGGATATGAAAATCACAGTAAAACCTTTCCTGGGAATTAGACATTCCAGCAAGTGACTAATATCTCTTTATGGATGTTCATTTACTTGTCAAACCAAGGAACGTATACTTTGAATGGCACAGGACAATATATGCACTAAGAACTAGTTTTAGTCACAACTTAATAGAAATAAGTACTTGGAAGGAATTCTATCTACGCTATAGGAAGGTAATGCAAAGTTCTTTTAACTCAACCATGATTTGACTAAAACAGAAACCATAATAGCTACGACTGAAACACAAACTATGAACTGGCCTTATGTTGTAGGAACAGGCACAGGGATGGATTCAAAATGCTGTAGGAGCAATACAAGACTAAGTTTGTATGGAAACTTCAAAGATGAAAGCTAACTAATGATCAACAAAAAAGAATAGCTAACTAACTAGCTACAGATACTTACTAAGTGGCCCCCCTTAGCAAGCATCTATTGATTACGCAAGTGTTGAACTCAAAATTTCATCAAACTTTATTCATGAAAATAGAATGGTATACATTGCTTTGTTGATATGGAAACTAACAAAAAACTCTGTCTCTTGTCATACAGATTCTGCTTTTTATTATTACCATACTGACTCTTATATGATATTTGCTATCTCTCTATCACTATGCTTCTATCTTACTTCTAACTATCATCTTCTTCCTCACTCGCGCATGAGGAGTGCCTTATTTAAAATCAGGAGAACAACTAACTAACCTTATCAAAGAAAGACGTGGAAGTAAAGTGTATCCCAGAATCAAGGAACAAACTTCATAAATAAATTTATCCATTCAACCTGATCCAAAGAGAATCTAGCGCTCCACTCTTTCCAGATTGACTATCATTAAAAATCCTTCCCAACGGTTTCAGTCAAAGAGTCTTCGCCAGAGCTTCCTCGAAGATGTGCAGGAAATAGACTTTACTGCAAGGCCGAGATCGGCTACGCTTGACTCGATCATACTTTCTTCAACAACCTGCGAAACACAAGGTAACATATGCAAAAGAAAAGGCGCATGGCACATACACAATATCTGCTCATTAATCACATATTTAAATCTATTTCATCATTCAAAAACTATATGCGATATACCAGTCATTTAGGGAGTCAACGGGGTAATAAATGTAGTCAAGACAACACAATAGGCTACAAGAATATGAAAATATTTTGCTATAGGATATCCCAATAAAAGGTTTTAAAAGAGTTTAAACAACCACGAATAACAAGAGTAAAGGCATTAAAAGTTTATCATAATATCCAAACTATGAGCACATTTTGGGCTCATCAAGTACTAAGGAATGTATCATGGAAGTAGTTGAATCTAGAAATCTTTGGATAAAACCATTGGGATATGAGGTAGATGAAAAAATTGCTGAGAGGTTTATTGAAATGTTACTAAGTAGTCCAAGAGATGCCTCTCTACCTTGACATGGAACATATGAGGAAAAAGATAAGGAAGTGAATTTAGAGACTTCTGCATCCCATAGAGGAAAAACAACAAGGAAGAATGTTGATGCATTCTTCAAAGGGACATTTACTAAGGACAACATTGATCAATTGAAGGAAGCCCTTGATGAAAGGAAGTCCAAGTCAGCTGAACTACCCTTTGGACCTAGAAAATTTGAAAGGATATCCACTGCTACTACACCTACTCCCTGTGCTTCTATAGTTGAGAAAGGAAAGAGGAAAGAACACAGTACTTTGGAATTAGTTCATGTACCTGTGATTAGGAGTAAAAGTAGTCCCAAAAATGAGCAACAACAAAAGACATGCAAGAAACCACCTAAACACCTAACACCTCAAGATAGAGCTAAAAGTTAAACTCAACAAAATAGATAGAACAATAATACCTTGTTAAGTTGTTCCTTTGGTTGGCCCTTGTATTTTTGACATGATTTATGTTCCTCTTGATGGAGAAAGATGCAAAAATACTATGTAATATGGATGGGAAATGAATGAAAATGCTATGATAAATGCAAGAAATGCAAGTTCTTGGCTAAGTATAGCTCAAATGAAAATTTCTCAAGAGTTTGGTTAGCACAATGATCAACCCCCCAAATGAGAGAAAAAAGGGGGTATTTATAGAGGAACTAGAGAATTCAACAGTTGAGATTCATCCAACAAGGTCAAGATGGAGGGCTATGGTGAGTTGAGAACTCACAAGCCCTCACATTTTGACATGTGGAATGTGGGATGGATAAGGATGGTGATATGTAAATGAGGTGGAAGGAGGGTATATGATGTGGAGGAAGGACATGTACCTTGAAAGTACATTAGAAGACGAGAAGATTCCTTGGAGGAATAAAAAGTGAATTAAAAATTCACATGCTTGGGAAATCTCGTGGATAAGAAAAAGTTCCAAAGGGAGAGGTGGAAAGTACCTTAGATAAGACAAGGTGCCTAAAAAGGTAAACACTTGTCACATGTGACTTGATGTGACAAGTCAAAAATTCCATGGGAAAGAGTTCACATGTGACTTGATGTGACAAGTCAAAGATCACATGGGGAAGAGAAAAATGAATTTAATATTCTTTGGAAGGATAAAAAAATTAAAAATTCCTTGGGAGGTTGATTAGGCTAGTTAACGAAGGATTAGAGGATGGTTAGGTGGGTAAGAGAGATTAGGGGCCAACTTGCAAAAGTTGGAGGATGTGACACATCTTAATCAAGGATTAAGCATGTGCACATCCCTAATGATGAGATTAGGAGATTGATTGAGATTAAGGAAGGGATATAACATGTGAGGAATTAAATAAATGTCATATTTATTTAATTCATTTGATGAAAGAGGGATTAAAGAGGTGAGGTATTTAATTATTAAATACCTTAGGGATTTAGAAAAATTAAGGGTATTAATTAAATAATAGTAATATTACTTAATTAATGCAAATAAAAAGATGTTTAGATGAAAGGGGATAAATTTGGATAAATTAACTATCCAAATTTAGGTGTCTACATTTTGCCCCTCTTTGAGATGGTGCTATGAAGTAGCATCATTTCAAAGAAGATTAAAACATAAAACCTAGAAGAAGATGGTTAGATGGAAAAAAATGCCCCAATCATTCAAAGGAGTGAATAGGAAAGAAAAAAAGATGAAGATTAGGGATGAAGGATGCCCCCTCAAGAGGACATGTGGGTTAAAGAGAACACAGGTGTGCTCTTGAAATGGATGAAATGATGAAAGGGGAGATGATGAGGATGCAAAGTGATGGATAAGAGAGGACGGTAAGCGAGAGGAGATTGGGAAGGGAGAGTGATGAAGGATGAATGGATGGGAGGATTGTTACAGATGAGAGGATGGGAGATGAAATGCAATCCAAATGTAATTTTCCATCTTTAGGAGCACTGATTTTTGCTATAGCAGAAGACATGATACACCAAGGTATAAAGGACCAAGGAAAATTTGTGTCCAATGCATAAAACAAACACAACAAACAAGAAGGCTATCGCAACACCCCAAAGTCGTGATGACCTTGGTCGGGATAGGTATTGGGATAACCAAAAGAACACAAGGATGCCCCAACATAACACAAGACTTCAAGGATTTTGGTGGGTACTATGTGGAACAACCGAGAAGACAACAAAAAAAGATCTAGATACGCCCCTATGTTGACTAGTCAAAGCACACCATGATATGATGGATCAAGGTGACCATGACAAGTGATGATAGCTCAAATGATAAATAAAAGCCAAAATAATCAAAAGATCATAATCAATTTCAAATGTCCTTTTCCATAAGATCAAGGGAATGGATGGGATTGATGAGGTATGTTAGGAAGGATGCATCCTATTGAGACCAAAGATGGATACTAGACTAAAAGATCATTATGATGCAGGATATTCAAAACTGATTGGATCTGTTGATACTAGTGGATCTCATTTGTTAAGAACCAACTAGGTAAGGGCATAGCTTGATGACACAACATAAGGGAGACAAGACATGAGACAAAAGACTGACACATCCTAGCGACCTAGGGGCTCGGGGGCCGATCAAATATTAGCCTTTCCTACGTGAAAGCATAGAGCCCTCATAGTTGGATAAAAGGCTGGTGACAAACCATGATGGAGACCTCAATGGATGATAAAGATAGGATGGAAAAAGGAGAAAAGTGAAAAATGAAGATCGATGATAGATGATAAAGAGCCCTGGGGGTGGATTAAATGATCGACCTTGCCTATGTGAAAGCGGTAGGGAAATGTAGTTTGATAAAAGGCCAAAAGCACATGATGGATAAAAGATGATGAGATGACCAGGATAAGGGGATAAAAAGATGGGACCGATACGATGAGATAGGATGATCATGATGACACAAAGATTAGGGATGGGATAGTTATCCAAATCATCAAAATGAATTGGGAGGATGATAGGATGGATAGATGAATGATGAGAAAGGATAGGAGATTGAAAAGATGTGCAAAAGACGCAGAAGTGATGACGATAAGATAGATGACATGGGATTGTGTGGGGAGTAGCCTATAGCTAGATTCCAATGACAAGGGATTATGAGATGGGATGAGGATAGAGATAAACAGATAGGAAGATAAGGATGGGTACACAAAAGGGATGCTATGATGGATGGATAGGGGGATAAGGATAGGGAGGTTAAAAGGATTGTGTGGAGGGGTTTGGAAGATAAGGATGGGGAGGTGCAAAAGGATTAGTGGATTAAGGGATGAATGATATCTCCAAGGACTATATCACAAAGGAAGAAGATGCCCCCACTCGAGATATGTCATATATAATGAGGCATGAGGGATGGAAGATGGGAAAATGAAGGAGATAACTAGAGGAGGATAGGATGGGTGACTAAGGGATACGATGGAGCATGTATGAAGGGAATTTATACCAAGAGGTGAAAAGATAGGTGCCCCTATTTTTTATCAAGATCACAAGAAGTATGGAGGGATGGGAGATAAACAGGATATGATGGTAGGCTGTGTAAGATAGGTGGGATGTTGGAAAAGGATGTAGGGGATGTATAGCAGGAAGATGTGTGCATAGCAGGAAGGATAGTAGGAAGCATAGCAGATGGAGGGGATGCATATCAAGAAGCTTCTCCCAAGTGTAAAAGGATAGATGGGGATTTATGCATGATGCATGTTTTCTAGGTTTTCATCAGGGTACTTATCCAAGGTGCTTGTTTTCCAAGTTTTCACCATTCAATGAATTATTTATCTTTACTTTTTTTTTGACTTTTTTGGATTTTTTTTTGACTTTTTGGATAGTATGTGGAAGGAGATGGATAAGGATAGGGAGGTGGATAATCAGATTTAGAAGACATGTGACAAGGAGATGGATGAAGGACTCAAGCATCAAGTTCCATACAAGGTGTTAAGAGCCCATGTTCGAAGTGACTATTAGATATTGGTACAACCATATTAGGATAAATGGATTATGCAAGAGGATGAATTAGAGGGATTTGAATGGGGAGATATGTGGAATAATTGATGGGAGGCTGGAAAAGGTATGGATAGAATGATGGGGTAGGTGTGTGATGGGGTGGTGAGTTCAAGACCAACATTGGTACATATGGTGATGGATGTGAAATGATAAGAGGATTAATGGATGGAGAACATGGGGATAATGAAGGAGATGGGATAGTGAATTTTGGGATATAAGGACCCAAAATAGATTTAGGAGATGGAGGGGGTGTATGATTAGCTATTGGATTAGAAACTTTGGATGTGGTTACATATTTTTCATTTGAAGGCATGACATATTTTTTCTTTGGGATCCACATGGTTTTGATCTTTGCTTTGGTGGGGCTTTGTGCCTAATGGGTTTGATTTTGATTGTGTATTTTATTTTTCTTTTCGTCACCATGTCTTTTAGAGGAGATATGGGGAGCTTTAGATTTATGCAGATGTTTGGATTTATGCCTTTTTTCTTTAGTATCCAAAGTGTTTTTGATAGAAATGGGATGGGTATGAGGAGATGGATGACATGGAGCGATGGAGGTAGGAGTATGGGGATTATGTGTAGATGGAGGATGTTTAGGTTTGTGCCTTTGTTGATCCTAATTATGGGATATGCGAGTGGGATGTTTATGATGGGTGACATGGATAGGTAATGGATGGATGAAAGGATGAATATGACAAGATGGAGGGGGTGATTTTGGGATATAAGGGCTCAAAATGGACTTAGTGGGTGGAGGGACATAAGGACCCAAAATGGATGGAGCAGATGAGGCAAGAATATGGATGGTTGTTTTGAGGTGATAAGATGGAGGAGGAGGGATGGCAATATATGGTCTAGTGGAGTGTGGGAAGAGCCTATATTTCTTTTGGAAGAGGCTCGTTGAGGATGTCTAGAGGTTGTACCAACATATTTAGATTGTGAGTCTTGGGAAATAGGTCCAAGACCTTGCATACAAATTTGTTCTTTGACCTATTATGCCTTGGATAACCACCCCATTTTTTTTTGGAGCAGAATGGGTCCCCCTTTGTCTTTTCCCTTGGGCCTTTGGTTTTTTGCCTTAGGCTTTTTCATTTCTATTCCGGCAGACTTGGAACTAGAACAGGAATCGAACCTTGAAACTTGAAAAGGTTTCTGGTTTAGGTTTTGTTCTGATCTTGATTCCATGTGTTTCATTCTTTTTTTTTCATTTTTCTTCTTTTATTTCATCATGGCATTTTTTCCCTCCTTTTTCTCTTTCTTTTCCTTGTCCTTTCCTTGTCTTTTCAGATGACGTCGAAGGTGGGCCCGGAATGGAATCCGAACCCAAAACTTGAAAAAGTTTCTTATTTGGGTTTGGTTCCAGTCCCAATTCCGCTTTATCCATTTTGTCTCTCATCCCCATCACGACTTATTTCCATTTCCCCTAGCTTTAAGGAGGGTGGTGTGTTTTCGGTTTAGTTTGGTTTTGCCTTAGTTGGAATTCAGGTTTTCAACTAAGTTCGGTATTTCCCCCCCATATGGATTTTCTCGGATCTTGCTTGAACTCCGGCTAAGCACTATTGTTCGGGGATTTTTGGTCCTCGCGGAATTCCACAAGGATTGGATTTTCCCAAATTTTCTCTCTTCACGAAAATCCGTCCCGCATGGATTTCCCTGAGATCTAATGGAATGTGAGGATGTATGGAGTAGGACTGGTTAGTAAATGATAATGCATTTTATAATTCATTTATGCTATTTTGAGGATCTCGCATGTTGTTCCTTGATTGATAGTGATCGGATTAAGTTTCTAATGGGTGTTTTCATGCTTTTTTCATTGGAATCCACCTGGCTCAGAATTCTCTAAAATTCCCCCTGGCTTGGGTTTTGTGGGTCGGCTTGAAACCTGAGTTGTTTGTATGATCATTTTTTTTGAAGATTTAACGACACCTTACTGACATAGGATTCGTTTCAATGATGATTTTGATTAATTGACTACTTTTTGTATGATTTTTATTGTGGATTTCTTTGTTGAATGCAGGATTAAACCCTACACATGATGATATTTGCCAAGGGAGCTCAACTAGAATGCATTCCCTAGTCCAGTTGGTCATAAAAAATCAGCTAAGAAGAAAATTGGCAAGACCTTGCAGATGTCTTTCCAACTACCAGTGCATTTTGTCAATATGTGTCTGTGTTGCCTATTGGCAAGACCTCAGAGATGTCACAACGATCAGGATTTACATGCAGTTGCCTATCGGCAACACCTCAACCATCATCCTAGAGATTAAGGAGTTCCCATCAGTGAGAGAAACCATCATCTAAGTGAGGACATGGTGAGCTTTTCATGTCTTACCGATTGCCTCATGAGTAAACACTTGGCCAAACAAACAATATTCAACATGTGGTCTCGGCGAAGGCTCCATGTCTCACTGACTAGCAACATCGGGCTAACACTTTGGTAGGAGATTTCCTTCAGGGAGAAGTCTCAGTGACTTCTCCATGTCTCACTGATTGACGACAGATAGAAAAATTTTTGGTATGAGGGTTTGGATTTGGGAGGAGGTCTTGGCGACTTCCTAAAGTCTCACCGACTACCGCACAGTGAGCTAACACTTCCGTGGGAGTCATCTTCTTCGCCAAGGAGTCTCAGTGAAATCTTTGAGTCTTGCTAACCACCGATAAAGGCATGCCTTTCGGTGAATGACTTTCCTTCAGAAAGAGGTCTCGATGAATATATCAGGTCTCGCCGACAAAGCATAAAGAGGGGGTCTATTAATATGAGATGTTGCAGTGTTGCCGACTCAAAATGTCCTACCCACATGTTGCTCGGTGGGGAGAAAATAAAGATTGGGGAGACTCTAGAAGCATAAAGGGGTTCAATAAAAGGTCTCCTCAAGATTGAAAGGTCTTGCTGAAAGGAAAAAGAACTTGTGGAGAGGAAATACGTGCGCCAAGAAGTCTCAGCAAAATGAAGGAGTCTTGCCGATGGGTTTTGTGGACTCGATATGAATTCTACTGCTCGCCAAAATGTCTTGCTGAATGCCATATGCTATGTCAATAACTGTTAAGATGGAATCACATTAGGGAAACACAATGAGTGTCTCATCGACATGTGATTCAAGGTGGACCACTTTTGACCACCTGATGAAGCTCACGTGGCATATGTCTGAGCAACCAGAGGAAACCAAAAGAGTAACTCATCGGTCCCTTTGACTGATTGACTACTCCTATGAAAGAAGATCAATAGAAAGTGAGCAGGATGGATTCTTTCTAAGATTAGAAGGTGATGGATTGGCTCAGGTGATAATACGAAGGTCTAAGGAGGCCCAATGGTGCTTCCAAAGGATGGTCAATGTATAGAGAAGTCCAGAACATGAAGGAAGCCAAATGAAGAAAGGAACAGTGACTCACAAGGATAGTTGTACTGACCACCGGCAGGGGCAGATTGCTATTAATGATGATATTCTGAGCATTCAAGGTGGACTGCAAGAGAGTTCAAAGATGGACATGGAGACAGAAGAGTTAATGTTCTAGCAACAAAAGATCTATAGATCTTTCCTAGAAA
Organism: Sequoia sempervirens; assembly: GCA_007258455.2. Taxonomy (NCBI): domain Eukaryota; kingdom Viridiplantae; phylum Streptophyta; class Pinopsida; order Cupressales; family Cupressaceae; genus Sequoia; species Sequoia sempervirens. Next base: position 3,441,000 of record VDFB02338372.1, on the reverse strand, counting down.
TCTTTCATTAGCATGGACAACAGGGCTTCACATTGAATGTAGTTTTGATTTTCCTGAAAAGATCTGAGAGCCGATTCTACAGTTTATAGGATATTTTTGTAAACCCTAGTGTAGAGGACATCACATTCTTTTTGTACATTCTGTATATAAGGCATTCTTGCCTCTTTGAAAAGGTTAGCACTTCTAGATTAGAACTGTGAAAGTAGAACGTTTAGATAGAGAACTTCTAGATTAAAAAGTAGGAGTAGAACTAATAGCTAGGAGTTAGATTCAGTAGAATAAATTAATGTATCTTTCAATTTTCTTAGTGTAAATGGAAACAATTCAGAGTCACATATTTTCTATACACAGGCGATTGTGCCAGCTTTGTAAATGTTGCTTATCTATTTCACTAATAGTAGAAGCAACCAGATTAAAATCTATTTCATGTTGTGTTCCAGAATAGTGTTTGTCTTGAATTAATCATTGGATTTGAGAAGCTTTCAAGGAATGAGTTTGATTTTATGTTTTGTTTGAATGGTAACTTACAATTTGCTGTTGAAATCAGCACTGTGAATGAATGAAACTGTGTGTTAGTCACAAGTTAAGTTTGTTCTATAGTTTTAGTTAGGAATTCCTTGAAAGGTAGCAGGTTTGGTTAATTTGGATGAATTATTGTTCTTTTCTATTCCAAGGCCCTGATGTATCTTTTTCTATTTATTTAAAACCCTAATTAGAATAGGTTTAAATTTATGTTCAACCCAAAACAATCCAAAAGCTCAACACCAGTAGGCCCCTTGAATGTTACTGTTGCATTGACCACTGGGTAACATCAACACAGTTGAGACCCAACTACAAAGACCTAGGGAGCTAAGACATCCATGTGTTGTCTTTCTCTTTCAGGAGAAACATAGTAGCAATATTCTGTTTGCATGTTGCTGTGCCAAAACACACGTCAATAGAGACTGGCACTAGAAGTAGGGCCTATGAGTAATTGTGGATCGTTCTGAGTTGGAGGTTGCCAAGTCTTGGAAAGCCCAGCTCTAATGGGTAGCCCTTTGTATACACCAGATTTTCCCATGAAATCCCTGGTCATCTGTATGATAGGCTTCCTTTATTTTTCCTTGACAGTGGGAAAAATGCTTCTGAACATGTCAAAACTTGCAGACGTATATTCATTCTTCTCCAGGTTCAGCATGAGGATGTCGTCTATCAATTATTCATCATAACACTTCAAGGTACAACCAAACAATGGTATGATAATCTACCACTAGAATCTATTTATTCATGGATGGACCTAGAAATCTTATTTTTAGATCAGTTTGATCCTCATACTCTACACCCACTACATGAATTTGTAGCTACAAAAAGGATAACATTAGAACCCATTCATCAATTTAATCACAAATTTTTGTTCATGTATCATAGGGTTCAATCTTTGGATTTGGTTGTTGATAATCTTATACTGATAGAACATTACTATTGGGGTTTAAATTTTTCATTGGTAACCAAAGTTAGAGGTTGTGGTGAAGCTACATCCTTGCATGATGCATTTAAAAACGCTCTCTTGTTGGCACAATTTGGAGGTGACACTAGAAATTCAGATAGCCAAACTCAAGATTATAACCCTCTTGAGCTTACAAACTACCATCATCTACAACCTTATGCCACTCCACCCACCATCCCTACCCAGGTGCAATCTTTCTCACCAAGCAACTACCAGCTTCTTAATGGTCCAAGCACCACATTTTCCTAGACCCCATATTAGGTCAATCGCACACAAGACCACTGGGAGAATTCATCCCTGCAAAATACAATCACAAATTTAACTTCTCCACTTGTTAATGAAGTTATAACCATATCATCTCTTTTCAGTCATCTTCCAAAGCATACTCCATTACATCATAATGAAGTTCTAGATGAAACATTTGATTCACCAGAATATAACTTTGATGACTTGTTTGGTGAAAATCATGAAATGGATGTAAATTTAGAGCATAATGGAAATCTCAAGATAGAATTTAGCTTTGTTGAGAATGCTAGTACTAACGATGGATTTGAAGGAGATGAGGTAAACTCTTTTGATCAAGATAAGAATTCGGGTGATGAGGTATGGACATAGAGACATGGTTCATGCTGGATTGATATCCCTCATATGAAAAATCGAATAAGGGAGAAATTAGAAGAGCTGGGAGATCTAAAACTATCAGAACTTGTTGGGCCAAGTGGATGTAGGATACATCAAACTGATCAGCACCCTCAGATGGATTGCCATGTCTTCCTAGGAAGGATGGACTTGTATTTCAAGCAACTAATCACTAGTGAAGGAATACTTAGGGAGGACCCTTGGAGTACATATCCCCCCAATGAGAAGGATGAAGCAACTAGCACACATGAAAATGGAAATCAGTCCATCTAAGATTATGAGACTAACTGTGTGAGGAGATTTAATTCTTCCCTGTCTTACAATGACCTTGATTCTTGCAGCGAGATGGATTCAACAACTGATGAAACTCCTCCACTTGGTGTAGACTTGATAGAAGTGGGGAATAGATTTACCGATGCATTCATATATTTTTCCATGATGGTGAATAAAGAAGAGACACACTTTGGTGGGTTAGTGCAAGAAGATGACTCTGCTGATTTAAGTGGTGGATGGATTTGAATAAGTAACATGCTTCAAGATGAGATTGCCAATGAATCTGGTGGTTGAGGATAGGGACTCAAATGTCAAAATGAAATCTTGAGGGAAGAAGTTTAAGTAGACATGCAGATCAGTCAAGTGTTCCCTAAGGAAACTCATGACGGGGTACATTTGGATAAAGCGGAGGGGTACCCAGGAAAGGACCAAGAGGCTTTCTCAGAGGTTGAATCTCTTCAACATAACGAAGAGAATGAGATAAGGGAGTATCTTCTTGATTTTTATTTTGATTGCTCAAATGTGTTGTTGGAAGAAAGTCCTTGCTTAGTATCCACTAATCATTTTTTTTTTAATGCTAATAAATTTGATGCTAGATGGCAGGTTTTGGTAGATGATATGTAGGAATTTGAATTGAGAAAGTGCTTTCCCGACTTTACCTCCGTGAGTTCAAACCACCTTGAAGGAAATATTTGTTCACCATGTGCCAATACCCCTGACATCAATGGTGATTAGCTAGAGGCAGAGTCTCAAACCCTTGAGGCTGGCATGTTGCAAGAAAATGTTCAAAGTAGGGATTCATCTCAAGAAATTCAGAATTTTTTTGACTTCGTGCCTGAGATAAATACAGAGATGCTGGTGAGTGAATATCCTAACTGCAAGTCAAACCTTGTTCCAGTGGTGTTCCATGAGCTGAGACCTCATGAAGAGGAGATCATACACCACAAGTTTGCATTAGCAACTAGAAATCTTCAGAATCAGGTGGTGTCCTTTCATTATCCTCTATGTTTTAATGATTTTTAGTTTAATTATGGTGTTGGCGATGGTAAAAGATGTTTGTGGGTAAATAATGGAAAAAATGAGAACCCACAACTGATAATATTTCAAGCTTTATGCCCTCAGAATGAACTTATTGCACACAAACTTCATATTTCTAAGTATAAAGATAAATTTGCTAGGTTTAGAACTGTGCCTAGTAAGTTAAGATTGTTGCACATAATGAAAAATCAGTCAAACCAATGTACAAATTTTTATAGTTTTGTGTTTGAAAAGCTTAGATTTAGAGTTAGTTTAGGATTAGGATTAGTAGTTTAGGGATAGGATAGGTTAGGGTTAGTTTTTTTTGGTTTAGTTAGTTTTCTTTTGTGCTGTTTTTTTCCTTTTTCTGTCCCTTTTGTTTTGGTTTGCAGATAGTTTGTTCTCCTGTTTGTAAATAGTTGGTTGTTTGTTTGTTTGTCCTTTTCTTTCTATCTTTATGTTTCCCTTCCTCTTTTGCTTTCTATATTTTTTGTTCTTTTGGGGTTTCTCTATTCTTTCCCATCTTAAAATGGTGGTTGTTACCTGAAGCATACTTTGGTCATTTGGAGAGAAATGGTTTAGATATTTTTAGATCTGCTGACTGGGTGATTTTGTCCTAAACTTTTGTTTTATGCCCGTTGTCAATAAAAGTTGTGGAAAGTTTTGAAAACAAGGTGCCAAGTAAGAAATCCTTCATCAACTCCCTTGAATCTATCACAAATCATTAAAATCATCTCCTCTTCTAGTAGTGTATTTGTCCTAGGATGACAGTGTTGTAAGATTTGAGTGAAAATTCCACCTTCCCAGTGCTATTATGAGGTCCATTGTAGTTTTCAACCCAGATTAGATATTAAACAACTGACATATTGAAAAGAAAAAGAGAATTAAATGAAATATCTGAAACTTCAAAAGAAAAAGAAAAGAATTATCAAAAGAAAGGAGTATTCAATATGAATGGGTGATTCTAGTATCTCTACTGGGGCTATGGATGCCTGACTGGTAGTAGAGCAATGCTGTGAGAGAGCTAGAGGTATCTTCGTCGGGGCTATTGACACCTAACTGGTAGTAGAGCAATGCCCAGGATATCATTGCATGAAGGAAATCAACTCATGTAGTTCAAATCTTGCACATTATTATTCAAAAGATGAAGAAACTTTATGAAAGAATGATGCACAATCAAGCACACACATTCATTCAGAGGACAACCATTGATTGAATTACATTTTAGATTCTAGCTCTACCTTGTTTTGTTATAACTGACCCAACTAGAGTGGTGATTTTCATGAACTAGGAGTTCTGGGTAGCTGAATCCTTCAGATTCATGAAAATGGTTAAACCATATTCCCAACTGAGTCGCCATTTGTTATGCCTTGCATAACCACCCCATTTTGTTTTGGAAGAGAATGGGTCCCCCTTTATCTTTTCCCTTGGGCCTTTAGTTTTCTGCATTAGGCGTTTTCATTTTTATTATGGCAGACTCAGAATAGGAATGAGAACCGAACCTTGAAACTTGAAAAAGTTTCTGGTTTGGGTTTCGTTCCGATCCAAATTCTATGTGTTTCATTCTTTTGTTTTAATTTTTCTTCTTTTGTTTCGTTGTGGGGTTTTTCCCCTCCTTTTTCTCTTTCTTTTCCTTGTCCTTTCTTTGTCTTTTCAGATGACGTCAGAGGCGGGCCCAGAACGGAATTCGAACTTGAAACTTGAAAAATTTTCTTGTTGGGGTTTGGTTCTGGTCTCGATTCCACTTTATCCATTTTGTCTTTCATCCCCATCCCGACTTATTTTCAGCTCTGCCGACTTTAAGGAGGGTGGTGTGTTTTCAGTTTAGTTTGGTTTTGCCTCAGTTGGAATTCAGGTTTTCTCCTGAGTTCGGGATTTTCCCCCCCATCTGGATTTTCCCAGATCTCGCTCAAACTTTGGCTAAGTGTTGTTGTTCAGGGATTTTTGGTCCTCATGGAATTCCATGTGGACCGGATTTTCCTTATTTTTCTCTCTTTGCGGAAATCCGTCCCACGTGGATTTCCCCAGGATCTAATGGAATGTGAGGAAGTATGGAGAAGTAGGACTAGTTAGTAAATGATAATGCATTTTATGATTCATTTATGCTATTTTGAGGATCTCAGATGTTGTTCCTTGATTGATAGTGATCGGATTAAGTTTCTAATAAGTGTTTTCATGCTTTTTCTGCTGGAATCTGCCTGGCTCAAAATTCTTCAAAATTTTTCCCTGGCTTGGCTTCTGCGGGTCAGCCGGAAACCCAAGCTATTTGTATGATCATTTTCTTCGAAGATTTAACGACACCTTACTGACATAGAATTCATTTCAATGATGATTTTGATTAATTGACTATTGTTTGTATGATCTTTACTATGGCTTTCTTTGTTGAATGTAGGATTAAACCCTACACATGATGATATTTGCCAAGGGAGCTCAGTTGGAATGCATTCCCCAGTTCAGTTGGTCATAAAATTTAGCTAAGAAGAAAATCGACAAGACCTTGCAGATGTCTTGTAGACTACTAGTGAATTCTATCAATATGTGTCTGTGTTGCCTATCAGAAAGACCTCGGAGATGTTAGAATGAACGAGATTTACATGTAGTTGCCTATCAGCAGCACCTCAACCATCGTCCTGGAAACTAAGGAGTTCCCATCGGCGAGAGAAACTATCATCGGAGTGAGGTCATGGTGAGATTTTCATGTCTTGTCGATTGCCTCATGAGTAAACACTTTGGCCAAACAAACAATATTCAACATGTGGTCTCAGTGAAGGCTCCATGTCTCACTAACTAGCAACACCAAGCTAACACTTCGGCAGGAGATTTCCTTCGGGGAGAAGTCTCAGTGACTTCTCCATATCTCACCGACCGATGACATATATAACACATTTTGGTATGAGGGTTTGGCTTTGGGAGGAGGTCTTGGCGACTTCCTAAAGTCTCATCGACTACTGCACAATGAGCTAACACTTCGATGGGAGTCATCTTCTTCACCAAGAAGTCTCGGTGAAATCTTTGAGTCTTGCCAACCACTGATAAAGGCATGCCTTTTGGTGAATGAATTTCCTTTAGAAAGAGGTCTCAGTGAATATATCAGGTCTCTCCGACAAAGCATAAAGAGGGGGTCTATCGATATGAGATCTTGTAGTCTTGCCGACTCAAAATGTCCTACCGACATGTTGCTCGGTAGGGAGAAAACAAAGATCGGGGAGACTCCAGAAGCATAAAGGGGTTCAATAAAAGGTCTCCCAGAGATTGAAAGGTCTTGCTGAAAGGAAAAAGAGCTTGTGGAGAGGAAAGATGTGCACCAAGAGGTCTCAGCAAAATGAAGGAGTCTTGCTGATGGGTTTTGTGGACTCGATATGACTTCTACTGCTCGCTGAAATGTCTTGCCGACTACCATATGCTATGCCAATAATTGTTAAGAAAAAATCACATCGGGGAGACACATTGAGTGTCTCACCAACATGTGATTTAAGGTGGACCACTTTTGACTGCCTGATGAAGCTCGTGTGGCATATGTCTGACCAACCAGAGGAAACCAAAAAAGTGACTCATCGGTCCCTTTGACCAATTGACTACTCCTGCATAAGAAGATCAATAGAAAGCGAGTAGGATGGATTCTTTCTTAGATCAGAAGGCGATGGATTGGCTCGAGTGATAATGCGAAGGTCTAAGCAGGCCCAATGGTGCTTCCAAAGGACGATCAACATATAGAGAAGTCCAGAACATGAAGGAAGCCAAATGAAGAAAGGAACCATGACTCATAGGGACAACTGTAGTGACCACCAGCAAGGGCAGATTAGTATTAATGATGATATTATGAGTATTCAAGGCAGACTGCAAGAGAGTTCAAACATGGACACAGAGACATAAGAGTTAATGCTGTAGCAGCAAAAGATCTACAGATCTTTCCTAGAAATCTTTCATCAGCATGGATAGTAGGGCTTCACATTGAATGCAGTTTTGATTTTCCTCAAAAGATCTGAGAGCCAATTCTACAATCTATAGGATATTTTTGTAAACCCTAGTGTAGGGGATATCGCATTCTTTTTGTACATTCTGTATATAAGGCATTCTTGCCTCTGAAATGGTTATCACTTCTAGATTAGAACTTTGAAGGTAGAACTTTTAGATAGAGAACTTCTAGATTAAAAAGTAGGAGTAGAACTGATAGCTAGGAGTTAGATTTAGTAGAATAGATTAATGTATCTTTTAGTTTTCTTAGTGTAAATGGAAACAATTTGGAGTCACAAATTTTTTGTACACTGGTGATTGTGCCAACTTTGTAAACATTGCTTATCTATTTCACTAACAATAGAAGCAACCAGATTAAAATCTATTTCATGTTGTGTTCCAGAATGGTGTTTGTCTTGAATTAATCATCGTATTTGAGAAGCTTTCAAGGAATGAGTTTGATTTTATGTTTTGTTTGAATGGTAGCTTACAATCTGTTATTGAAATCAGCACTGTGAATGAATGAAGCTGTGTGTTAGTCACAAGTTAAGTTTGTTCTATAGTTTTAGTTAGGAATTTGCTTGAAAGGTAGTAGGTCTGGTTAATTTGGATGAATTATTGTTCTTTTCTATTCCAAGGCCCCGATGTATCTTTTTATGTTTATTTAAAACCCCAATTAGAAAAGGTTTAAATTTATGTTCAACCCAAAACAATCCAAAAGCTCAACACCAGTAGGCCCCTTGAATATTACTATTGCATTGACCACTGGGTAACATCAGCATAGTTGACACCCAACTACAAAGACCTTGGAAGCTAAGAAATCCATGTGTTGTCTTTCTCTTTCAAGAGAAACAAAGTATCAATATTCTATTTGCATGTTGTTGTGCCAAAACACATGTCAACATGACCTAGATGGGCTGTAAACTACCTTGCTCATGAAGGCCTAGACCTGTTCCTTGATAGTTCATGTTCTTGAGCATTCGATCCATGATAGGATTTTTGTTATTCTAAAAACATGATGTGATTCCATTATTATTTGGAGGATGATGGGTGGTATATACAAGTGGTGAGGGGATAGTAGGTTTAGGCAACAATGGAGGACCAAGAAATGGAGATGGTGGGATAGTAGCCTCTTGATGGGTGGTATCAAGAGAGGGATTAGGTGATATGATAGGATCTAGATTTGTGGTTGCGGGTGATAAGGGCTCATGAGATGGAGTGGTGGAATCAAGGAGATCATGGGATGGAATGGATGGGAGACTATGATCTTGAGGTAGACTATATGCGATGGTAGGATTTTGATTTGGAGAAGGGGGTATGCTATTATGCTTTAGATCAAGCTCTTGGAATGGGTCTTCTTGTCTGAATGGTAGGATGACAAAGTGTTGGAGGGACTCTTCAAGTAGGGAAGATGGAGGGATGGAGGATTCAAAACATTCACGAGAATGGATTTTAGTGACACTAGGAGTGGGAGAAGTGGATTGGATGGATCTAGGAGTAGGGGGAGTGGATTGGATTTGATTATTGTCAGTGGGTTCGATGGTTTCTAGAGTAGGAGATGGGGGTTTGATGGATTCAATGATGATTTCTATGGTGTTAATGATTTGATTGGTGCTAGGGGTGGTATCATCAATGATAGGTGTTGGATGGAGAAAGGTCTCATCACTAATGACCGTGGATGATGGGTTGGGATGCCATGGTTCCACCACTACAATGTGTGGAGTGGGGGATTTTTTCTTTGTTATAAGTCCTTGTAAAACTTCTGGAGTGAGAAACTTGAATACTCTAGGCTAAGATGGCGAGGTAGGAATGGAAGAAGGATTATAGATTGGTGGACTAGGATTAGATGGAGGAATGGCATTGGATATAGGACTGGGATTAGATGGACGATTAGGATTGGATGGAGGATTAAGGTAAGGATATGGGAATGGTGAATTAGGATTGGATGACATGGAGGGTGGATCGATGCTAGAGGATATGGGTGGTGTGTTAGAATAAAGGTATTGGGATGCTGTGTTAGGATGGGAAGATTGAGATAGAAAATAGAGGTAGGGAAATGTGGATGAAAGATTAGGAAAAGAAGATGTGGATGTTCGATTAGGATAAATTGATGTGGATGTTGGATTAGGATAGGAAGGTGTGAATGTATGAGTAGGATGGGTAGATTGGTATGGAGGATTAGGATAGTGGGCATATGCAGATGAAGGATTGAGATAGGAGGATGTAGATGAGGGATTAAGATAGGAATTTTTGGATGGTAGATTAGGATAAGAGGATGTGGGTGTTGGATAAGAGGGTGATGTAGATGAAGGATATGAAAAATATGCATATGGGGAAGGTAATGAATATCCCTTGTCAAAGGTAGCATAAGTAGTGTGAGTAGGCATGGATGAAGACATAATGAGGCAACTAGAAGGGGTGATTGGATTTTGGAAAGTGGGTGGAGAAAGTTTACTAGCGACGATAGCGTCAAGGGGATCTGTGTCATATCTTCTTGATCGACAAGAATTTTGTTATCGTCGCCGATGTAATTAGGGTTTCCCTTGACTACTATTTATGGAGGATAAGGATTCATGATGATAAAAGAATAAATATGATGGATCAAAGATTTTGGATGGAAACAGACTAAACCTTGAGTTGGGATTTAGGTCAAGCTAAGATTGGGATTGGATTAAAGCTTAGATTAGGATGATTGGATGGTGCGATAGGATTAATTTTGATGATTGGATTTGATTACCAAAGGATGACTACAACATCGAATCTACTTCAAGATGGAAGTAGATTGATTGGGTCGAAGGTGATTGGATAAGGATACGATTGGATTGGATTGGATAAGATCGATCGATGATTGATAAGATCAACTGATAGATCAAATAGGATGATGAAAGGGATTGGAAAACCACATTCAGAGATTACCCTAGGTGACTTAGGATACTGATTGATCGGATGAAAGGATAAATGGATGATTGCACCACCAAATCTACTTTGAGATTGAAAGTGGACTGATTTGGCTGATGATGATGACTAACTTAGGACGGATGATGATCTTAAGAAGCTATGGATGATGAAAATAAAATTCAAATACCTAGATCAATTTGGGTAACTACTTCAAATGAAATTTAGAGGATTTGGATGGGGAAAGCGATGATGCATACCTAACCCAAAGATGCTCTCTATGTGATTCAGATGATAGATGAATGATATTGTGAGAATGCTGATGGAAAAAAGCTTAGATTGGGATTGGATTAAAAAAAATGATAGGATTGATTCCAAACCAAGTTTAGGGGCTTTAACTAGATGACACAATGTGTTGACAATTAGATTTTTACCAAATTTGGCAGTTTTCAAAAATTGTCAAATTGTGCCATTTTAGAAAACTTCACAGATATAGCTTTGAGAGTCCAATTTTTTCCCAAAAAAGCCCAAAAATAAGACAAGATGAATTTCCAACTTATATCCTAAATCTGAGACATGCATTCCGAGTTATTAACAAAAACGATTTGTCAAAAATTGAAAAAAAATACTAAATTGTGATTTTGAGGGTCAAGATGAAAGTTTGAAGCCTTGAAAATATGGAAAACAGGGTCCAACCATCTCAGAGACAATTGGAAATCCACATGCCACCTCATAACACAACCACCCATAAAATTTCAGCCCAAACAGACACTCGAGTCAAAAGTTATGGCCTCTGGAAGTTTCTGCATAAAAATCAAAACCCTCAAAACAAAGTCTAGGTGATTGGGATGGATGATAGATATGGAATCTAATGATGTTCTAAGTAGAACTTATGTGGTTTGGTCGATGAAATTATGACCTAAATTTTTTTTGTTGATGGCAGACAAACAAGTGCTCGAAATGACTGAACAGAGGGTGAAATCAGTTGTTTGAAGGGCAGGTTCACCCCTAGCTGGGAAGGTTTTCCCCTAGAGTTCAGGTACATCCATGGACAAGTTAGGTAAGCCCATGGATAGGTCAAGTTTTCCCCTGGACAGGTTAGGTGCACCCCTGGATAGGTCAAGTTCACCGCCGGATAGTCAAGTACACCCCTGGACAAGTCAGGTTCACCCCTGGAGGTCAGGTACACCCCTGGATAGGCTAGGTTTGCTCTTGGAGGTCAGGTACACCCTTGGACATGTCAAGTATGCATGTGGACTGAAGATTGATCAAAACTGACTGAAATAGGCTGAAAAGGGGCTAGTTCAGAGGTTAGGTTGGCCTGTGGACCAGTCTAAACTTGTTTTTACACAAAAGACTAAGGAAAAGGACCCAAAAAATAGAAAGCATCATTTAGAGGATAAGGCTGACTTGATTGAACAAAAAATTACTGGTTTCACACAAAGAAGACAGTTTAGACATCACGATCTTAAGTTTAGTAGAAATCATTATGGCCAATATAGTCTTCTATTCTAGGATGAACATGTTGCTAGGGAGTCCTCGATATACACCCGGTATGTGAGGCCCAAACTGTGAACACCAACCCATCACAAGCGTGTTAGGAACCTTAGTGAGATACTAAAGGCTTAGACCAACTCGTCATGTCATCCTAATGCTTTTCCCATTATGATACGGTTGGATTGAGATACAACTTTCGCTCTCCCTCCTTTATATATCCCACTAGTATGCATGGTTGGAATCGTCCCTTGGGGTGATGAAATCTCCAAGCATACCCTGCTAAGAAAAGAAAAATAGTGACTCAAAGGACTTGGTAAGCTACAATTTCTCATCACCCAGGATCACCAAATGATGCAAGGGGATTGGATATGTAAAATAGCTTACCAACAAGCACAACACACAAGGTAAATTGACACCCCTAATTAAGCTATGTGTCTAAGTTATCAAGAAACAACAAAAAACAATTGATAAATAAATAGCCCTGCAAGGAAACTTGTTAGTGATTTTTCTTCTTGTTCCTTGCTAAATGTTGATTAGATGCTTACATAGACACAAATAGGAGACATTAGGGGGCCATAAACACTCAAAACAGTAAAAAATAGTGCTTAAATTTCACTTTTTACCTTATGGAAAAAGCTATTTTTGGTCAAGTTCGCCAGTCTGTTGGGTTAGGTATGCCCCTAGAGGTTAGGTACGCCCCTGGATAGATTAGGTACACCCCTAGATAGGTCAAGTTCACCCCTAGTCAGGTTAGGTATGCCCTTAGATAGGTCAGGTTCGCCCCTCTGTGAAAACTGCAAATTTTAGGTCATTGTGGAGGTTAGGTTTGCCTGTCTGCTAGGTCAGGTTCACCCCTAAAGGTTAGGTATGCCCCTAGACAGGTCAGGTTCACCCCTGGATGGAAGGTATGTCTGTTTGATAGGTCAGGTTTGCCCCTTTGCAACCTACACCTAAAAATAGTAAAAAATAGAAAATGTGAAAGAAGATGACCCGTTTGTGGGTCCCATTGGGTATGCCAGAAATGTGATCATGAATAAAAGTAGTCCTAGAAACAAGTAGTAACACAAGACATGCAATAAACCACCTAAACACCTAACACCTTAGGATATGGCTAAAATTTAAACTCAATAAAATAGATAGAACAATAATACCTTGTTATGTTGCTCCTTTGTTTGGCCCTTGGATTGTTCACGTGATGTATGTTCCTCTTGATGGAAAGAGATGCACAAATGCTATCTAATATGTATGGGAAATGAATGAAAATGCTATGATGAATGCAAGGAATACAAGTTTTTATCAAAGTATGGCTCAAATGAAAATCTTGCAAGAGTTTGGTTAGCATAATGATCAACCCCCCAAATGAAAGAAAAAAGGGGGTATTTATAGAGGAAGTTGAATTATCTAGAGAATTCAATGGTTGAGATTCATCCAATATGGTCAAGATGGAGGGCCATGGTGAGTTGAGAACTCACAAGCCCTCACATCTTGACATGTGGAATGTGAGATGGCTAAGGATAGTGATGTGTAAATGAGGTGGAAGGAGGGTACATGATGTGGAGGAAGGACATGTACCTTGAAAGTACATTGGAAAATGAGATGATTCTTTTGAGGAATAAAAAGTGTATTAAAAATTCACATGCTTGGAGAATCTTGTGGATAAGACAAGGTTCCAAAAGGAGAGGTGGAAAGTACCTTGGATAAGACAAGGTGCCTAAAAAGGTAAACACTTATCACATGTGACTTGATGTGACAAGTCAAAGATCACATGGGGAAGAGAAAAATGAATTTAATATTCCTTGGAAGGATTAAAAAAATTAAAAATTCCTTGGGAGGTTGATTAGGCTAGTTAATGAAGGATTAGAGGAGGGTTAGGTGGGTAAGAGAGATTAGGGGCAAACTTGCAAAAGATAGAGGATGTGACACATCTTAAACTAGGATTAGGCATGTGCACATCCCTAATGATGAAATTAGGAGATTGATTGCGATTAATGAATGGATGTGGCATGTGAGGAATTGAATAAATGTCATATTTATTTAATTCATTTGATGAAAGAGGGATTAAAGAGATAAGGTATTTAATTATTAATTGAATACCTTAGGGATTTGGTAAAATTAAGGGTATTAATTAAATAATAGTAATATTACTTAATTAATGCAAATAAAAGGATGTTTAGATGAAAAAGGATAAATTTGGATAATTTAAGTGTCTACATTACCTATCTCCACTAGACCCAATAATCATGCTTCTAAAAGGAAGAACATATCCCCTGCTACACCATCTACTGCACTTGGAAGAAGAAGAGTAAAGAAAAAGAAAAACAATAAGAGAAGTTTAAGTGATGCTTTTTAGGAAGAAATTGATCTTGCTTTGTGAGAAGAGCAACAATTGAAATGAAATAGAAGGAGCACCTCTGCCAGTCATGAGGAAGTAGAAACCAGACTTAATCTTTCCATAGAAGAAGAGATAGAGGAAGAAGACTCTTTCATAATTCATGTGCATGAAAATAAGAATGAAGAAGGCACATATGATCCGAAGGAGGACATGCCTCCGATAAGAGATCAACCACCTTTAAGTCTAGGTGCTTTGGTAAATAATATCATAGATGTTGAAGATCTTGTGCTAACTGCCCAACTATATGATGAAGTAAATGAGGAAGATAAAGAAACTATTATTAATGCTTTTGTTTATTACATTGTTTTTTGCAACATGAGTATGGAGACAATCCGAAAGAAAGTGACTAATAATGTCTGGAAAGTGTTAGTACAAAGAAGGCAAGAGGCTATAAATGATGAAGACAAGATGAAAAATGAGGCCTTAGTTTCTTATGGATCCTCTTTATCTCAATAAGAGGTTGCGAATTTGTTAAGATAATGTTCTACTCTATTTAGAGTTAACCAAAGAGTTAACATGCTTATGACAAAGGAGACAAATAGTATGGAAAGAGTAAGAAAGGAAACCAAAGACATAATAAAAAGTATGGGAAGAAGTTATGGGACAAGAACTAGTTCTTCATCCCATACAACTTAGGCACAGGATCATGTTATTGTTACATAACCAGTAGATCATCCAATCTTGGAATGTGTTGGTGAGATACATGAGGTTTCGAAGACATGCCCCTCTGAATGATATAGAAGAGACTACAAGAAAATAATTTGAATAAAAACACAAGGATGATACTGGTAATGTACTTGAAGAACATCATGAATCCACTGGAAACAATGGAAAGAGGCGTAAATATGAAGGTGAAGGGAGCAAGGACAAAGATGAAAATGGTGACAAGGATGATGAGGATAAGAATGTGAAAGAAAACTAGGATAAATCCTTAAAAAAAGAGAAAAGGAATAGGAGAAAGAAGAAGAAAAGAAGGAAGAAGTAAAGGAAGCCACCCAACTTGAAAGAAATGAAGAAGAGAATCCAAAAGCTATTGAACCCCCAAAGACAATCGAAGAATCATCGGGAAGCACACTCAAAGGGCTACTGACAAGGCAACCAAAGCTATAGCCACTATTTCCACCTCAACTAATCAAGTTTCCATCACATCCAGGCTATGTAGATTTATCTAAGATTGCATCGAATGAGAAAATAAAGATTTGTGGCACCTTTTTCAACTTAGTTACAAAGGAGATTGCTAAATGTTATTAGAAAGGGAATGGGTTGATAAATGAAGCCATTAGAGATTTGTAAGAAATAGCCCTTGGTGTTACTATAGATTATTCCTTAACACCGATTAAGAATCTTAAGTGTGCAATTGATTCTGTTAAGGAATATGCTTCTAATCTTAAGGTAAAATTCATGAAAGAGGTGGAGACAGGTCTTCTAGAGAAAATACTACTAAATCTACAAGACAAATGTGCTATTGCAAAAAAATGTGTTGCAAAGGTTGAAAGAAGTGAATGATTGTGATGAGGAAGCTCGGTTATTATTTTCTTATTGCATGCAATGGTCAGATGCCACTCAAGGTATCAAGGACTTAATGGACTAAATTGAGTGTCACTTAACATATGCCTCCAAAATCTACAGAGTTGTAGATGATAGAAATTATGTTGGATGGACTTCAATTGCAGACCTTCAAAAAAAGTTCTTCATTTTGCAAAGGAAAAAAAAATGCAATAAGACACTTTGGACAACTTGGAGACCTGGTAATGTCCAGACACATCTCCATATCAAGTGCTTTGATAGATGCATAAAGACGGGAGAAGATGAACATTATTCCTTCCACTCGAGAAGAAGGATAAGGATGCTTACTGGAACTGGATTCTCTACATAAGTCTCTTACCAGAGCTAAAAGGATTTGGGATGATGGTAGGGCATCTTTGGAAGCAATTCTCAAAGAACTACAAGGTTCCTCTAGTTCTTGACTATTTATGTTTCCCTACCCTTTTTCCTTGATGTCAAAGGGGGAGATGCACATAGATGTATTGAGCATATATATATTTGAGATATAAATAGATGTATGCATGTTTTTTTGAGAGATAGACAAAGAGAGATGAAAAGAAGTGATGATGCAAGATATGTGATTAAGTGATCTGGTGGCTGATCATATTTTTTGTACACCTGCAATCCGGTACAAGAATTTTAATCTTTCAAAGCTTAATTGGAACTATACTTAGCACTTAGAAGGTGCATTCTTTTCAGTTCACATCTTTGGTAGTGAGCCATATATTTATGTATTCTGGTGGTAAGCCATATCTTTGTACTCTAGCTGTGAGCCTTTCAAGGATAGTGTGTCCTGGTAGTGTGCCATGAATATCTTGTAATTGGTTATAATATATTATGATTTAATCCTCACTGTGGTTTTTCCCATTTTGGGTTTTCCATGTAAAACTCCTGGTGTCTATGTTGTGTGATGTTATGTTCACTTCCATGTTCTTGCTTACTGTTACAACAAGATACATTATAATAATTGGATGGTTAGCAATCAATTTGTTTAGTATAATACTAATTCACCCCCCTCTTAGTATTCCGTGTCTTCAACACTATGGATGCTAGTCTTCATACCTCATTTCCAATGACTTCCCTACCTACAACTAATGTGCATGATGTTGAAACAATGGTTGCTAATTTCTCGTAAGAGAAAATAAGAAGGATAGATGAAGAAATAGAAATATTGCAAAAAATTGTGACTTTTGAAAACATTGCTAGTAGTGCCATTCCTGCTTTAGATAATGTGAGGAAAATGCTTGAAAATGAACATGGAATAGAGATTGTGTGAAGTATAGCTCATATTGTTGGTAAGAATATCCCTACCATGACTAGTTGTTCTCAAGATTTGGGGTATACTCAAAGCCAAGGTGGAAATTCAACTCCTCCTTCCACAACCCTTAGCTCTATTCCTACCTACACTAGTACTCATGTTACTACAACCATTCAACCTACTAGTGGGTAAAATCAAGAAGTTGGATCCACGAAGGGGGGATTTTAGCCAAAAAAAAAAAATTGTAGGAAATGCGTACACACTTTGGATTAGGTACTCGAGCCTAAATTTGAATGCGTATGCATTTAGATTTGGGTACACACCTAGGAATGTGTATGTGTTACAAAATGCATATGTGTTACTAAAAGCTATTTAATTTTTTAAATAAACAACTATCATTCATTTTTCACTGCAGTTTGGCCGACAAGCTTGAGGAAGATAGAATTTCACATATGCATTCCTAAGGGCCAATTTCAACCTAATTTTCACTGCCACCTCCTCCCATCAACACAACCAACCTCAGTGACCTCCAGGTTGGTTGAATTTTGCTCTTTTTTTCTTTATATCTTGCTTTTTTGTTTTGTAATTGTTATTTAGTTTTTGTTTGTTTTGTTTATTTTAAATTTAATATTTTATAGTTTTTAAATTGTATTTGTAACCAAAAAATTCAATCAAACCAAAAACATTAATTTGTAAATTGAAAACCATAAAATCTATACCTAAATTAACTAGAATTTAACCTAAATTGGACACAAAGCTTAGAAATCAAAACCCTAAACCCTAGGTTCGAAAGAAAAGACTTAAAAAACTAAAACCCTTAAACCTAGGACCTAAACCCAAAAACCTAAACCTAAATTAGATTTATAATGTCTAGATTTGTTGTCTTTTTACTAGCCCTCAAATCACATATAATACCTAGATAAGTCTATTTATAATGTCCAGATTTGTTGTCTTTTTACTTGCCCTCAAATCACATAATCCCTACAATAATAACTTCTTAAGAGAATTGCATATATTTATAACAGTTCTTTAGTTAAGCCTTAATTTACATAAGATCACATTCAACTTTTCGTAATGCTTGTATATTTCCCATACAAGGAGAAAATCTAGCACCAAATTCTACATTTTCAAGGAAATAATAACTTGTTTCAAATATGGTCTTAATAATATTTATTAGTGAGCCCAAGATTGCATTAGTAATACCTTTAATCACTCCTAATCCTTATTCTCCACCTCCAACAAATCTTCAAATACTTGGTGTGTTCATTTTTCCAAGTCCTTGTTCAATTTCTTTAGCAATTTTCACCTATGTTCATAATCTTCATGCTTAGGTGCACAACATGTCCCTAAAATTTGTATCTATGTCCCTATACATACCTCTATGGAACTCAAAATCAAGCATCAAATTTTGTTAAAATAGGCTTGGCAAGTACAATTTACCACTCAATTTTGACCTTGCAAGGAAAATGAAACCATATGGTTACTAGAAGTCAACACAAAACCAATTGAATATACATGATTTAATGAAATTAAAATCTCTATCATAAAATAAATTTTATATGAATATGCTTGTTGAATTTAATTCTCAAAATTAATTTTATTGCAATAAAAATTCAAGGTTCATGGTCTATAATAGACAATGAAAAGGAATGGACAATTTATAATTTCATGTATTCCTCTTCATGGACCTAATACTTAAAACTTTCAAAAGTGACAACATTTGAGTCTTATAAACATGTCTATCAAATATATAATAACAAAACCTAAGAAACTTTTGAAATAGCCATGATTATCCTCTCAAACTAGTAAGGAAATATAGGCTAGTTAAGAAAAACAACTCTAGAAATTTAGTTAGATATTAAACCAAAATTTCACCTTCCCAAAATCACACAATCATGAAATGCCAACAATAAATTATGATCAAGTAGCTCATTAAATTATACTTAATACATTTATAATATTTCCACTTGTCAAATCAATGAAGTAGGACTTTGATATTATTATTTAAAGATTTTAAATTAGGCCATTTTGTTGAAATCAAAATTTAAGATAGAGTGAGAATTTAATCAAGGGTATGTGCATAACTTTAATTGTATAATTTAATGTACATGTTGTAGGGGAGGCTGTAATTGTTTGTATAAATTCTACAACATAAATTAGTCTAAATTTTCATGTTATGGATTTTTTAATGTTTTAAATTGAGTTTGTCTTCAAATGAAATGTATTTGGAATTTGTGCACGTTCAATGTGATTTATAAATTTCAATTTGTGTACATTATTTAATTAGTTTTTTGATATATATTTTTTAATTATTTAACATGTAGTTGCCATTTCATTGAACATGGAGCCTAAATTTAATATAGAGGATTTTATACCTAATGAACAACCTAAAAATACCTTACATCCACATTCGCCACCATGAAAAAACCCCACACCTCCATTCTCTCCACCTCCTAACTCCCCACGCCTTATAGTAGATAAGGCTCAGTTAAGAGAGAGCATTAGAGAAAACCATAATGTGACTTAGGAAAATATAGATTTGATAAAAAATGAGCCTAACATTCCCCCCCATATCACATGGTTTGCATCTTCGATGCAAATTGTTGTCAATTCTATTTGATCTATTGATGCAAACCTAGATAGGTTCCATCAATGGAGAGAAGAGAGGAGACAATTCTATGTAGATTGATTGTCTTATAAAGAAATTCATGACCTCAAAATTACCAAACAAGCCATTTTCCAACATTTTTTTAGGCCCCAAACAAATGAACCAATTCCACCCACTAAAAAATGAATTTCAATTAAATGGTGTAGGCACCCATAGATAGCTACAAAGTTTTGAGATAGATGGTGGATGGTGTTTGATACTCCACCACATGGAAATTGTGAGGTGCCCCTTTACTTTTTAAGAAAGTTATGGGATAAGTTTGAGGTCGGTTTAAAACCCAACTATTTTGATATGAGGTCATTTCAGGGAATTGGGCATGGCATACCCTAACATAGATTAGGAGCACACACCAATCCTCAGTGACGTGCTCTGATTTCTCCTATTGTTGCTCCTCCTCTTAGTGTTCCTGCTGTATTTTAGTAGCAACCGATGCTCTCAACATTAGGAGCATTGAGTTTTCTTTCAAGAAATCTCACTCATTAGACTACACATGTGGCAGTTGAAGTGGGCAATAGAGAGCACGGAGGCTCATGCTATGGGAATACTCAAGCATCCACTTCAGGTGACCCACATGCATCTAGGATGGAGTCATCTATGGATTTACTATATTCTGAGGATCATCCTACACATGTATGTACATCTTTTGAACTTAGGCACATTTTAATTATTTTGAAATGTGCAAAATTTGTGTAAATAATAACATTAAATTATATATAATAACACTAATAATAATAATAATAATAATAATATATTAATTCAAAAAGTGTTCGGTGTAGATGCATGATCACAAGATGCCTGAATCTCAATATGATCATGTTTGTATTTCGAGTGCTATAGAATTGGGCTCACCTTTTGGTCAGCTACAAACCAATATATATTTTAATTTATGTGGACATATCTAATTTAATTTGAATTTGTATACATGTGTGAAATGATATAGTGTATCTAGATGCAAGGAGGTCATGTGATACCAAGTACAGACCAACCACAAGTTGTGGTGAGCGCTCTTGAGTCATCATCATGTCAGGTGCATGCTTTCAAAATTTTGTTAAGTTTAAAATAAATACACATCATAGAACTAATTTAATTTGAATTTGTACACATGTGTGAATGATCTATACATTGTTGTATCTATGTGTAGAGATTTCATGCGATACCCATGGCGAGTGCAATTAAGACATTACCAGCTTTTTTGCATGGGAAATCTCAGATGTGTGATCATGAGGTCATATCATTTGAGGTTGTAAACTTTACTAAATCTCCTCTACAATTTTTAGGTACATTTTAAATATATATATTCGAGGTTGTAACATATTGTTTGCTTTATTTGAATATGCAGGAGTTAGTAGATCAAGCATTTGGACCTTCTCAATTGATAGTTATACTACCCATTGAACAAAATGTGCCAGTAGATTCACATGATCATATGGTAATTTATGCATACTAAAAATCATTTTTACTGTATTTAATTAAATTTAATTTTATCAAGTTTATGTTTTCAAAGTTTATATGTTAAATTAAATCAAAATTTCTAAATAACTTTAAATCTAATTTCAAGTTTCTTGTACTCTTCTACAGCATGATACACATACCTCTAGTCCATGTGGAGCAAATAAGAGACTTGATTTGACTGACCACCTTGATAGTTAGATGGTTTTAAATTCTATGGACTATAGATCTAGTTTTATTTAAATATATGTGTTGGAATTGACATATACATTTTAAACATGTTATTTCATGGACCATTGTACATTCATATATTGATTAATATGATCATGTTTGTGTTTATTTATATCGGTTGACTTTAATATGATGATTATATATGCACTCAATTATGATCTTGTTATGTTCATTTTGATAATTATATGCACTCATGTATGTATATATATATTATCTAATTTTTTAAAAACACCAATTGAAATGTATTTTAACTACGAAAGCTTAAGGATGGCTCTGCGCGGCGACTGGTTGAGAGCTAGGGCCCGCGTGCCCTAGCTCTTCATCTTCTACATTTTGGCTGTGCTCTGCGGCTTCCGTGGTGGTGCATTCTTAGGGGGGTGCGTGCTTTTGGTCAGGGGTGCGTGGGTTGGACTGGGGTTCGGCCTTTCTTTTGCTTGTGGGCAAACGTTGCTGCTGTGTTTTTTTCTGCGCTCGACATTTCCTTGGCGGGTGTCTTCTGCGTTCCGAGATTGTGGATCTTGTGCCCGGTATCTCTCCTTTTGGTGGGGTATTGCTATTCGGTCCATGGAGACTCAGGGTTGTGTTATGTCCAAGATTTCCTTTGGGGATTTGGAGATGGCAGAGCCGTCTTCTTCATTGCATGTAAGTGGAAAAGATCTGATGGGTAAACCCCAGTCGGGAGATGGGGTTTTCTCCTCAAAAGGGATGCTTTGAATAAAAAAAGTAAATGGATGTTTGGAGAGATCCGAGGATCGTCCAGTTTTGGTTATTCAACCTGAGCAAGTGTTAGAGGATGTTGAATATTGGGGCAATCATGCTCTTATTTGTAAATTTTTGGGCCTTCGTTTATCTCTTCCTATTTTGGATTCTTGGGCACGTAGGGTTTGGAACCCTGAAGGTGATATGGAGATTATTCTGGTAGCCAATAACTATTTTTTGGTTGTCTTTTCAAGCATGTCCGACAGGAATAGAGCGTTCGAAGGAGGCCCTTATTTCTTTAACCAGGTAGGGCTTTTCATCAAACCTTGGCACATGGGATTCAACTCTGCTGAGGAGATCCCTTCGCGGGTTCCTGTGTGGGTTCGTTTGCCGAGGCTTCCTTTGGAATTCTGGAGGGAGGATATTCTTCACTCAATCCCGTTGCTTCTTGGAAAACCTATGGGATCGGCTTCCCAAACTCAAGATCGTGAGGTAATTTCTTTTGCTCGCATTTGTGTTGAAGTTGATTTAAATAATCCATTACCAGACTCTGGAAATTCGTGTGGGATATTCTTCTTGGATCCAACAGCTGGATTATGAAACCCTACCCTTTAGATGCAGAATTTTCCATGAATATGGACATTTACACCGCAAATGCCCTAGATTTAGACCCTCCCCCTTAGCTACTTCTGGGCCTCCCAAGGGGGACAAGGGAAAGGTTCCAATGTCTAATGAACCTATGGATAATGAGGGTTTTATTCCGGTCAAGTCCCATAACAAAGGCAAGGGCAGGAAGAGATCTTGGATGGATAGGCAGAATGAAGGAAACTTTAACAGGTTTGAGGTTCTTGATGATTTGACCCAGGAGGAGGGTATTCCAGTTGAGCTCTCTTCTAGGGCTAAGGGTCTACAAGATGCTCAGGATGATGATGTAAGGAAAGAGGATCAAATTCTATCTCTAGAGGTTCATCAGAAGGATCAGAAGGCTATGGACTCTTCAGCTCATGCTCAGGATTTCGGGATTCTGCAGGAGTCACAGACTCTGAAGGACTCTGTTGCAGTGGTTCCTGATCCCCCTGCTCCTACGGGGGCTTCAGATCCTGTGAGGGGTAATAAAGCTCCTCCTACATTAGGCTTACATCAGAAATCCTTTAAAAAGGGGCCTCTTGATAAACCGTCAAAGAGTGGAAGGAAGACTGATCAAGAGAAGGTTAAGCTAATGGGTGATACTTTGGTTGAGTCTGGGTCTGTGAAGCCCATTGATTCCCATTTCTCCCACCCCCATAAATGATTGTTTTATCTTGGAATGTAAGGGGGTTGAACAGCATCCCTAGACAAAAGGCTGTTCGCAGATTAATTGAATCTCAGTTACCGGATGTTGTCTTTATCCAGGAAACTAAGCTTACTATTGATGGGCTTGCTAATTGTGCTTCGCGTATCTGGCCTCAAGGCAATTGGTAGGGGGTAGGTGCTTTGAATAGTGCAGGGGTGTGGCTTGCTTCTGGAACCCGAGGAAAGTTTCCCCCTTATGCTGGATGTCTAGTCGGTCTTCTATTTCTCTGATTGCTTCTAGTTTTGTCACTGGAGAAAGGTTTCTCTTATCCAATATTTATGCTCCTATGGATCTTTCAGGTAAGTTAAATCTCTGGGCTCACATTCATTTCATCCGAGCCTTGGACCCGTTTCTCCCATGGATTATGGCTGGTGATTTTAATGCTGTTACTTCATTAGATGAAAAACGTGGGGGGTTAGCCAGGTTAGACCCCTCTGCTAATCTTCTCAGGGATATGATTGGTTTCTTGAATCTCATTGATGTGAAGCCTTCCAATGGTGTCTTTACCTGGAATAATAGGAGATGTGGTGTGGAGGCTATCTCTGAAAGGCTTGATAGATTTCTTGTTTCTTGTTATTGGTTGAATAGTAGGTTGACGACCAGCTCTAAAATTCTTGATTGGAGGGGCTCTGATCATTGGCCCATAAAGCTTTCTGTCACTGCTTATGGTGTCACCAAAAATCCCTCCTTCAAATTCCAATTGATGTGGTTAAGAGATCCTTCTCTCCAGGAGCTTATGATGGATTGGTGGCATGAGGGGATGCTTGCTCATGGGACAGCCATGTTCACTTTTAGCAAGTGGCCTCAGCATGTGAAGTTCAGACTTAAGAGATGGAATAAACAATGTTTTGGGAACCTTCAAGCTCAGAAGATGGCTGCCCAGTCCAAGTTGGATACTATCACTCGTCAGATTTGGGACCAGGGGTTGACCTCTACCCTTAGTATGGCTGAGTCCTTGGCTCTGAAGGGTTTAGAAGAGTGGGAACTTCGGGAAGAGATCTTCTGGAAGCAAAAATCTCATATTGATTGGCTCCAGGAGGGGGACAGGAACACCACTTTCTTTCATAATTCTGTGAAGGCTCGAAGACAAGGAAATTCTATCTCCTCTCTTGTTACACAGGATGGGGCTCTACTCTCATCCTATGCTGATATTTCTAGGGAGACAGTCAATTATTTTTCAAACCTCTTTTCTAGGGAGAATCTTGCTGCCCGGGCTGAGGAGCAGGCCATCATGGATTGTATTCCCCACCTAGTCTCTTCTGAGATGAATGGGACTCTCTTATGTCCTATCTTGTTACCTGAGTTGGAGAAAGTGGTTTTTAACATGAAAAAAGGTAAGGCGCCTGGTCCAGATGGGTTTCCAATTGAGCTTTTTCAAGAATTCTGGGAAATTATAAAGTTTGATCTCCTTGAGGTGGTTCAGGAATCTCTTAGGAACAAACAGATGCTCAAGTCTATGAATTCTACCTTCTTGGCCCTCATACCTAAGTTGGAAGGAGCTAACCAGTTAGCTCAATTCAGGCCTATTGCGTTATGTAACGTTGTTTACAAAATCATCACCAAATTGATTGCGGAGAGGCTCAAACCACTCCTTGGTTCTTTGATCTCAGCTGAGCAGGGTGGTTTTGTTGAAGGGAGACAAATTTTGGATGGGGTTGTTATAGCCATGGAAGCTGTTCATTCTATGGCTAACTCTAAGGAGAAGGCTATGTTTATTAAACTTGACATGTCTAAAGCTTATGATCGGGTGAGCTGGGAATTCTTACAGAAAACTCTCTTGGCTTTTGGCTTTGCTGAGGAATGGGTGAACTGGGTTCTTAGTTGTGTGACCTCTACCTCTTTCTCTGTTCTCATTAATGGGGAACCTTCAGATTTGTTTAGTGCTTCTCGGGGTCTCCGGCAAGGGGATCCTTTATCCCCTTACTTATTCATTATCATGGCTGAGGGTCTTGGTAGATTTATTAAATCTCAGGTGAGACAGGGTCTTATCCATGGTTGGAGCTGGAACAACCTTCTCCCTTCCTTCTCTCATCTTCAGTTTGTGGATGATACTGGGCTAATGGGCTTGGCTAGAATTAGCGAGGCGGTGAACTTCAGGAGAGCCTTAGACATCTATCTAAAGGCTTCTGGTCAGCATATTAATGATGATAAATCTTCCATTTACTTCTTTAATACTCCTCAGCTTATTCAGAACAGGATTGCTAGGATCCTTAGATTTCAGATCGGTTCTCTTCCCCTGATGTACCTTGGGATCCCTTTGGCTTTGGGAGGACAGCGGAGAGATTATTGGCAGGGTATTTTGGATAAATTTCGAAGTAGAGTTAGCCATTGGACTCACAGATGGCTCTCTTCTGCTGGGAGAGTGATTCTTCTTAAGACTGTGGTGCAGTCTCTCCCCATTTATAGGTGTTGTGTGCAGGTTCCCCCGTCCACTTTTGTGCGGGAATTTGATGCTTTGTCTCGACAATTTCTATGGTCTGGCAACCTTCTCTCCTCAAAGTGGAGCTTGGTCAAGTGGGAGTCTGTTTGCAGACCAAAGCATGCTGGGGGCCTTGGTCTTAGGTCTATGGCTCTGGTTGTCACTGCCTTGGCGGCCAAGCTGTACTGGAGGTGGTGTAACAATCTTGATCAGGATTGGGCTAAGATTCTAGCCCACAAGTATCTTCCTAGTGCTGATTGCCTGATGTGCCGCGTCTTCCTTTGTTGGGTAAAGGTTCTTGTATTTGGGACACCCTTAAGAAGGGTGCCCAGCTGATTAAGGAAGGCCTCTTTTGGATCTGTAATAGAGGCTCTGATGTTTTATTTTGGTAGGACTCTTGGGATGGCCACCCTCCCATTCTCTCTAGTTTTCCTCAGCTTCTACCTCTTTTCCATATTTTTTCTGAGGCCGGTTGGATTAAGGTGGAGCATTTTAAAATTGTCAAGCGTATTGGGCAGGCGGTGGTGGCTTGCTGGAAGGACCCACAGGAGTGGCCCATGGGTGGATCGGATGAGGATCGTGTTGTTCTTTCTAGAGTTTTGGAGGCTCGGCTTTGCAGCTCCCTTAATGGGAGGGATGTTCTGGCTTGGAACCCTAGTCCAAAAGGTAAATTTACTGTTGCCCAAGGCTATGCTATGTTGGACAGGAACTTATATGGTCCTACTGAAGTGCACTGGTGGAAGAAGGTCTGGGACAACTTCTCTTGGCCCAAATGCAATTTTTTCTTATGGTTGGTTGCCCAGGGGAAGTGCCTCACTTGGGAGAATATTCGCAAACGTGGCTTTCAGGGACCCTCTATTTGCCTTCTTTGTTCTCATAGTGAGGAGTGTACCTCCCACTTGTTTTTTCTTTGCCCTTACTCTAGGGAGTTATGGCACAGATGGTGGGAGGCTTGGCATCATGGGTGTATTCATGCTACATCCTTGATTGACTTCTGGGAAAGTTTGGGCAGACCACCAACAAAGACTCCTTTCCTTCAGGTGGCCTGGTCTATTGGGCCTATTTTCATTCTTTGGAACCTTTGGTTGGAGAGGAACCGTAGAGTTTTTTGTGGCTCCAATCTGGGAATTCTTCAATTGTGGCAAAAGATAATTAGCAGGCTTCAGGAGTCTATTTCGGCTAAGTGTGACAGGTCTGAAAATCTTGATCCTGGTGATCTTGATATTGTGCGAATTTGAGCTTGGGGGATAGTAACCGGGGTTGTTTTGCTGGCAGAAGGCCCCGTCAGGTTCGGCAACGAGTTTGTCGTGATGGGAAGTGGATGCCTCCCCCGGTGGGGGTCCTAAAGATTAATACTGATGGTTCTTCTCGTGGGAACCCTGGTCATGCTGGTGTGGGGGGTATTGGTAGAGGTAATGATGGTGGTGTGGTTTTTGTCTTCTCTAGTTACAAAGGGCATCAGTCTAATAATCTGATGGAGGCCCTGGCTATTAAGATTGCTATTGAGCGTGGATGCTCTTTAGGATGGAGGAGGATCATCTGTGAGTCGGATTCTCAGATTGTTGTGGATTTGCTGAACAATCAAAGGTGGGATGATGTTAGTTGGCAATTGGCTTCTGTGGGCAGACAGATTTTGAGTCTTGGCAGCTCCTTGGATTCTGTCTCCTTTTGTCATATCCCTAGAGAGTGGAACAAAGTTGCCGATTGTCTGGCGAAGTGGGCCTCTGAGAATGTGGATGGCTGGGATATCAGTGGAAAGGATGAGCTTTCTCCTAATTATCTTGAGACCCTTGAGAGGTTATTAGTGGAGGACATGAATAGGTAGTGTTGTTGCTGGTTGGTTTGGTGGTGGTCTATTCTGGTGGGCCTTTGGCCTTTGCTTTGTACTATGATTCTGATTGAATAAAATTTTTACCCCTTTTTTTTAAAAAAAATATATATATTATCTAATTTTTAAGTAATATGTACTATATAAATTCTTATCTAGAATCAAATTTCATATATATTTACATGCCATTGTTGAATTAAGTTTAGAAATGTCTTAAAATGATTAACTCTTAAATTTCAATAATTTATCACATGGTTAGGTGACAAATTAAAACATTCCTTAAATAGTTTAGATCATATTCATAATAAATCAAGGGTAGATATTTTTAACTATTTTCCAATTCTAGCAAATATTTGAATCATTGAACAAAAATCTATCTCCTTGTATGTATAAAGTGTATAATCTATACAATTGAACAATTATATAAATGATGGTAAATATAAGACATGATTTGTATAAGATAAAATTGGAACAAGATATTTAAAAAGTGACTAATAAGTTCATTGAAGTTCATACATAAAACAAATATATATAATGTATATTGATGTTTAATACAACTATATAACATGATGAAACATATGTCCATGTAGATACAATTAAAGCTTATCAACTTTTATCTCAAGACCACAAATTGATATTTACATAGTCTCTTGATAAAAAAAAATTATAGTGACAATCACATGGTAGACTGACTTGATGAGAAACTAAAAAAAAAATTAATGTAAGTAAAGTAACTATATTTTTTATGAGTCATTTAACTAAATAATTCATGCGAGAAAATAACAATATATACTAAAATTTAGAAAATTGAATCTTATAAATTCCTTACAAATTCAAGTGATGTTTTCCATAGGATGGATTAAGGGGACCTAAGAGGATATAGCTTAAGGGTTCCTAAGAGAATGCCTTAAGGGGAGTTAAGAAAATGACTTAAGGGGATGCAAGAAGGTGGATAAAGGGGAGTTCATAGAATGACTTAAAGGGATGCAAATGGGTGGATTAAGGGGAGTTAAGAGAATGACTTAAAGGGATGCAAGAGGGTGGATTAAGGAGATGCATCTCATGAACCCTAGGATATAGCTTAACAGGTCCTAAGAGGATGAATTAAGGGGAATTATGAGAGTGACTTAAGGGATGCAAGAGGGTGGATTAAGGGGATGTAAGAGGATATGAATTAAAGGTCCTTTAAAAGAATGGCTTACGGGGATGCAAGAGGGTGGATTAAGGGGAGTTGATAGAATGAATTAAAGGGATGCAAGCGGGTGGATTAAGGGGAGTTTAGAGAAT
Source organism: Sequoia sempervirens (assembly GCA_007258455.2). Lineage (NCBI taxonomy): Eukaryota > Viridiplantae > Streptophyta > Pinopsida > Cupressales > Cupressaceae > Sequoia > Sequoia sempervirens. The sequence goes on along the minus strand of VDFB02338372.1, from coordinate 3,412,130 downwards.
GAATTAAAGGGATTAAACATCTCATGAACCCTAGAAAGCCTAAACCCTAAACCATAGGACCTAAAGCCTAGGAGATGAACCCTAAGCCATTAACCCATATAGATTTGTTATTCTAAGCATCTCATGAACCCTATAAACCCTAAACCTAAACCATAGGACATAAAGCCTAGCAGATGAACCCTAAATCCTTAACCCATATAGAGTGACTTAAGGGATGCAAGAGGGTAGATTTAGGGGATGTAAGAGGATATGACTTAAGGGTATTTTAAGAGGATGGATTAAGGGGAGTTGATAGAATGACTTAAAGGGATGCAAGAGGGTGGATTAAGGGGAGTTGAGAGAATTATTATTCTAAGCATCTCATGAACCCTATAAACCCTAAACCCTAAACCATAGGACATAAAGCCTAGCAGATGAACCCTAAACCCTTAACCCATATAGAGTGACTTAAGGGATTCAAGAGGGTGGATTTAGGGGATGTAAGAGGATATGAATTAAGGGTCCTTTAAGAGGATGGATTAATGGGAGTTGATAGAATGACTTAAAGGGATGCAAGAGGGTGGATTAAGGGGAGTTGAGAGAATTATTTAAAGGGATTAAGCATCTCATGAACCCTAAAAACCCTAAACCCTAAACTATAGGACCTAAAGCCTAGGAGATTAACCCTAAACCATTGACCCATATATATATTTTATTCTAAGCATCTCATGAACCCTAGAAACCCTAAACCCTAAACCATAGGACCTAAAACCTAGTAGATGAACCCTAAACCCTTAACCCATATAGAGTGACTTAAGGGATGCAAGAGGTTGGATTTAGGGGATGTAAGAGGATATTCCTTATGGATCCTTTAAGAGGATGGCTTAAGGGAATGCAAGAGGGTGGATTGAGGGGAGTTGATAGAATGAATTAAAGGGATGCAAGAGGGTGGATTAAGGGGAGTTGAGAGAATGACTTAAAGGGATGCAAAAAAGTGGATTGAGGGGATGTATATTTGTTATTATAAGCATCTCATGAACCCTAGAAAACTTAAACCCTAAACCATATGACCTAAAACCTAGGAGATGAACCCTAAACCCTTAACCCATATAGATTTGTTATTCTAAGCATCTCATGAACCCTATGATATGAAGATCCTAAACCCTTAACCCTAAGACCTAAATCCTAGGAGATTAACCGTAAACCCTTAACCCATATAGATTTATTATTCTAAGCATCTCATGAAGTTCCCTAGGATATGAATCCTAAACCATTAACCCTAGGACCTAAGGCCTAGGAGATGAACCCTAAACCATTAACCCATATAGATTTGTTATTCTAAGTGTATACACCTAAAAATGGTCTGGATAATCTAATTAATTAAATATGATTTATTTGATTAATTAAACCATCTATTTTCATCTACTTATAAATAAATATAAATATTTATTTATATAGTTCACACTTAATTATTCTATCTTTATCATATTATTTCATCTTAATTAAATAAACAAATCACATACTTTTTTTTATTTAATTATTATTATCAAATTCTTCTATAATTATATATTTATTCTATCTTAATCACATCATTCTATTTTAATTACTACATTTCTTCTATGTTTATTTAATAAACAAATTTCTATAGTTTATTTTATTAAATTAAATATCCTCTTTTGCTAATTTGAATAAATCCAAATATTCAATTAAAGCATATTTCTACAACTATTTCCTCTTTTCACTCGTCATATCCACCAACAAAATTAGACATTTTATATCTAATTAGTTCAACTCGGCCTTCACGGACAAATTTGGAGATAGAATGGAGACAAATTACAGGTAAACTTATTCATCTTCTTCCATTGATTCTTCCTATCCTTTCGCTGAACGTTTTTGTGGGGAGGAACAATCTTCATAATCTTTTCAGATTTTTTAACCCTTTACCATTCAATATTTCAAATCAAATCCAAACCCTTACTTGCTCCACATCACAAATATGCTGCCAGGGATCTATAAATACAACCTCTTTCTACAGGAAAAAGATCCCAACTTTGTGCAATCATACTCTACAAAAATAGCATTAGGGTAATAAAGCATTAGAGAAATCAAGCATTTGATCAATAGCAATAGCAAATCATTTTAGAATAGCAATAATAATCATGGCTTTTCATTTAGTTGCATCTTAGTTTACAGTAGTTTCTTTTATCATTTTCATGTCAATTTCATCTATAGAATCCTCAACATATCATTTAGAAATCATTACATAGGATTAGATTTTTGCATTTTACATCATCTCATTCTCTAGATTGGCATTTTAACAGTCACAATGCTTACACAATCTGAGAGCCACAGTGAGTTAATAAATCTTTGGAGATAGAGAGAAATAGGACGAATTTGAGAGATTTCTTGTTTTAATTAGATTAATTATTGTTTAAATCTCTTGATATAATGTCTTATTGATTGTGTTTGTTATTCATTACACATATTTTACTCACACATAAATTGGCGCGCACCGTGGGGCCCAAAAACCCCATTTTTAACATCTTTTTGTGAAAAGTATGCTCGCATGTTTATGGCATGTTTTGTTTTAGTGCGATCAAGAGTTTTTACGGTGCATACAAAAGATATTTTAGCACATCAAAGTACTATTTTGGTGCATTTGATAGATATTTCGGTGCATACGACCATTGTTACGATGCATCCAATATTCTATTTTCACCAGTTAGGGGGTTTTCTTTCAGCACATTGACCTTTTCTTTGAGCGCATTCATCAATTTCTATAGCGCATGAAACTATTACTTTAGCACATTCATATACTATTTTAGTGCATCTAATGACTGTTATGGCGCATCTAATTGTTTTGCAGAAATTTGAAAAATCTAAGAATTAATCACTATTTTCTTTGTTGTAGGTGTAATATATGCTTGTCAAAGACAATTGTTGGAAACACTTATGTCGATCAAAGACAAAAATTTACAAATTGCTAATGGTGTTTGCAGGGATTTAATTTCATTATTTCTTTTCCTTTGGTTAAGATAGTGCATCTAGCTTAATTAAAGAAATAGTTTGAACCCCATGTCTACTATGTTTCAAAAGTAATAGGCTTATGATATACCCTTAACTAGGTGATTAGAATGCTAGACTTGCTATATTGCTTTATTAACACCTTTAGAAGGCCTACAATAGTGGGAAAAAGTACTCGCCCTACAGGAACGACCTGATTGGGAACAACCAAAGCCAGGTTTTCCAACCCACTATAAAACAAAAGTGAATTTAGGGAAACCCACATTCACTGTAAGTGTGCAAGATAACCATCCCCAAAATATTTGTTCTAAAGATTTGGAGGTCTCCTGAGGGAGTTTATCATTTACTGCTCCAAACAGATACCCTTTCTAAGAACTTTAGTGTAGAATCCAACTGTGTCAGTTTTCAAACACTTGTTATATCACGATGCAAGGGGAGGGAAGAATCTTCCCCCAAGACACTCACCATATAACTATTAGAGACCCTGGCCAAAAGTGGAGGATTCAAATTTGGTTAAGACTCAAGAAAGGAAAAAAAATGAGCGCCCTCTAGGGGGTGACAGGGCTGTGTGAGCTGACATAGTTGCAAGGTGTGGGCTATGATATTCTAAGTGATGTACTTGACAATTAGAAAAGTACTTGAATTTTCTTTATTTGTGTCAAATTAGTGGAAATTGAAAGAATTGGACCTGATTCTAGAATACACACTCTTTGTTTAATGCGTAGTGTTGAAAATAATGTTTACAAACTTGCTATTGTGTGTGTAAAATCATTTATGAAGGAATCATATAATTAGATCATCAAATTCCAAGATTTACAAGCAAAACAACCCTCCAAAATCTTCATTGTTTAGAAAATTACACCCTAGAATCAATCCTTTTACTGAGAAAAAGCAGAACAAACAGACAAAACTATGAACATACTGACCATTTCTAGTTTAGCGCAACTGAGCTTTGTTTTAGCGCATCTGCCTTGTTTAACCAGTGCAACCAAACTCTATTTTAACAAGTCTACCTTGTTTAACTAGTGCATCAAAACTTTGTTTTAGCTCATCTATCCTATTTTGTAGTGCATCTACACCTAGTCTGTTAGCATATTTACCCAGTATTTTAGCGCAACCAACCTCTGTTTCAGCACATCTACCTAGTTTTTCAATGCATCTACCCTAATTTATAGCACATATACCTAGTTTACTAGTGCATTGACACTCTGTTTCATCACATACACCCCGTTTGTCAGTGCATTTAATCAATTTACCAACACATTTACACTCTGTTTTAGCGCATTTGAGGTCTGTTATAACACATCCCCAGAATAAAAAACTAGAGGGTTATTTTTACCTCCTATTAGACAGTTGACATAAAAATTCAGATCTTTACCAAAACAAAAAAAATTTCTCAGTCAAACCAGTGTCTTAAACTTGGAAAAATAGGACCTTACAAGTCAAACTCTTCCAAATTAAACCAATATCTTACACTTTTAAAGTGCCTTATCATCAAAAGAAACTCTTGATTATTAAGTTAAGTTTCCATATCAGGATCAGTCATCCTACAATCATGAAACGAAATGGTATAAAAAGAGAAAATATAACTTAGTCTCATTAATAGAATTTATCATTCTATTTGACTTAGTTACCATCCTTGGCACTACACAAAAAGATCAAAGTTTAGTGAAAACCCCAACACTTGTATGACCATTCTAACAAGGTTACAAAGACAAAAACTCATAGAAAAAGAGATTGAATCTCTAAATACCATGGCTGAAGAATATCCATTTCATAGATTCAATTGATCCGAAGCTAAAGAAATTACTGAAGAGGACATCCAAACTGCATAACAAGATCCTAACTTCCACCAATTCATGGAGAAAGTTTTGGAAAATGATGGAGAAAAATACCTTTTAATGCTAGTTGAACTAGGTGCAAAACTTCCAAAGGACTTTGACATTATTTGACTAAAGGAAACACATATAAGAGCTGAAACTGAACCACAAAACATAGATCAAGTGGTTTCCCTAACACATCAAATGTAAAACTTACAAAAAATTCATGATATGTAAAAAGGGACCACTAAAAGGTACTCGTTATAAGACATTTTCCCTATACTTTTGATCCAAGTGTGTACATGATACCATTTCCTAAACATTGTGAATTCCCAAAATATGACAAATACAACAGAAAAATTGATCCAATAGATCATGTGAGAGAATTTAGAACCATGAGTTTAGAATTTGCACAAGAGGAAACTTACTTGATGAGGTTGTTTCCAAGAAGCTTAGGAGGTCAATGTATCAAATGGTTCTCTAAACTACAACCAAGAATTTGATCCTTTAAGGAACTAGTCAACAAGTTTATCTCACAATACTCATATAATATTCAAAATGAGATAGCAATAAAGGATATTTATAACACAAAACAAAATAAAGGGGAAACAATCCTCTCATTTCTACAACAATGGTGAAGGTTTTTTGCTAGGTATTCTCGTTCCATACTTGAAGAGGAATTTAAGATGGAACTATTCATTGACAACTTAATTTATGAGATGAGCTAGAGGATTGAACTACAATGTCCACCTACATTTGAGAAAGTGATATAAAATGGGCTTAAGATCGAAGAAGCCTTGGTCAAGATAGGGGTAATAAATAACTACAATGAAGGATCAAATAATAAAAACTCTTCGAATCACTACAACAACAATGACAAACAAAAGTTTTGGCAAAAGAATAAAAATATTGGTAACAATGATGCTACAAATGAAACAAAAAATGTTAAATCAGTATTTAATTTGACAAAAACTATTGCAAAGACCAATCAAAACAATGACCAAAACATCAATCAAAGTGTCAATCAAAACAATAATCTAAACAATGGTGAATCTAAACCACAATCATATCAAAAACCATCAAATCGAAGAAGATTCACACCATTGGGATAGACACTAGAATCAACAATGAGAGAACTTCTTACACATAGAATTATCACATTACCTAAAGAAAGAAATTGGGAACCAAAGGTAAAGCCATCTTGGTGGAATGATGCAGACTACTATGACTTTCATAAAAACAAAGGACACAAAACAAATGATTATATGCAGTTGAAGCATCTAGTACAAGATTTGATTAACAACAAGACAGTATTTATAGGACATCAGACAAATAATGATCATAGTGCATTTAAAATTACTTTACCAAATTATGAAAAGGGAGAATATTCTTCTACAAACAGTAAGGGTAAAAATATAAACTACATTTATGACATCACTATTCTTTATATTTCTAGGGTTGAGAATATGGTGCTGCTGATAATCAAAATAATAACATTGGAATCAATGACATCATATCAATAGATCTGATCCCAAACATGGTTACATCACACAATTGGATCAATGTCATAAAAATTAGGGAAAAGCAAGATTATCAACCAATCAACGTAACAAAAAGGGGGCAATCCAAAGTAATATTGAAAGGAGTTGCATCTAAAACCACTATCGTCCCATCAAATCAGTACAACATTGTTGATCAAATGCAAAAAATACCAGCCGAAATATCAATATAAGAACTCCTTAAAATATCACCATCTCATAAGGAGGTTTTGGAACAAGCTCTTGTGGCCACAATAGTACCCAATAATCTGAGATGTTTTGCAATTCTAGGCTATGGTGGGACACTTAACTACGCCTCACTTCCTATCATTTTCCAAACAAGATGATGTATCACTTACTCATTTGCAAAATGTTGCCATTCATATTGAAGTCTTAATCCACAAACACTATGTTAAATGTGTCCTAATAGATGGTGGAGTTGGTTTAAACATTTTCACTTTAAAACTGATCCGTGCACTAAGATATTTTGATAAAGCTATTGATGTTATAAGGAAAATCACAATAAAAGCTTATGACAAAGAAGAAAGATCCTCCAAGGGATTGATCATGTTGCCTATTCAAGTAGGATCAATTGTGAAGAATATAGTTTTCCACATGCTAGACAAAGAGCTGACATATAGTATACTCTTGGGACATCCTTGGATTCACAAAATGCAAGCAGTACCTTCAACTTATCATCAGTGCTTAAAGTTTCTTGTCAATGGACAAGAATTCACTATTTCAACTAACTACAACAATCCCCAATATTATAACACTCTTCAAACAACTCAAGACACTTTTGTGCCCCATAATAGGGAAGCAAATACTTCTAGTCCATCCAACAGTGAAAGGAAAACACACGTGGTATCTAAATGGGTTGAGAAAAAGGACAAGTCAAAAGATACAAGTGTTGCTGACTCCACTCCATCAAACAACGAAGATCAACTAAATTCACTATCACAACAATTCAAGGGAAAGATTCAATTAAAAGATAAAGGCATGGGAGAGTATTCCATTGACCAATCTCTATGTCTTTCACAGCTGCTGCCATCTCCAAGATCATATGGGAAACCATCAACATTAACACAACAATCATCATAGCCTACCACAGTTTTGGATGATAGATTTGTAAAGGCAAGTACTTTAGAAGATGAATCTGAAGATAAGGCCATCCTAAATTGACTCTACAAAGATGAGGAAGCATCTACATTAGCAACTATCAACATAAAGATAGATCAATATGGAAAGGGAAAGACAATATTAGAGAAAACGGGGTATGAAGGACAAGGACCTGTTGGAAAAAGAAAAAAGGGAATTGTAGAACCCATCCAACCTCTCACACTTCATTCAAAGGAAAAAATAGGACTAGGTTATAAAGAGGAAACAAAAGAAGAAATCACTCATAAAGTTGTTGAAAGAATTCTTCAAGTGCCGAATAGTTCTGAAACAGATTCCAATGAGTATGAGTGGGATTATTTATCTGAAACATTATACAAGGACATACAAATCAATGTCATAAAAGAGTATGCACCCACACGTGAAGAGGGACAAAGTTCAAGGATTATACCCCTTGTATTTGGATCACAAAATATCAATGACTCAAGTGAGGATGGATAGATATCGAGTGAGATAGATGAGTTGGAGGAGAGTAATTTCATAGACCTGGACATCGCTATTGACAATCTTGATAACATAGCCATCAGAACCCTTATTGCCATTGACCTTAGCCAATCTGATGACCTTTTACCCTTAATACATCCTAAACTTATCAACTGGGAACCAACTGAACCTATCAATGTACCTATCTTTGCGAATGATGTTGCTATCATTAATTTCCTTTTTTGTGACAAACTTGACACAAGTTCTACTCATAAATCTCATAACAATGCTTTGAGTCATGAGGGTGTCAAATCTTTCAGTTGCAAAATTGAAAACAAGAATAATGAATCTAATGGTGAAAACCATTTAATGGCAGCATTAGATTTCAAAAAAGTAAAAATAAAGAACACATCTGATGGTGAAAACCTCTCTGAGGCACTGAAATATGGGAGATTTGACACCCTTCCAAAACACTATCATGAAAGATCATTAGTATTGGTGGAGCCTACATAGTTTATCAATCTTGGCACAACAAAAAAAGAAAAAACTCTACATCTGGCAACATCAATGACTAAACAAGAAAAGCCTGAATTCACCAAGTTCTTTGAAGACATACACATTAAATTTGCTCGGTCTTACTCTGATATGCCAGGTTTAGACCTAGATCTTCTAGTGCATCATTTATCTCTACCATTTGGAATAAAACTTTTGAAGCAAAAACTAAGGAAAATGCATCTGCATATCACCTTGTTGGTAAAAGAAGAACTACAGAAGTTGTTAGATGCTAGATTCATTAGATCTATTGATTATGTTGAGTGGATTTCTAATATTGTACCATTTTCTAAACCAGATAGTAGTATCAGAATATGTATTGACTTCAAAGATCTCAACAAGGCATGCCCGAAGGACGATTTTCCTTTGCCAAACATTGACATTATTGTAGACTTAACAACAAGACACACCATGTTATCACTAATAGATGGCTTCTCAGGTTACAACCAAATCAAAATAGCACTTGAAGACCAGGAGAAAACAATATTCACATGTCCATGGGGGGCATTCTGCTGGAACGTCATGCCCTTTGGGTTGAAAAATGTAGGGGCTACATATTAGTGAGCAATGACCACCATTTTCCATGACATGATGCATTCATTTATGGAGGATTACGTGGATGATATGTTAGGAAAGTCATATACTAGAGAAGGACATCTAGAGATGCTAGATAAAATATTTACTAGATTAGAGAAGTTCAATGCCATTAAATCCCTGAGAAATGTGTGTTTGGTGTTACATCAACAAAGCTTCTAGGATACATAGTTTCAGAAAAGGGTATCAAAGTGAATCCTGACAAGGTCAAGGGAATAATAGAAATTTTGCCACCAAAGAATATCAGTCAACTACGATTTCTATAGGGTAGGCTACAATCAATTAGGAGGTTTATCTCCCAATTAGCAGACAAAAGTCATCCCTTCAATCATTTTCCACATAAGAATATCTCTTTCAAATGGGATCAAGGATGTGAAAAAACTTTCAATCAAATAAAGAAATATCTGATGTCACCCCCCATATTGATGCCACCTACATAAGAGAGACCATTATTACTATACATTGTAACAAATGAGATTTATTTGGGTGCTCTATTAGCACAAGACGATCCTACGAGAAAGGAAAAAGCTATCTATTATCTTAACAGGACTTTGAATGGTTATGAGATAAATTACACCTTCATCAAGAAAGATTGTTTGGTAGTGGTGTTTGCTACTTAGCAGTTGTGGCATTACATGTTAACCCACACAGTCAAACTCATAGCAAAGATTGATCCATTAAATTATTTACTTAGCAAGGTTGCTCTAACAGGAAGACTAGCCAAGTGGGTCATGATCTTGAGTGAATTTGATATCCAGTATGTGGATCGAACAACCATCAAGGGTCAAGTGATAGACAATCAGTTAGTTGAAGCTCCATTACCAGATGATCATCCAATGAACATTGAGTTTCTTGATGCAAACATTCTTACTATGACAACACAATAATGGAGGCTTAATTTTCATGGGTCCTACACACAATGTGGGTCTGGTGTGAGAATTTTGTTTGTTACACCTCAAGGACATACCATCCCAAAGTCCTTTAGACTCATGTTTCCATGTATAAATAACATAGCTAAATATGAGGCATTAATCATTGGCATCAAAGTGGCAGTTGAATGGAAGATCATGGAGCTACAAGTATATGGAGATTCACAACTAGTCATTTATTAAGTGTTGATACCAAAAATTGGCAAGGTAACAACCCTTTGTAGGAAACTTAGTTTATGGGGGACTTATTGTGTTAAACTGGGTGACCTCTGGATTTTTAAAGAAGTTAGCCTCTTCTATAAATGGGGTTTTCGAATGGGAAATTAAAGAAGATATAAAATAAAGAATCTAACTAAGGAAATACGCCATAACTTAGACAAAAGGAACGATAAACCTATTTTTTGGATTTGATCTAAGGGCTTGCTTAGCAATTTACAATGTTCTAAAATAACAAAAATTAATGATAGTAGCATGGACAACTCATTCAATGACATAAAATAATAATCACGCCCATTTAATGAAAAGAAGAGTCAAAATACATGATCTAAACTAGCAAACTTGCTTTCAAATTATATAAGTACGACAAATAAACCATTCAAACAACAATGGCACAACATGAAGTTTTTCAATGTTATAAGAAATAGAGAGGCCGAAAAATGGTACAGTTTGTGAGTTCTTGCAATAATATAAACAATACAAAGGCCTGGTCTCTCAAAAAATCCTATAATCCTAAAAACTAGTGAAATAGCATGTAATCTCCAAACTTGTAACCTTGAATATTGGAACCTTTGGAACTGTGGAATTGCAAAACCCTTCCTCCAAAGAAAAGAGCAATATTTATAGCAATCCTTCCACCACTTGGCAACCAACAACCAAAATATTCAAAATCTAAGCAATGATGTTGAGGCAATGATCTCCCTTGGGCACTATAATAGAAAAGATTCGAGACACAACATTTGGTTGCCCTTCATTCAGGTGCATCCCCTGCGAATGATGATAGTGGTCCAACAAAACCTTGTGCAAACAAGTGTTTCCCCTTGGGGTAGGCAGTTAGAACACATGGTAGGATCTTGCAACTTATAGTCAGCTTCATCCCTTGCATTCAAGAACTGTGTGCCGAAGAGACGTGTGGCAACATTTTGCTGCCCACGGTCGATATTTCCTTTCTTCGTTGAAAGCTTGTGAGGAGAGGACACATAGAAAAATCTTTACTTTATTGTAGATGCCACCAGTGGGGCCCACCAAATCCTTATGTGAATGGGGGCTACGTGGCACGCGAGCGGGGTCTGATGAGGAAGTGATCAAAATAACCCACGATGATGACACGTGGGAGCATTTCGGGGGTCAATAGAAGATTAAGGAGAAAATTCTTGTGGAGTGCGATGAGAAAACACATGGTAGAAGCCGTGGAGACAACCAAAAAAGGGGATGATGAAAATCATTGAAGGAATGGGCCGATACTTAGCCAAAAATCAAATCCCGAAGGGAGCATGGTGAATTTTGAATTCACAGCTTCTGGTGACTATCTGGGGCGTTTCGCTTTGAGGAACATGGAACTTGTTATACAGTTTTTGCACACACACCCCGCTGGAAGCAGGGACCCTCTTTCACTTTGGTTTTGGTGTCTCAACCCTTTCTTTTTGGGGTTTTATCTTACTTTAGCATGTGCTAAATGTTTACTTTGATTTCCTAAGTGTTTCCCCTAGGTTATTCATTGAAGATCTTTGGTTCTGGATAAATTTTGGGCTTTTACTCAGATTTGGGATTTTCCATCCTGGTTGGATTTTCCCGGATCCTCCTTGGACTCTGGCCAGACCTTGTTGTTCGGGGATTTTTGGTATTCGTGGATTTTTGTATGGACTGGACTTTCCCGGATTCTTCCCTATCATCGGATTCCTAGGTTTTCTAACTATCTTATCGATTGCATTAATGACTTCGTGTGTGCTTTGAAGGATGTATTTAACTTGATTTTTGGGATCTTTTATGCCATCATGCTTATTATTTACCATCATTTGAGTTGAGGACTGCATCCTTTGAATTTTTTCTTTAAGCTTTTCATTCGATTTGGGACATTTGGGCTTGAATTGATCGATTTAGTGGTGATTTCTTGCGCATTCTTGTCCTTATTCTTTGTGGACACCATTCTCTTCACATTTTCTAATTCTGGGATCGATCTCCACTTTATAATGGTATGTGTTTGATTGCTTTGCTTTGAATTGATGATTATGGATAACGTGTTAATGTTATAAGAGCTTTTGGGACTTGAATTCCTAAATATTTGATCACTTCATGACTAGGGTTGCATGGCATTGATTAATTTATGATCTCCCAAGTAATTTCTGAGTTTGTTGGTCTATTTGCATTTTGGTGAACTTACTTGAGAATCACAATTGTTTTCCCTAGTACGGTGTCAGCATTTGAATTTCTCGAGTCATAGGTTTTCCTGTGTGTTAATGGCGGATGTATGGGGCTTAAACCTAGGGCATTTCCATTCATCTTTAGTTCTCTCTCAAGGCCTAGAACACAAAGAAAATCTTTAGAAGGTCCATGCACAACTTTCCCTAAGCCTAAATCATTGAAATTCATGATTAATGCGATGCTGTGTGTGAAATCGCAATTTCATGTCGCAATCTAGCTTTTGGCCTCAGTTCAGGATTTCTCGTTCCTTTGGGATAATCCATCTTTGGTGGATTTTCTTGAAATTTGGTGAGATGCAATAAAATTATTGCTATCATATGCACCATCGGCAAGACAAATGTTCATCGACAAGAGGTCATACCGGGCTCCATTAGACGTATCGATATTCTTTCCCATCGCTGAGACCTCCATCCTTCGACAAGACCTTTCACCGAGCACATTCTGCTCTCGTCGAGCTCCCTTCATTTCAGTCGGGGAGACCTTGCTTGGTCGGTGAGACCTTTTAGCGAGTTCACAACTCTTGCCGAGACCTTCACTTTCGGTGAGACTTCATGACGAAGCCTTCCTTTCTTGGCGAGCTCAGATCTTCTTTCAGGGAGACCATATGTTGTTGGCCAGAGGTTATACCAATGGGTGCCATGTCGATGAGACATTACGCGATCGACAAGACCTCTGGCCGAATTAAAAACCTATCACCAAACATCCATCCGCTTTGCTGAGACTCCCCCTCATTGGCAAGATGTTACACCAAAACCACCAAATCTTAGCGAAACCTCATCCGATGACATCCACCTTCAGTGTGACCTCCCGGGAGTTACCAGGACTTCTCAGCAAGATGACAGACTTTTGGCGAGCTAAGACAATTCTGTGGATTTCCGCTGACGCCGGATTTTCCCGAAGTCCTTGGTTCCCTATTTCTTCTGGATCTTATGAAGTGCCTCTGCATCCACATAAATCCATCCTTGGCGGATTTTCCCAAAAATTTAGTGGAAAGTAAGGAAATATGGAGTAGCATGATGTGTTAGTGATTTTCCATGCATTTTATTATTATTTCATGTTATCTTGTGATCTACTATGTGGTTTATTGATGGAAAATGATCAAACTCAATTGTTAGTAGGCGTTTTAATGACTATTCAATTGGAATCTGTCTGGCCCATAATTTTGGAAAATTCCTCCCTGGCTCGGATTCCCCGAATGGTTCTGAAACCCAAAGTTTATCAAAACATTTTATATGAATTGTAATAACACCTTGACTATATGAGGCTTATTTTAATGATGTTCTTGTGCATTAACACTGTTCTCTTGTGGTCTTTACTATGATTTCCTTGTTGAGTGTAGGCTGAATCTAGCAAGGTAGTGGAGGGATCTGCAATGTTTGATGCAGAAAGGATCAAGTTGGACATCAAGAGTAGGATCCCTAAGAGTAAAATCACTTTTTTCTGGTTAGAAGTAACAAATACAAATGTTGGCCTCTAGGACTATGAAGAGTTTAAAGAAAGAATGGCAGCAGCTGACCTTTTTCTAGTGGCTAGAATAATGAAGGAGTCGGGCTTGTCACATGTAGCTAGTTTCCCCCCCATGGTGTAGTGTTATGAGCTAGTCCTTGAGTGTTCTAGGAACTACGATCCAGGTACATAAAGAATAATTGGTCCTCAAGGGAGGGTTGTGGTGAATATCAACCCTATTTCCATTGCCTAGGCTTTTGATATGCCAAAACGGTCTCATGTGGTGGCATTCAGCATGAAGGCAGCCCAAGAATTTTACGATGAACAAACTATGAGGTCACAATAGTTTATCAATTCCTGGCTGGAGAAGCCAAAGTCTTACTATTCCAAGTTGCCTAAGCAACTGTTCAGATCAAAGTTCAAGAAGGAATACTATGATGCCATCACATTACTCAGCAGGGTGGTCGGATTAAAGAGTGTTGGCATGTTTGAGAACTGGATGTGCCATGCTATTGTGAGGATGGAATAGGAAAAGATTGACTACCATTGAGCAAGAGTCATTAGTTGGTTGATCCATGAGTAGCTATCCAATGTGTTGCAGACCAAGACCTTCACAATGACTTCATATCTGGTCTATGCGCTTGCAAGATTCCATCCTTACAAGGGATTGAACACAAAGGGAATCTTTGGATAGGATGTTATTTATGAGGATTTACCTGAATTGCATCTAGGAAGCCCAGACTATAGGAGGGTGAACAATGCATTCGCCATGCACATCACTAGATTGCTTCAAGGTGCAGAACATGTGAGGATTTCATATCAAGCCAAACAACTCATTAAGAAATATGGGGCATAGTTTATTCAATTCCCAACTTTCTCCTACATTCAGATTGATGGTTGCCAGAGGGCCCCATATAGACTTCCAAGGTATCCCACTGACCATATCATACTACTTGAAGTAACCAGGAAGATCTATGACTTTGATGCCATTGTCAAGAGAGACAAGCATAAGAATGGTTTTGGTGGGGACTTCCCTTTGATAATTGGCATTGGGGAGGCATGTCCTTCTTGTAAGGAAATCTAGGAGCGCATCTAGTGAAAACTCCATAAAGTAGTGCCTTCGGTAACTTTCATTTTGATTAGGTTGCCTCAAAGACACGTACAACTATGTCCTAAAGTAGAAACAAACAGTTATTTCCCACATTAATCCTTCTGAGAGAATCACATGTAATTCAACAACAATCAACAACACAGATGAAAGATACTACAAAATACATAACACAAAGATTTTACGTGGGGAAAACCCTTTCGGGTAAAAAACCCCACTCTCCAAAGTTTGAGCCATTGTATTATTCAACAACAATGGTTACAATACAATTGTAGGCTCTTAGCCTTTTTAGAGATTACATCTTGTTCATCTGGATACAACTGGTAGCAAACACCCCTAGAGAGATCAACCATGACATTCATGTTTAGGAGAGATTCTAGCATAACCCTACCACTCTCACTATCTATCTCGACCTCATGGCTCCGGCCTTTCAGCCAGCCACTTGGCCTTTCTCTATTGATCTCTCTCTGGCTCTCAGATCTTTAGCTTCTTGGCTTGTCAACCTGATCAACCTTTCTACAAAACATCCAATGCATACATCTATGCATTCATTCTCAACCAGATCTCTGAGAATCGGTTCAAGATCACACTTCAGTAATCTACCAACTCAACATCCCTATCATCGTAGATGTTTCCACTTCTGTGTAGATTTTTCCTTTCAGACCGTTCAGAAAATCCAACCGCCAACTGTTTGTATTTTGCTTCCTCTGATTGGTCCACTTGCACCACGTTAGACAGTCTTCACTCAGTCAACAACGATCAACTTTTGTTGCATGTTGGTGAGACACTAGAAGTGTCTCCCCGATGCCACAAGACCTAATTACAAGTTGTCACCAAGAGTTCTCTCTATTGACAAGAGGTTCCACAGAGCTTACAAGTTACATCGACCTCAGTAAGCACATCGGTGAGACTATCGCTATCGCCAGGAGTTCACATCGAGTCTTCAAGTCATACTGAAACCCAAATAGTCACGAAGAGTCATACTGATATCAGGTTTCCCATCGGCAAGACAATCACTCTTCACCAAGAGATAATACCGATGCCTCCATGTTACTCTGAAGTCTCCCATCAGCCAGCCATTCCATCTTTGCTAAGACTTCATATCGAGCTAAGGAGTCATACTGAACACATTCAAGAGTTGGCGAGACTTAACACTTTCACCAAGACCACATACCAAGCGCTCATGTCTTGCCAAGTCGGCAAGACATTTGAATTTGCCAAGACCTTTCACCAGGCGCTGAGAGCTACACCGATGACTTCAGTTGCATCCCCATCGGTCAGACCAACACTTGTCGCCAAGACTTCATGCCGAAGTCTCCAAGTTACCCTGAGCTCACCTTTTGCCAGGAGTCATGCCGAATGCATCCCACACCATCGGTGAGACAAATTCCCATTGCCAAGACTTCATAGCGAAACCTTTAGGTCATACTGATGTGTTCCACTATCAGCGAGAGAATCAACCTTTAGCAAGACTTCTTACCGAGGTTTCCAAGATATCCCGAAACCATTTCTTGCCAAGAGTCACACCAAACCGATGACCCCACAAGTTGTCGGTGAGACTTCTGATATTCGATGAGACATCATATTGAAACAAGCCTTTCGACCAAGAGTCTTCCCAATATCTCTGAAGGTTACATTGTCGGTAGGACAATCCTTCATCGCTGAGACTTCATATCAAGACCCTTAAGCTACTCTAAGTGTATACAGTTAGCGAGACATCTCCCAGTCGCCAAGAGATCTTCCTGAATGTTCAAGTCACCCCGATGACTATAATTGATGAGACATCTCCCTATCGTTAGGACCACATATCGACACACTTAAGTTACCTCGATGGATCCAGGAGAAAACATATCGATGAGACAACCTTGCATTGCTAAGACTTCATATTGAAGCAAACAGGTTACATTGATGACTCCAGTCACCATAGGTCACACCAACATATGCTAGGCACCCAATAACAAACCCTTCTATCACCGAGACATTTCCACTCTGCAAAGGGTTACAGCGAATGCACCAAGTCATAGTGATAGGCTTTTCGACAAGATAGATGCGGAGTCACAGTGACATAAGTAATAGCAAGATTACTGAACTGTTAGTTAGCCAGACACCAAGAATGTCACATCGACCATGCTTTCTTAGAGGATTTAGCATGTGAGATTGAGGCACATTTTCCAACAATCTCCCACTTGACGAAGATCACATAGTCACCTACAAAGCAACTAGGAACTAAGATCACACTAGCTCCACCAGTTCAAACCCCGCAATACTCAAGACACCCAATCAACATGATTCAATAGATAATAGTCCATAGAACAATCTGCAACAAAGACCAGGCATCCAACTGTAACTCACTAACCAACAAAGCAACTGATCACAGCCATCTAGGAAACCACATAGACCTCAGACATGCTCTCATGCTCCATCAAGAAATTAGCTCCAACATCCAAGATGTCCACCATCCAAGCAACAATCTTGTCATTTTTTAACATGGCACATGTGGAAGAAAGATACAAGCCAAAGTGTATAGGGACCATTCCAACAAACACAAGCAAAAGATCCCAGTTATCTCACCAACAAGATACTGCTACCACTTCACTATGTTCAAAATGCTATACGGAAGCAATATCAACTTCAAAGCTTCAAACAAAACACAATAGTGAAGTCATTATCCAGAAACAAGATACAAAACATCAGTTAGAACAACAATCAAATTGACTGCTTTCATCCAACTGATAACCCACACGACTGAAAATAGCACCCACAGCTCGTGCTATACCATCCAATCTCACATACCTCATAGGAATCAACATTAATAAACTTCTGCCAATCCATTAACAACAAATACAAGTTCCAGTTTCAACTAGTCAAAGAAGACAAGACACATACAGGAACTCCCATTGCTAGAGTAATTCAGATGTTAAAGATCAAAGGCACAACAAGTCTACCAATTTCAGTACATAGAAAATGTAACCATGTAGTACCAAGGAAATATCCACAATGATATGCACAACCTGCAACAACTTTCCACAAGAACTCTCACCACAAACCTTCACGGCCACAGAGAGAAACACTGCACATGATCTTCCTATAGAACATCCTCCTACATACACTTCTAACAACCAGCTATGTCAAGGATGATCTTCTTCATATCCCAAAAGAAAGCCTTAACAAAATCCATTCGTTCAATCACCAAGATCAAACTATCTTTAAAACCAATATGGATGTAAGCGTCTCAAAGAAGATCAAGCTTGTTCATTTCCCATTTCAGGAAATTAGCCTATACATCATCTCCTACCAAATTCTCATTAGTAAGAAGGAGATAAAAGAAACTATACAACTTCCACTATGAATCTTCCAGAATCACTAAACAGTAATTCAAGATCCATATCATGAAAGTAAACTTAATAAAACACATCTAAAAAATATAATGGGCCACATACCTTTCAAATAAACTGCAGAGAATACCAAGAGTGGGAACTAGAATACACCTTCAAGATATACAAGTCATCATGACTAATCTAAGAGCAATCTCCTCATAGGTCTCTTATTGAACTCACGTTCAACCAAGGTGAAGGCTTCTCAGACTTTCTACTGAACAACTTGAACAAGAGTAACAAGCAGCAACACATCTCTCATAAGAGAAAAATAGCCTCACCTTATTCTTCATGTATCCATGAGTACTAGCAACTTATCATCTCATGCTAAACTTCAAGTGCATTACTGCACTCACACGAAGTATCAAGCAAGTAATCAAAGCACTCAATACACAAAGAATTACTAGACCACTATCAAAGTTCCAATCAGCTGAATCGGGAACTTATCATGACATCATGATCTACACATCCCCATAGGAGATCCCATGCTTCAGGTGACTTTTCCATTGTCTCAAGTACAATGCACAATGCCAAAACTCCAGTGTACAAGCAAAAGTATACCATGACATAAGCAAATAGAATAAAAAACAACATCACTTGTCAAGCACCACTAACACCTTAGCCAAAGACTCCAAGCATCTTCCATGGTTCCAAGATGTTTTACATCTTAAATAATGTCCATGCAAAAGTGCAAGAACCCTTCTGCAACACTAAAGAAGACCATTCACCACCATGTGATGAACCCACAGTCACTATTAGAGCTCCCACTAAAATGTGACATCCAAGCTCTCTAAGAATCATGACCACTTGCTACAAGTTCCCATAACCAACTATTCAAGTACTCAATAGTATCCATCCTCTCATCTCAAAGCAATCACACCAATGCACAAGTTACCAAAGACAAGGCTAGCTAACAAGTTTGTACCAACAATGAATCGACCTCGTGGATATAGACAGTCCACATCCAAGTTGTCTCATAGCAAACATGTAGGTAAAGATAACCCACAACATTGCACAACCTATAGATCCATTCAACAAAAACGTGCAAACCCATCATTGCATTGGAAACTGCATCATTGAGATATCAAAGAGAATAACCACGTAGACAACATGACTCAAACACCAGATCACACCAGATCTGACTTGCCAAACATGTCCACAAGGAGCACGATAATCAAGGAACACCACCACAAGAATGTTGAGTGACAAAACACTTACCAACACTCCCATGTAGAGAAGAAAAAATACCTCCTCAAACCATGCACCAAGCATGCATGCAGACGTACAACTATCTCATCCAAGAACACCCCAAAATGCCAATACTTAGACAATAGCTTAACAGCAACTCCACATGATCACAAGTTTTTGCTTAACCATGTAAAACCTGCAAAACCATAAAGCCATGCAAGTACAAAACATACTTAGAAAGAAAATAGCAGTTCAAGAGAATCTAGACCCCTTTCAGGCCAACTCTAAACCACCAACATGTACATGCATCCAAGAAAGAGAGAAAGGATATTTTAGAAGCTTGCAAATCATTTAATGATTAACTTCATAGCCTTCAAGCATTTGAGGTTAACAAGAAACAGTTCCTTCCAACACCAGGAACCACCACCTAGCATAAGCACTCTGAAAAATCCACCTCATACTTCAAGGTTAAACCTCTACCAGCCAGGAGACACATATCACAACATGATCAACTCCTTTTTCCATCTTGACCATCCTTCAAGCTGCATGCTGTCTCAGAATACCACAAGGCTTCCACTCATCAAAGGATCAATCCATCAGTCCATTCGTCTAGATTTCTTCTAGCCCATCAAGCTAATAAATCTTCACAGGAGAAATATCTAGAACCAACAACCAAAAGAAGGCTCTGATACCACTTGTAAGGAAATCTAGGAGCACATCTAGTGAAAATTCCATACAGTAGTGCCTTCGGTAACTTTCATTTCGATTAGGTTGCCTCAAAGACATGTACAACTATGTCCTAAAGTGGAAATAGATAGTTATTTCCCACATTAATCCTTCTGAGAGAATCACATGTAAATTCAACAACAATCAACAACACAGATGAAAGATACTACAAAATATAGAACACAAAGATTTTATGTGGGGATAACCCTTTAAGGTAAAAAACCCCACTCTCCAAAGTTTGAGCCATTGTATTATTCAACAACAATGGTTACAATACAATTGCTAGCTCTTAGCCTTTTCAGAGATTACATCTTGTTCATCTAGACACAACTGGTAGCAAACACCCCCAGAGAGATCAACCATGACATTCATGTTCAGGAGAGATTGTAGCATAACCCTACCACTCTCACTATCATTCTCGACCTCATGGCTTCGGCCTTTCAGCCAGCCACTTGGCCTTTCTCTATCGATCTCTCTCTAGCTCTTAGCTCTTTAGCTTCTTGGCTTGTCAACCTAATCAACATTTCTACAGAACATCCAATGCATACATCTATGCATTCGTTCTCAACCAGATCTCTTAGAATCAGTTCAAGATCACACTTCAGCAATCTACCAACTCAACATCCCTATCGTCGTAGATGTTTCCACTCCTATGAAGATTTTTCCTTTCAGACCGTTTAGAAAATCCAACTGCCAACCGTTTGTATTTTTCTTCCTCTGATTGGTCCACTTGCACCACGTCAGACAGTCTTCACTTGGTCAACAATGATCAACTTGTGTCACATGTCAGTGAGACACTAGAAGTGTTTCCCTGATGCCACAAGACCTGATTACACGTTGTTGCCAAGAGTCCTCTATCGTCAAGAGGTTCCACTAAGCTTACAAGTTACATCAACCTCAGTAAGCACATCAGTGAGACTATCGCTATCGCTAGGAGTTCACATCGAGTCTTCAAGTCATACCGAAACCCAAATAGTCGCCAAGAGTCATACCGATATTAGGTTTCCCATTGGCAAGATGATCGCTCTTCGCCAAGAGATAATACCGATGCCTCCATGTTACTCCAAAGTCTCCCATCGGCCAGAAATTCCATCTTTGCTAAGACTTCATACCGAGCTTAGGAGTCATACCAAACACATTCAAGAGTTGGTGAGACTTAATGCTTTCACCAAGACCACATACCGAGCGCTCATGTCTTGCCGAGTTGGAAAGACATTTGACTTCACCAAGACCTTTCACCGGGCACCGAGAGCTACACCGATGACTTCAGTTGCATCCCCATCGGCGAGACCAACACCTGTCACCAAGACTTCACACCAAAGTCTCTAGGTTACCCCAAGCTCACGTTTCACCAGGAGTCATGCCGAACACATCCCACACCGTCGGTGAGACAAATGCCCATCGCCAAGACTTCATAGTGAAGCCTTCGGGTCATACCGATGTGTTCCAGTATCGGTGAGAGAATCAACCTTCAGCAAGACTTCTTACCAAGGTTTCCAAGATATCCCGAAACCACTTCTCACCAAGAGTCTCACCGAACCGATGACCCCACAAGTTGTTGGCAAGACTTCCAATATTCGATGAGACATCATATCAAAACAAGCCTTTTGGCCAAGAGTCTTCCTGATATCTCTAAATGTTACATTGTCAGCAAGACAATCCTTCATCGCTGAGACTTCATATCGAGACCCTTAAGCTACTCTAAGTGTATACAGTCAGCCAGAAATCTCCCATTCGCTAAGAGATCTTCCTGAATGTTCAAGTCACCCCGATGACTATAGTCGGTGAGACATATCCCTATTGCTAGGACCACATACCGACACACTTGAGTTACCCCGACAGATCCAGGAGAAAACATATTGGCGAGACAACCCTCCATCGCTAAGACTTCATATCGAAGCAAATAGGTTACACCGATAACTCCAGTCACCATAGGTCACACCGACATATGCTAGGCACCTGATAACAAACTCTTCTATCATCGAGACATTTCCACTCTGCAAAGAGTTACAACGAATGCACCAAGTCATAGCGATTGGATTTTCGGCAAGATAGAAGCGGAGTCACAGTGACATGAGAAATAGCAAGATTACTAAACTGTCAGTCAACCAGACACCAAGAATGTCATAGTGACCATGCTTTCTCAGAGGATTCAACCTATGAGATTGAGGCACATTTTCTAACACTTCCATTATTTCTGCCCAGGCTTCTAAAGAGGAAATGAGTACCCTTGGTTTGTCTTTGCATTCCAAGAGATCAGGTTTGATATCACAGGTGAAGCCCAAAAGAAGGCCAGTAGGGAATATGGCCACAAGGTTGGTTTAGAAGACTATTGGGCCAACTACAAGGATGAATTTGAGGTCAGGAAAAAGAAGTTCTCCCGACTCCGAGTTGAATTAGTCTGACTATACAATGTGAAGGTAGTACCTGATCAGCTTGAAGATGATGGAGAATTGATTCAAGGTCATGCTTATGAGGCCATAAAAGACAAACCAATTGGTGATGTGGATTGGATTGAGGAAGAAAAGACAAAATTAAAATAGCTAAAAAATATAGTTATCAAATTTAGTAGGATGTGGCTAAAGCATAAGCTATGGGAGTTGGAAAATAATGGTGTACAGTGCACCTATGCGCTAATGGGAGATATAGACCCTCACTCCACTTCTGAAGAATCTACCGAATAGGATCCTAAGGGTAAGGGAAAGCTGGATTCTCCTTTCAAAATCAAAATTAAAGGTGTTCAAGAGGAGGAGGTCCAAGAGACAGAAAAATAGAGAAAGTCGAAGGCTAAGAAGAGAATAAGGACTAAGAAGTCTAGCTAGACAGAGACTGAGGGGTAGAATCCAGAGGTTGATGTTCCAATACCTAAGAGGAGAAGAAACACAAAGTTATCAGAGAAGGCAAGCTCCGAGTTGAGGAAGGAGGAGGCTACCCCACCAGTGGTAAATGTTGAAAGTTCAGAGGAGAAGGCCAAGGTGTATACAAGGAGGTCTAGGACTCCTCCCAGGGATAGTGTGCCTATGGAAAATCTCCCTCCAATTGTGTCTCATGAAGGGAAGCATGATGATGTGCCTTCCACTCATGAATCTCAAAGCAAACCAGGTGAGTCAGAGAATGTTGAGGATCATCCAGATATTGAGGGAGAAGAATTTCATGAGGGTGATCTTCATAGTGCATAGGCAGAAATTGAAAAGATAATGCAATCCCCTTTGGTTGCATATGCGGATTCCCTTGTTAGAACTGAAGAAGTCCCTCCAAGAGAGGAGGAAATAGTGAGAGATCCATCACCCAAACAAGAGGAAGAACATGTTGAAAAGGAAGAAAGTAAGACAGATGAAACTCCTGAGAAGCTGAATTTGAGTGAGGAAGCAACTAGGGAATAACAAGAGGAAAAATAGGCTGAAGTGCAATTAGAATCCACTATTGCTAGTTGGTTGGACAAGGAGATAAAGAGAAAACAAGTTGTTGTGGAAGATAGTCCACCGAATTAGGATGCACTACTAGCCAGGATTGGAAAAGAAAAAGGTAAGAAGGCTAGGGTGACCGTGAGGATTGAAATAGATGAAGCTCGTAACATGGTTGTTCACATTGCAACCCCTGCTCTAGATAAAAATAGGGATGATGTGGCTGGAGAAGATTATACTGTTTAGACTTTCAATCTTGGGCCTACATCTGTTGAGCAGGATATTGAGGATTACCAGGGTTCTAGTGCAATCACCATGGGAAGGTTGAGGAAGGAAATAAAGACCAAGCATGAGTTGAAGAAAGAGAATGAAAATCTCAGGAAATGCTTGGAATATTTGATGAAGCCCCTACAATCTATCAATCCCTCAGTTTCTGCTGAAAAGCCTTTACCTCAGAAGACCATCACTAAGCTTGAAAGAATGAAAGCCTCCACTCTTGCCACTACAAGTTGGTTGCAAGGGGTGCTAACTAAAGGAGATAATGCTATTAAGGAAATCCTTTCAATGGGAAAGGATGCTATCATGGAAATTGATTGGTTGAAGGCGATGTTGGCCCAGGATAGGGAAGATACAGATCTTTTGCTATAGAAAACCAAAAATATCATGGAGTACACCCGTGATAGGTTGGTAAGTGATGGAATTCTTCCTTCCTCTAGAGATGCTAAAACATGGGAGTGGTATGAGGCATTGCAAATAAGGTAGAAAGTGTTGAAGAAAATTTAAAAACAAAGGAAACAGATTGATGATATCCTAGCCGATATTTAAAATGGATCCATTGCCTTCTTTGAAATTTTGATGGGAAGAAGGAAGATCGTTTCCAAGTACCTGAGTTTGGAACAATTGAGGAAGTGGTGGCATGATGTTTATGCCGCAATTAATGATGATTCCATCTTTGAGCATCAGTTAGATGATGCAACCACATACATTGTTGTCATTGACAAATACCTAACATACAAGGTGGATTGGGATAGGTTGGTAAAGCAATCAAGGAAGGAGATTGCATCAATTGAAAGATGACCTAGGGTTTTGCCATTACCACCTATTGCCGACTTGGGTGGGGTTCTCTTGAAAGTCCATGAAGGGCTGAATAAAAATATAGACAAAGGGGAAGGCAATTAATGCCCAACTACATCAAGATTTGTGCTTCCCCATTATCGCGTCTTGCATTGGTCTGAGCTGCATTGGGAATCTCGGGCTGACCTGGGTGTAGTTCATGCATTTAATACATTCCTTTGTTCCATTTTGACTTTCTCTTGGTTGGCCGGTGGTGCCTAATTAATGTTGTGAAAATCTTGCTTGGCCGATGGGTTTCTGGGGGGATTCTATATATTTGGCATTTTGCCTCATTTGTAAGGGTTAGAATATAGAGATTGATATAGAGCAGAGATAGTTAGAAGTGAATTAAGTAGAGAAAGTTAGCAAGTAGTTGTTCTCAAGAAAATATTGTAATAGAAAGTTGGAATTGTTGCTACAATGGGCAATTTGAATGCAAGTAATGACATTGTGATTTGGTGCTATACTCATATTCTCTTGTCTTGCATGGTTCTTGTTATTCTATCTTTAAAATTTCTTTGAGGAGGTTAATATTTAGATTAGATTTGATTCAATAATGTTTGTGATTTGATACTTGAAGTGTTGTAGCAACCCCTTAGTCCATAATTTTTGCAACCAACTGATTGTTAGTTCCTTTGCAAAGTTAGACTAGACTTCATATTCGTTGGGATTAGTTCAATTGTGAAGATTTGTTCATTCTAGTTGTAATAGGATTGTTTGAATGAATGTTTGTGATTTTAAAATCTTGACACCTCAAAAGATTGCACTGTTTTCTGTAAGATTGTAGATTTATCTGGCTCAAGTAGACATCAGTTTTGAGGGATTGGTCCATTTCGAGTGTTGGTCATTTTCATTATTAATCTTAGGTTTAGTACTAAGTTTAGAAATCTCTTTAAAACCCTTATCTTTTTCTATTTCTTTGATTATTGGGTTAAATCTAGGATTGAAGTATCATGATATTGTTAAATTTGATAGGTTGAGATTTAGTATTTTTCTTGTAGTAAGGTCCCATTGTGATTACCAACATTTTCACATTTTATCACTGAGTTGTTTATGCATTGTCATGACCTGACACTAGAGACCTTGGGGTTATCTCTTGAGGCTTGTTGATAGAGATTTACCTTTCAAGATAGATAGGATATTATATTATGTCTGAGTTGTTGCTGTACAGAAAATGCCATCAATAGAACCCAAAATTTTCTCTGGTTCACAGACCACAGTGCCATCCATTGGTGATGAAATTAGAGCTTGGAAAGGGCCACTTGCAGAGGTGGTCGGTTGTTGTTAGATGGTATCGCTATATTGTGCAAATTCTCTTGCACTCCTCCCAAGTCGAGCATTTCTTTATAAGGCAGTGTCTCAGGTAAACTGACCTTGCCTCACAATGGAAAAGTAGCTGCACAAGAGGATGAATAACACCCACAATGTTTACTGTGGTGGGAGGATGGATGAAACTCTGGAAGGTGTTTGGGTCTTGCTTCTTTTCTTCAACTTTTTCTATAATCTGTTCGGCCGTGGCAATCGACCCATCCTCAAGAAACGAAGACGATAGACCCATCTTGTTTAACTAAGAGAAAGTATTTTGCATGTCGTCCATTATCTAGTTCAACGTAGCTATGGCCGCTTTAGTTTGCTGGAAGGCCGAGTGACAATGGATGAACTTGTTTTCCATCTAGACAACAATATCCCGATCTTTGATCCATGCCTTGGTCAAGTCTTCATCAAAGAATGAATATAGATTGGTGAGAAAATTCTTTGATTCTAGAACCTTTTATGAGATGAACCACGAGAATTGTTCAATTGTTCCATGAACCTCCTAGCTCAAATTTGTTGCCATTGAGATGAACTCACGTGTTGGCTGCAATGTTAGGTAGAAGGTTTTAACCTTTTCCCAATAAGAAATATATATCTCTCAAGCTAATGGGATGAGGTCCGCTTTCACGGAGGAGGCTTGGAGATAGCTCTTTAGAGAGGCGATCTTTGCATCCTTTGAGTTAATGGCCTATGTTAATTCTACACTCCTCCTTTTTGTGGTTTCTAGTTGCTCCCCGAAGCTGCTCATTTCTTTATGCCGGCATGTTTTTCCAATTCTCTATCAAGAGTGGATTTTGTCTCTTGAAGCTCCTTTTCTAATTGGGACTTTCAGCCCTAAAAGTCTATATGATTCTTTTCTAGTTCTCGCTCATATAGAACACTTTGAGCTGCTAACTCTTCTTTTTTTGCAATGTTTGCTCCGTTGAAGTCAATTGGATTTGATATTTTTGGTTCCTTTCTCATAGCTTGTTGAGGAGTATGGGGTCAACAGAACTGGACTTATTTAGTTTCTCTTGGATTTTTCTTAGCTCAAACTCCTCCACTCACAACTTCAGCTTCTAATGATTTCTCTTTTGTTTATAGGAAACTAGCTCATTACCTCACCAACTTTAGTTGCTCCTCTTTTTTCTTCAATTGACAACCAAACTTCAAGAAGTCGGTCGTCACTACCTGTTGTGTTTCCTCCATGAGT
Source organism: Sequoia sempervirens (assembly GCA_007258455.2). Classification (NCBI taxonomy): domain Eukaryota; kingdom Viridiplantae; phylum Streptophyta; class Pinopsida; order Cupressales; family Cupressaceae; genus Sequoia; species Sequoia sempervirens. Next base: position 3,384,812 of record VDFB02338372.1, on the reverse strand, counting down.
TCCACCTTATCCTATGTCTAGGATACTATTAGATCAAGTCCCATGGAATACATGTCGTAATCACCCAGGAGCATCTCCCCTATGGTTTGAAAACATTTGGGTACATGGTGGCGAAATTTAACACATTTTTCTCTTCATTGTAAACTGTATATACTTTGTACTCCACCTCCTTATCAACCTTTTCTTTTCGCTTCTGGATCCTAAGGGGTCACATTTTCTTTGTGGATTCTCCCTGGGATATGAATTCAGATGGTGACCGAACTAGTTCACCAGTAATAGGTGCACCGAGAGGTAGGGAAAAAGGAAATACCTGTGCAGCGAGCCCTTGAATTTTATTTCATGAGAGATTAATAGTTTTTCGGTGAGAAAAAGGGAATCTGCCATAGTTCAATTTGTGAACTGGCCAAAGGGCTCATCAATTGTGGCGATGGGGTGGTCGTAATCGAGTCCATTTGCTAGGCATATTGGGTTGGACCCTAAGTAGCAAAGGCAATAGGGGTGGCAATGGTGGCTGAGCTCTCAACAAGAGAGGTGAGGATATATTGAGCAGTGACAACCGATGTTAAAGTTCATGGAGGTGTTAAGATAGATGGCCCAGTTTAGGGTAATTAGGAGAAACCTACCGCAAACACTATGGTAGGGGTAGATAAATCAGGGCCGTTGCTTGTAGTAATGAGCACTATAGGAATGGAAGAGGACACTAAAGATTGAGAAGTAAGAAAAGCAGAAGCAAAAGTTACCTATTGATTGGATATTGGCGGTGCTTGCTTGTTGTTGGTTGCTTACTTCGGGCTCTTGGCTTGCTACGAGCACTTGGATTGTGATGGATCCTTGTGATCCTTCTCCTGGAATAGCTTTAGTGCATTGCCACTTAGTGGGTGGGGAGTCTTTGATCTCCATAGTCTCTATAGTTTTTGGCTATTGTTGGAGCACTCTTGTTGTTTTCAAGGCCTAGGTGAGTGTTCGCAAGGCTCACGATATATTCAATCCCACATTTGTAGCAACATAGGAAGACTACCCTATAGACTTGCTCCTTTGTTGGGTGGAGGATGCTGATGTCTTGGCTTCCTCTACTACCTATTCTTCTCCTTCATCGAGGTCGTCACCACCACTATCACTTGAGTCGGAAGCAGGGTGCTCCTCATCCCACAACCTTTCAAACTATTTGCCTTCCTCTACGTCATCATAAGGTACGCCAGACCATTTTACTTCCTAGTGATATATCTAGAAGGCTCTAACATTTTCAACAGTCCATTCTTTTTCATTCCTCAGCTTATTGTACAGAGTCTTCCCCATTTTATGGTTCTCATCATAATCTGCAACTAGGAAATAGAACCTATGCCATGGCAGCCTGCTATCTTCCATGGGGATATGAACAGGGTCAACCAATAATTCATCTTTATCTTTAAACAGGATACATCTCCACTCCCAATAAGGCTAAGGGCTGTGAGTTACCTTGAGGTGATCATATGGTAAATCATTGAAAGGGTTGTAATCCCACTTGTCGCAGATCATTACTAACCCTAAATGAGCTAGTTTATCTTGCAAAAGTGGGTGTGTCTGCTTCTTTTTAATGGCCACTATTTTGAAAGTCTACGAATAGGTGAAGAATCCCTTCTTCTTGATTCTTTTCAAATTGCAGAAGGTAATATCAATAATGTATGCTTTCTGGAACATTTCCAGAGCTATCACTCGATTAGTCACACATGTCAGAAGGCAGAAGGGTTTCCTAGTGAAGCCTCGCATTCAGATGAATGTAAAATCACTCCAAAAAACCAATGACATTTAGGAATGAAATTCTACATAAAATCTATCTGTGTCAAGGTGAGCCGATTAATACACCCCTCCCCTAGTAAATCTTACAAAATCGGGGTCAAGAAATGATCTAAAAATGCATAATAATCAAAAGTAGAAGAGAGGAGAGGGGTCCAAACAGAAACTAGTTTTTTCCTACCCTTCTCATCGAAGATAGACAAAGCCATACACACAACAAAGAAATTAGGGTTTTGATATAAAAAAAATATAAGCAAGATAAGAGACAAATCTGAATTTTCATTCAACTGGGTACTTGTTAATTTGTTCTAACATCTTCTTTGAGAGGAATTCACTGAAATGATACCAAAAAATAGATTTTTGTAGCAGAATTGGAAAGCTAGGCCCAATTGAAAAGACTGCACATCTTGGTCAGTGTCTAGACTAAAAACAAATTCCATCATTGAAAAGGCATCTTGTAGGTCTTCCTTGAAAGCACCGTGCAGAGTAGGAATTATTGGCGGCTTCCCACATGTGCATTTTTTTCACACACATGCCTTGCTAAAAGAAGGGACCCTCTTTTGCTTTCATTTTTGGTGTTTTGGCCCTTGGTTTTAAGGTTATGTTACCTTTGCATGTGCTTGAATGATTGTATTATTTGTGCAATTTCCCCCCTTCTAGGAAGCACTTTAAAAATCTAATGTTCTAGATAGTTTTCGGGTTTTTGGCTCTTTTCGGGAAAATCCACTCCTGGCAGAATTCCCCAGTTTCCTTTAAAACCCAGTGATGGCTAATTTACACTGTGAACCAAAGATTTTGGTCCTTCGCAAAATTTCGCATGGACCATATTTTTTCAAAATTCTGTTGTCATGTCGGGTTTCCGAGTTTTGGTTTAGCCTATCTTGTCGAATGGATTAATGCTCGGTGGTACTATTTCTGAGACAAATATTTAATCAATTTTGTGATTTTTAAGCCATTATGTTTTATCATTTGCTCTCTATTGATCTGAAGTGCTTGATCTTGAATGCTTGGTTGGATTTGGTGATCAAATTTACAAATTGTTGGATTTGGTGGTCATTTTTGTAGGCATCATAACTGTTGTTGTTTGCTCTGGCGCTAAGGACTGTTTCTTTTCATTGTTGTAATTGAATTTCACTCCATCAATGGTATGTAACTATTGCCTTGCTTTTCATTGTTGAGTGTGAGTGATTCTTTAACATCCTAAGCATGCTTGGAGTCTGAATTTCTGTGTGTATGGGCATTGAATGTTTGAAGCTAGGGTTGTTTGATTTTGTTAGATTGATGATCTCCAAGCGATTTTTTTGAGCTTGTTTTTTGATTTCAATATTAGGTAGCTCACTTGTGTATGCCATAGGAAACCTTTTGAAAACCTATCAGTCAAGTTAGCTAAGCCCAAGCTTGCCCTATGCGTTCATGGTGGAATTTTAGGGTTTCATTCTTAGGGCATCACCAATTCCTTTCAGTTTGCTTTAGGATGAGCCTTGAATTTAAGGATGATCTATAGGAGGTTAAAATCATGCTAGTTTTAGGCCCAGGATCCCCAAATTTGTGATCATTCGATCAATTTGAGTGAAGTTGTGAGGAAACGTCAACATTCAGGTTTTCCTTCAGCTTCAGGATTTTCCTTCGCTAGCGGATTTCCCCAATTTTTCATTTCCTCTGCGTTTTCCTGAAATGTGTTGTATTTTAGAGTTTTTCTTGCTTCATGGATTTCCTTTCCTTCTATATTTTCCAAAAATTTCCTGTGTTCCCTCATTTTCGTTGAATTCGTAAGACATTGTTGTTTTTGTGGAAATCCGTCCTAGGCGGATTTGTCTGAAACTTTGTTGAAAATGAAGAACTAAGAGATAGCATGATTTATTAGCTGGTGATTATGCATTGTATGATCAACTTGAGTTGTTTAAGGATGCATCATGTTGTTTCTTAGTTAATGATGGTCAATTACATGATTATTTGATGCTTTTATGCTTATTTCTCTAGAATCTTCCTGGATGGGAATTTTTTGAAATTCCTCTCTGGCCTAGATTCTGCAGGATGGCTGAAAACCCAAACTTTGAGATGATTAATTTTTATGAGGTTTTGGAGCATTTTATTTATCATCAAACTTATGTTGAGGTTGAATATTCCATTTTTGATTAATTAACTTGGTTTCATGTGATCTTTACTATGGTTTCTTTGTTGGATGCAGACTGAATCAAGTAAGGCAATGACAAGTGGAATGAAGGGTAGAGTGATGGATCCAAGTGCAGAGGGGTCTTTTGTTTCTAAGGTTGAAAGAATTAAAATGGATATCAAGAGTACAATTTATAAGAGCAAGCTTACTTCTTTCTGGTCAGAGGTAACTGATACTAATGTTGGACTGTGGGATTATGAGGAGTTCAAGGCAAGGATGATAGCACAAAACCTTCCTTTGCTGGCTAGAAGGACTGTGGAATAAGGATTGGCACATGTAGCTAGATTCCATCCTATAGTACAGTGTTATGAGTTGGTGCTTGAGTGTGCTAGACACTATGATAAAGGAACATAGAGGATAGTTGGACCCCAAGGGGGAATTGTGGCAAATCTAAATCCCGTATCTATAGCCCAGACCTTTTACATGCCAGACAAATATCATGTGGTGTCTTTTGATATGGATATGGCAAAGAAGTTCTATAAGGAAGATACCATCAGGTCCGAGCAGGTGATCAATTCTTGGTTGGAAAAGCCTAAGTCTCACTTTTCAAAACTGCCCAAGTAGCTATTCAGAGCTAAATTCAAGGAGTACTATGATTCTATCACCCTTCTTAGTAGAGCGGTAGGGTTGAGGAGTGCCGGTGTATTTGGGAATTGGATGTTCCATGTCATTGTGAGGATGGAGCAGATAATTAATTATCATTGGGCAGGTGTTATAAGTGCTATGATTCATGAACAGATGTGTAATGTCTTGCAGACAAAGACCTTCACAATGACCTCCTACTTGGTTTATGCACTTGCAATATTCCATCCATATAAGGGCCTAAGTACAAGGGGTGTGTTTGGAAAAGATGTAATCTATGAGGTCTATCCACATCTACACTAGGTAACTCAAGCTGTAGGAAGGTGAATGATGCATTCACCATGTACATCACCAGATTATTGCAAGGTGCAAAGCATGTGAGGATATCTTACAATGCCAAATAGTTGATCAAAAGGTACGGGGCATACAATTTCCCACCTTTTCATATATAAGGATAGATGGTTGTCAGAGGGCTCCATACAAACTTCCTAGGTATCCCACTGACCATGTTATACTTTTAGAGGTCACTAGGCAAATATGTGATTTTGATGCAATTGTGAAGAAAGATAAACATAAAACTAGATTTGGTGGTGACTTCCCTTTGAGGATAGGAACTAGTGAGGTATGTCCTTCTATCAATTTGGCCAGTGCTTCTGAAGAAAAACTAAACACTCTTGGGTTATCCTTCCATTCCAAGAGATCTAGGTTTGATAGGACTAGCGAAGCACAAAAGAAGGCCAATAGAGAATAAAGTCACAAAGATGATATAGAAGACTACAGGGCCAATTGTAGTGATGAATTTGAAATCCAGAAGAAGAAGTTTTTTGGGCTACCTATTAACTTAGTTCGGCTATATAATGTAAAGGCCATTCCAGATCAAGTCGAAGATGATGGAGATTTGATTTAGGGCCATGACTATGAGGTTGTTAAGGAAAAATCAGTTGGAGAAATAAACTCGTTAGAGGAAGAGAAAATAGAATTGGAACAACTTATGACTCCAATCATTAAGTAAACAAAGCTATGGATCAAGCATAAGATGTGGGAGCTGGAAAGTGAGGGTGTGCAATGCACCTATGATTTAATGGGAGACTTGGAGTCTCATTCCACTTCTGAGGAGTCAGCTTAGCAGGATCCTAAGGGTAAGTGTAAGGTGATTTCTCCTTTTAAGATCAAGATTAAAGATGCTCAGGCGGAGGAAGAGTAGGAGGCAAGAAAACAAAGGAATCCTATTGCAAAGAAGAGGAAACATGTTTCAAGAACAAAGAAGTCAACAAAAGATGAAGCTGAAAAAGAAGATTAGGAGGTTAGTGTCCCTGTGCCGAAGAGAAGAAGAATGGTGAGATTGTCACAGAAGGAAAAGGAAAGCTCCAAGGCAAGGGAGGAAGTTAACCCACCTATGATAAATCTGGAGAGCTCAAGAGAAAGGACACAAGTATATACAAGGAAATCAAGAACTCCTTCTCCTAAGGACAATGTGCCAAGAAAGGATCTCCCTCCAGTCACTCCTAATGCATAACAACATGATGATATCCATCCTTCCCATGAAGCTCATGATGAACCAGGTGAATCCAAAGAAGTAGAAGGTCACCAAGATACAAAAGGAGAAGAATTTCAAGAAGGTGATCTCTTTAGTGCTGAGGTAGAAATAAAGGTGTTATAGTCTCCCCTAGTAACATATGATGATTCACCTGCTAGGAGTGAAGAAGATAGACCTTCCTAGAGAGAGGAAATACCAGTTAAGACTTCATCACTAGTGCATGAAGAAGAAGAGCATAATGATGAAAAAGAAGAAATAGTTGAGGATATGCCTAAGGATCAACAGGATGAGGTTGGGAAGAGTAAAGTACAATCTGAATCTACTATTCTAGGCTGGTTAGATAAGGAGTTAAAGAGAAAATAGATTATTGTTGATGACACCCCTCCCAATTGGGATGAGCTATTGGAAAACATAGGAAAGGGTAAAGGAAAGAAGAAATCTAGGGTCATTTCCAAGATTGAGAGAGATGAAACAAATAACAGGGTGGTCCACATTGCTACTCTTGCTCCTGATAAGAATAGGGATGATGTAACTGGAAGTGATTATAATGTGCAAACCATCAACCTAGGGCCTACTTCCATGGAACAAGAGATTGAAGAGTATGAAGGCTCTAGTGTTGTGATCTTGGGTAGGTTGAGGAAAGAAGTGCAGACTAAACAAGAATTGAAGAAGGATAATGAGAAATTAAAGAATTACTTGCAGGACTTGATGAATCTCTTGCAATCTGTTAGCTCCTCATCTTTTTCTGCAAGTTTCCTACCACAAGAAACCATAATAGAGCTAGAGAGAATGAAGGCCACTACTCTTGCCACATCAAACTGGTTATAGGGGGTGCAAACTAAGGGAGATAATGCTATCAAGGACATACTTTCAACCATAGGAGATGCAATGAGATCAATAAATTGATTGAAAGATGTATTGGCTCAAGATAAAGAAGATGTAGATCTCCTGTTGCATAAAACCAAGACCATCATGGAGTATACTAAAGATAAGTTGGTGAGTGATGCAATTCTTCCTTCCTCCAGAGTTGCAGAACCTTGGGAATGGTTTGAAGCTTTGCAAATAAGGCAAAAGGTTTTGAAGAAGGTATATAAGCAGAGGAGGAAAATTGAAGACACCCTGACCGAAATATATAATACATGGATTTCTTTCTTTGAGGTGATGACAGGGAGAAATAAGTTTGCATCGAAGCATTTGGGCTTAGAATAGTTGAGAAAATGGTGGCGAGATGTATATTGTCCAATCAATGAAGATCCATTTATTGAACATCAGTTGGATGATGCGGGCACCTATATTGCAGTTATTGATAAATATCAAACCAATAAGGTTGAGTGGGATAAGTTGGTGGAGTAGTCAAGAGAAAATATTAAATCTATTGAGAAAAGAATTAAGGTTTTACCTCTGCCACCTATAGCCGACTTGGATAGGATACTTTTGATGGTGCATGATAGGGTGGAGTGAAATAAAGATAAAGGGGGAAGTATTTAATGCAAGGCTACATCAGAATTTGTGCTTCCCATTATTTCTCCTCTTCCTTCACATGCATTGCACCGAGCTTTGTTGGAGACACTAGGCCGACCTGGATGGAATACTTGCATTTAATGTCCACTTTGTTTATTTTGAATTCTTCTTGGCTAACTTGTTTGTGACTATTTTATTATTGTAAAACCTAACTAGGCCAACATATCTTGGGGGATTCTATTAATATGACATTTTTCCTCATTTGTAAGGGCTAGACAGTTTTTCTTTGGGGCGAATTAAGCAGCATAGCATGAGCTAGAGTTAGGAGTTAGTTTTATTTTCAAGCAAGCAAGTGTTGTAATAAACTACTGGAATTGTTGCTACTTTGGGTAATTTAATGCAAGTGAAGACATTGTGATTTGGTGCCTTTCTTGTGTTGAATTTTATCTGGCATGGTTCTTGTGACTCTATCTGTGGAATTGCTTAAGTTTATTTGATAGATGTGTCAGGTTTAATGTTAGATGAATTAACAGTGTTTATGATTTAGTACTTGAAGTGTTGCAGCAATCTCTGGTCCATGCTTTTCGCAACCAACTGATTGTTAGTTGCTTTACAAAGTTAGCTTGGACTTTTATATTCATTGAGCTTAGCTCAATTGTGAAGGTTTATTCATTTCAATTGCAATAGTGTTGTTTTTGAATGAATGTTCATGATCTGAAAATCTTCAATGCCTTAGAAGATGGCACTATTTTTGTAAGATTGCAAATTCATCTGGGTCAAGTAGAAATCAGTTTCTGAGGGATTGGTCCATTTCAAGTGTTTTGGCATTTGCATTGTTAATCTTAGGAGTATTTTTAAATTTAGGAATCTCTTTGAAACCTTATCTCTTTTTCTATTTCTTTTACCATTTGGGTTAAATTTAGGATTTGAAGTACGATCATATTGCTAGATTTGATAAATTTAAAGATTCAGTATCTACTTGTAGTAAGTTCCCTTTGTGATTACCAACATTTTCACATTTATCACTGAGTTGTTTATGCATTGTCAAGACTTGACATTAGAGACCTTGGGGTTATCTCTTGAGGCTTGCTGATAGAGATTTACCTTTCAAGGGAGATAGAATATCACATTCTATCTGAGTTGTTGCTATGCAAAAAACAACATCAATAGATTGGTGCTAGAAGGAGGGCTTGAATAAGCAAGCTGGATCGATTTCTGTCTGCAATCTCTCTTGAAAGATTTAGAAAAAGAACTAGATCTACTCTAGGGGAAGAGGAATTTCAAGAATTGCTATCTCCTACTAGGTCAAGAAGGACCAGCAAAAGGGGAGAATCAACATGCACCTAGCCACCTCCATCATCTCCATCATCCTCATCTTCATCAAGTTCATCTTCATTTGATTATGAGGACATTCCCATTCAACAACCTCAACCAACCATAAATTAGCCATTACCACCCCCACCTCCACTAATGGCTTTCCTAGCTAATAACCCATCTCCATTGACTTTCACTAATTATAATGTCATGCCCAAGAACCTTGAACACTTTTGTTCAAAGTTCCATGTTAATAATCCCAATAGAACTGTTGAGGAACATATCAGGATCTTTCAGATTGACCTTAACAATAGAGGAATCAATCATGAGTATGTAGCATGTAGGCTCTTTCCTTATTCCTTAGGAGAAGATGCATTCTATTGGTACAATCATTTGCCTACTGGGTCTATTCAGAATTGGACTGAATTAGAGACTACATTTCTACAAAAGTTTAGGATTCCCATTAGTCCCAATGAGATTTATCTTCAATTCACCATGTTAAGAGAGAAGTCCATGATCCCATAGGGTCCTTTAACAATAGATTTCATCGTGCCTAGACTCGACTGCAGGCCCCCTATGTTGTTGATGAGGCCACTGCTTTAGAAGTATATTATGAGGGACTTGATAGTTTGACAACCACCTTCATGAAGTGGAGAAAAAACCCTACTAAAACCCTACTTGATGCATATGCAAAGGCTATGAATGTTAGCACTACTTTAAGGAAAACACTTATCTAGGCCTTTACCATCACTAGGACCCACTGCTCACCATGGGCACATCCCAATTCTCAATCAGGCTCTCACCAATCACATAGCTATCATGAATCTGGTGCCTCAGTTGCCTCTGGTCCCTCACCCAAGACCTCCTGTGAGCCAAGTTCCACCCACAATCAGCTACCCTGAGCAGAATGTAAATCAACCTCTTCATCCATAGCCTAAGGCTAGTTTTCCCACATATATGCAGAATTTTGAAGTATTGAACCAATCGTTGAATGCTAGTACTATAGTAGGATATCCCCAAAATAATGTGAATTAGCCTCCATATAGAAATCCTGACAAGGAGAGACTGGATGAATTGACTGAACAAGTGAATAAGCTGAATATGGAGGTAACTTATTTGAGGAACCATAATAGTTAGCTCTAGGCTACTCAAGAAGTATGAAGTTCAATCAAAGCAGAGAAATTTGAGAAAATCAACAAGGACAACATTTTGATAGGGGACAAAATTTTGAAAGAGGATATAATAATGACAGAGGATATAATAATAACAGAGGAAAAAATTATGATAGAGGACAATCTTCAAGCCAAAACTTTGATAGAGGGAGAGCTAGTGGACAAGGGTTCAACATGAGACAACCACCCAGATAGAACATGACTTGGAATACAAGGCTTAATAATGGAGGTATTCCCACCCCATTGGATCAGCCAATTAATCAACCGGTCAATCAAGAGAAGCCTCCAAATGGTGTATATTTAGTTGAGGCTGCTTTATCAAGATGGTGTAGGCTCCATAAAACAAGTCAACATCCCAAGTTAGATTGTCAAGGGTTCCAAAAAATAGCTTTAATGTTTCAGTATGAGGTGGAGAATAACACAAGTAATTAGGAGATGGTGCCATCTACTCCCTATGATTCATCAGTGTTGGTACTAAATCACGCTCCTTTTCCACAGAGCAAGGAGAATGCACCTGAAGAAGAATCAGACCAACTTAAGGAAGAGGCGGATCAGGTGTGCAATGGAAATGAGATTATACAGTTGTTTGATGAAAATCTAGTCAATTACAATGGCCCCATGGACAAAGAAGAAGCTTATGTTGAAGAGGTACAAACATTCCAATGACCTATTAAAAAATATGATTTGAGGGACCTGCCACATAGAAGTCCACAAGCTGGAGGCCCCTTCACCACTTTCATTCCTCCAAACAACTTCACCACACCTCTAGATCCCAATGCCAATAATAATCCACTATATCCTCATGTGCCTAAATAGTACCTGTCAAAGGAAGGACAAGCACAAGTTGATCCATCAAAAGAAAAGAGTGTTGACGCAAGCAAAGACAAGGTGGTGGAATGTCCCAAAGAAGCCCCTATTGATCTAAGTATGAAACAACTGGCCATATATGTTGTAGAAGAACTCAAGAAGCTAAAGGTAAGTCTCTCTGTATATGAATTATTGAGAGTTCCAACTATTAGAAATGTAGTTTTAGGAGCTTACAATGGTAGCTCAGTATCAAAAGATAATTCAGTCAGTGAGAGTGTTAATAAAGCATCCCGTTTCCAAGTAGTGAAAGGGCAGAATTAGATTCATAATTACATTCACATACCACCTAGAGATAAAGGGAAAGAGAAGGACAAAACTGAATTTTCTCAGGTGGATACTCCCTTGACTCTATTCCAGGGGAAAATGGATACTCCTCCATTTCTGATCTATGTCCATATATTTGGTAAAAACTTGCACAATTTTTTGTTGGATTCAGGTGCTTCTACCAATGTAATGCCTTTTGGTGTTTGTAGAGCCTTAGGTATTACTCCTGCTGATTCCCAAAAGAAAGTTACTCAACTGGATCAAACTAAGGTTAATGTTGTAGGGCAATTGAACATGATTCATATGCAGGTTGCCTCTGATCCTAGAATTCAACAAGTTATTAATATATAGGTGGTAGAGATACCTGATGCTTATGATCTAATTTTGGGAAGAGACTTTACTAGGGATTTTAATGGATATGTATCGACTGATCACTCTCATATGTGGCTTCCCTGGAAGGGAGTGCCAAATTAGATCAGGATTGAAAGAGAGCCCAGGATGAAATACATGATTACAATATATCATAACACTTTGAATGAGATCCTGATATCAGAGGTGAGCATGGGTAATTATATACTTGCAACCCCTTTTGAGGAAGCTGATGCAGAATAAATCCTTATGTTACATGTTGCACCTATTGGTCTCATAGCTAAATCTAGTGGTAATGAAGCCTTGGGGGAACCAATAAGTGATGATGTTCCTAAAGATAATCAACTTGGCTTGTTGGACAGTTTCTAGGAATTCATTCAAAAGTGTATTGAAGATTAGGTTCAGTTAGGTAGAGGAATGAATTTTGGATAATTTCTCTTTCCAAATTGGTGTAGAGTTCATAATGCCTCCCACTCTGAATTGGATTGTTGCTTGTGCTAGGCTGTAGTAGAACATACACAGAAATGTATCAACCCCATTCCAGTGGTCAAAATCAATATTCAGAATGTTCAAGAGGACCCTAAAGGAAAGAAAGTGATTGTTTCTGAAGAACCCTCCAATAGCAACATTGCAAGAGATACAACAAGGAAGCATGCAGTTGCTGGTTGTTGGACTTTAAGACTTGATGTATCCAAATCAAAGCAAGGAGCTGGGGCAAGATTTGAGCTAATCAGTCCAAGAGGTAAAACTTTCTTTGCTACTCATAGACTTCAATTTCATTGTACGAATAATGTAGAAAAATATGAGGCTTTGATTCATGGATTGCTCATGGTAGTAAAGAAAAAGGTTAAGATTTTGCATGTTTTTGGGGACTCTGAGTTGGTGGTCAAACAAGTCAAAAGGTAGTACTCATGTCATGACCAAAGGATGACCAACTATAGGCATAGAGTATGGGACCTTATTGAAGGATTTGATGCCTTCAACATTCATTTTATCCCACGTAGTAAGAACCAAACAACAGACTCCAGTGCTCAAACAACTAGTACATTGCAACCTTTGTCTCTTTCTGGATTGAAGAAGTTTATAGTGGAACTGAACCCAGTACCTTCAATACCTAACAATGTCACTAATTTACAGGTATTTGAAGATGATAAGCATATTTTGAATTTTATCACAAGCTTGCATGTTTTTGCTTCTCAAATTATCGATGAGACTAAACTACAAGAAGCAGAGATGAATTTGGAAGGGGTAATTAATCTGAAGACCAATACTATTCCTAGAGGAATGGTGCAACTAGAAAGGATTTTTGATCTGGATAAGGTCAAAGATCAAGAACAAGATATCAAGAAAGAGTCCAATAGTAGACAATGTGAAAATTATAATATGGGGACTCAAGATTATGTCAAAAATGTCTTCATTGGCAAAGTGTGTACTCTAGAAGAGAGGAAAGGAATAATTGATGCATTACATACATATTAGGATGTGATAGCCTAGAGCTATCAAGACTTGAAAACCTATGACACATCAATTATAACTCACACTATCCCTCTAAATCCAGGAGTAAGACCCTTTAGGCAGAGGCAGAGGCCAATCAATGCTCTACTGGAACTAGTAATTCAAAAGGAAGTGCAGAAGTTGTTGTATGCTAGAATCATATTCCTAGTTAGACATTCAACCTGGGTTGCAAACTTTGTTCTTGTAAGAAAAAAGAATGGTCAAATTAGACTCTATGTGGATTTTAGGAACCTTAACAGAGCATTAGATAAAGATAATTATCCAGTACCCTCGCTGGATGAAGTATTTCAAATTGTCAATGGATCTCAAATGATGTCTTTCTTGGATGGCTACTCTAGATACAATCAAGTTATGGTACAATATGACGACATACATAAAACCTCTTTCACCACTAAGTGTGGTGCTTTTTCCTATAGGAGGATGCCCTTCGGTTTGATCAATATTGGAGCCACATTCCAGAGAGCCATGGACATTGATTTTAAGGACATAATTGGTAAATTCATAATTATTTATATGGATGATTTGATAGTATTTTCCAAAAAGAGAGGTGATCACATAGTAGACTTGTGCAAGGTGTTTCAGAAGTGTAGAGAATTTGGCATATCTCTCAATCCAAATAAATGAATCTTTGGATTTATTGAGGGAAAATTTTTGGGGTACATCATCTTTGAAAAAGGAATTGCTTTTGATCCTGAACAAGTGGAAGCCATACTCAAGATCCAGCCACCTGCTAGCAAGAAATAAATGAAATCATTCTTTGAAAAAATTAACTTTGTAAGGAAGTTCATCACTGGATTCATAGAAATAGTCAAGCCACTGAATGCAATGTTGAAGCAGGAAGCTAAAGTTGAATGGAGTGCATAAGCTATGGAGGAATTTGCAGAGATTAAAAGGGCTATTTCTAAAGCTCCAATTTTGGTGAGTCCTGATTATGTTAAGCCATTTTATATATATTCATTTGCTTCTAACCACTCCTGTGCTGCTATGTTGACCCAAAAGTCTAATCAAGGAATTGAACGTCCCATAGCATTTATGAGCGCACCACTGAAAGATGCAGAAATAAGGTACCCAAGTGTGGAGAAGCAAGATTATGCCTTATTTAGAGCTGTGAAGAAATTTAGACACTATATTCTTAGGAACAAGGTCTTTGCAATAGTTCCTGATCCTGCAGTCAAGCTGTTGTTGATGCAGAATGAGCTGGGAGAGCGTAGAGCTAAGTGGGTAGCTATGTTACAAGAATATGATATTGAGATTCAACCCATGATGCTGGTAAGAGGGAAAGGACTTACAAGGACAATGGTGGAAATGGGCCTTGATCTTGCAGCCCAACATTACAATCTTGAAGATGTTTCTCTAGGGGAATGGTATGATGATATCATTCACTATCTCTCGATTCAAAGGTGTCCTGACCATCTTAATGCAGTACAGAGAATGGAATTACATTTGAAGAGCGATAGTTTCATGCTGAAGGGAGCTGTTCTATATAAGAAAAAACATGAGGGTGTTTACTTAAGGTGCCTAGGAAAAGCAGAATCTAAAAGAGTAATGGCAGAGTTTCACGACTGATATGGTACAGGCCATGGATTTGCACCTTCTACAGTGAATTAGATTCTGAGAGCTTGTTATTATTGGCCCACATTATTCAAGGACACAAACAACCATGTCAGAACTTGTCATGTGTGTCAAACTGCAACAACTAGAGAGAAGTATGCAGCACTCCCACTTCAACATGTCCTTGAGGTAAAACCTTTTGCATAGTGGGGAATGGACTTCATAGGTCCAATCAATCTGCCTTCCTCTGTGGACCATAGGTATATTCTTACTATTATTGATTATTTCACAAGATGGACTGAGGCTCTTGCATGCAAACAATATACTTCTTAAGTGGTAATCAATTTCATCGAATCAGGTATTATTAATCACTTTTGATGTCCTATGTCTTTGGTTTGTGATAATGGTCCTGCATTTGCATCCTTGAAATTTTCTAATTAGGCCTTTGATCATGGAATTATAATTAATTTTGCATCCAATTATTAACCTTAGGGTAATGATTTGGCTGAATCCTCTAACAAAAATCTCCTGATTGTTATTTGCAAGCTGTTAGAAAGAAATCCTAAGGACTGGCACACCCAGCTTAGATTTTCTCTCTAGGCAGATCGTACAAGGCACAAGACTTCCATAGGAATATCCCCTTACCACCTAGTTTATGGGTTAGAACCTGTGTTTCCTATTCAGTTAAAAATCCCCACCCTATAGTTCATTAATGAATATTATGATGAGGGGGATAAACATGAAGCCAGACTTGTTGAGTTGTTACACCTTGCGACCATATACCAACTCTAGGTAGTAGTGCATAGATGGGACCATATACTGAAGAAACCCGTTGAACCATAATTTTTCTACAGCCAACATTTCCCTTTTGGACACCTTCATTTGTGTGCAGGCTATTTCCCTCAATCCTTTGGGGTTTTTTGCAAGAAAGGGATCATGAACATTATCCCAATCTTCAAGAACTAAGTTCTAATCTATGTAGATTTTGGGCCTGTCCAGCCACCTTGTGTTTTCCCCTTCTAGCTTGTCAGGAATACCCAATGTATCATATGAAATATATTCAAAGACATTAACCATCGATTCTCTTCATAGAGCTTTAGCTAAATTTTGTGACACTACTGGCCTAACTCCCTGGCTTGAACTTTCTACCATTTTTAATTTATGGGAAGCTTTTTGCTTAGCTTGAATTCTTCTGCAATTTTACTTCAGCTCTGGCTATGCTCTAGAACTTTTTTCTTTTTTCTTTGAGTAGCATTTTTAAAAGAAAACTTTTAAGTGCTTTAAAACTTTTCATGCAACATTTTAGCTATCTTTTCTCAAGGTGGTAGATGAGAATCACCCTTTTTCCATTTAATGTGGCATGTACCACCAACCCTTTAGCTTGTCGAAGATGAATTACTTGTCATTTTGATTTCACAAGAATTCATAAATATAATTAGCAATCACATGCTCAGCTTGATTTTTTTGGAACTTGAGCTGACGTCTTGCAAGAAGCTTAAGCCTTCATATGTGTTGGCAATTAATATCTTAAAAGGAATGATTAGGCCGTAGATGCACTCAACATTTGAAAAGATATGAGTTCTACTTTGGAATAAGCAAAATACCTGGAGGATGACACCTCAATCCTTGGCCATGCATAATACTACCGATTGCTACCAATATTTTAGGCTAATTAATTAGCCCTTATTAGTTTTGCACGGACCAAACCATACTCGACAGATGCAAGTGGCTTAGAAACTTGAGCAAGTCTGGGCACAACTTCCAAGTTGGTACTTGATTAACATCATGTTTATGGCAAGCATATTACCATGCCCTTCCTCACTTTTTCTATAAATAGTTATCTAAGCAATAACAAAATCACGCTTAGTGAATTGAGCAGAATTGGTATTAGGTAATTGGCATAGCAGTTTAGCATTTGCAGTGCGTAATATTCTCATAGGCTAAAGTTAGGTGCTTTGCAGGGATAATTCTAATGTATTTGTAGAAGGTTTGACAAGATGAATACCCAGATTAGGCTAGTGTCACACAAGTCATAGACTGCCTTCCTAGGAGAGATTTCTACCAAGTGCCTAAAGAGAATGACGAAGAAAAAATATTCACTATCCATTATAGCCATAAAGTGTGTCTTGGGACATGACTGCCTTGAGTACAAGGACAAGTATTGAGTTAACACTTATGTTTTCTCACACTTTGTCACCTCGATGTTAGATATAGGAATTCCCAAGCCATTAATTCTTCATTTGGTGAAGGAAATTTTCCCCAAGAAATACCTGAATGGCCTTGGTGAGGTCGTTGCAAATGATGCATATGGTGGGGGAATTCCAATTGCAAGTGACCTTCAAAGGTTTATAGAAGAAGACACGGTCATGTCGTGGCTGCCATTTCTAAGTGGCTTTCACCTCTAGACGTGAGATGAACACCATCAGAGCATCACACGAGCTTTCCATTTCTTGTTTCGCATTTACAATGTGCTACCATTATATGGCATTGACTAGTACATAGACTTTAGGAACCCGGTGTTCCCTCTTCCTACCTTTGCTCCGTTGGATGACACTGCTATTGTTGATGCCTCTGTGGATGAAGATATTGTGGATGTTGCCATTGATGCGTCTGTTACTGCTGCTCACACCATGAATTGAAGACCTGTGCTTTCTTTTTTCATTTTCAAAAAGCTCATAGTAATTAGTCCCCTTTTTGAATAAATTCCTAAAAAGGATTTTCATAATATATAATAGAAGCATAATATACATATACTTTTTAGAAACGTGGCCTTATGAGCCATTTTGAAAATGTAAATATGAAAGTATATATAATGAAAATATATCTTTAGATAATCATCTAGTTGTCTTCTTCTTGTTTCTACAACTGAGTTATCTCTTCTTTTTCAGCATGTATGTATGAATCTTGGTTTTGTTGTGGGTATTTAATTTTTGCTCTGTTCAACTATGAGTTTATTTCCCTTACTCTCTGCAATAATGGTCACTATTTCTTTTTGCCATGAACCACGGGATAAAATAAAAATACTGGCCAACAAAACAAAATGGAAAGAAGGGAAAAGCATATTTACATGTTTACATTGGTATGGAAAGCAAGCTTAATTGAATAATTTCAAATGAATTCCATTGACTAGAATCCCAAGTGCTTCTTCTACCATATTCTCTAACTTGTATGCGTTGTGTTCCTTGCATTGAATTATTCTTAATGGACCTTCCCAAAGGCTATCAAATTTTCCATTTTGACTCGACTTTGTGGCCCTTTCATTATATTTTAGCACCAAGTCTCCGCATTTTAGGCCTTGGTCAGACGTTTTCTTGTCAAACTACTTTTTAACCACTTGTCGACAGTTAGTCATGGTAGTTAGGGACTTTTCCCTTTTCTCTTGTACTTCTAGCAACTCAATTAACTGTACCTCCATTGCACCATTTTGTTCTACTTTGAGGGATTTTAGCGATTGTAGCACCAAAATCTCCATAGAGATAGGCAATAATGCCTATTTTCCATAAACTAGCTCATACGGTGAAGTCTTGAGGACTTGCTTTGGAGTTATGTGGTCCACCCAGAGTGTTGTTCAGATATTTTTGTGCCACTCTCTTTTATATTCAGACCTGATTCTTTTGAGGAGTTGGACCAGATTCTTGTTTGTTGATACGACTAAGCCATTACCCTATGGGAAGTAATTTGATGATGTTTTAAGGAATATGTTGTGTGTAAGTACAAATTGATTTACCTTGGAGCCTAGGAAAGCTTTAGCATTGTCAGAGATGATAGTTTTGGGTGAGCCAAATCTCGTCACCAGTTCCTCTAGGAAATCCACTATCTCTGCCTTTGCTGCATTCTTGAGTGGCACAGCCTCAGTCCATCTTGTGAAGAAATCTATGGCCGTGAGGATCCATTTATGTCCTATGCTAGAGGCTGGGTTGATCATTCTAATGAAGTCTAAACCCCATTGCAGGAATGGCTCATTAGCCACTACCAGATTGAGAGGCATTGAAAAATTATTTCTTCTTCTAGCGAAGAACTGATACTCTTTGCAAGTTTTCACCAAGGAGTAGGAATCATTGAATAGCATCAGCCAAAAATACCCCATGCACATGATCTGGATGGTGGTGGTCTTTGCGGAGAAGTATCCTCCTGTGGGATTGCTGTGGTAATACATCGCAATAGAATGCCATTGAAATTCCTTTTGAATAGGATCCCTTCGATGAGCATGAATCCACTATTTTGTAGCTGGTAGAATCTCCTTTTCTGAGAAGGAAGGCCAAGTGGATACTTTTTTGTATGCATAAAACTCACTTTGTCTGCTAGCCAACAATCTTCAGACTCTGAATTGTTTACTAGGACTAGTTCTGGCTGCTCTTCTTCAGTGGCCATTTCTTCCTTGTGTGCAAGATACTCGTACAGTCATCTTCCCTGAACAGTCTTGGTAGGCTTGACCTTAATGTCATACTCGAGGATCTTGGTGATCCAATTGGATCTTTTCTCAGTGATTTCTCCCTCCATGATGTACTTGCACACACTAGAATTTGTAACATAGGCAATCACCTTATTGCAAGAGATTAGGTGTTAGAACTTATTGAGCCCCTTAACTATTGCAAACACTTTCCTTTCTACAAATTTTTACTTTGTTTCATATTCCTTTAGGGTTCGGGAGTGAAATGCTATTGGATTTTCTCCCTTACCCTTGTTATCTTTCTGGGTTAAGACAATAGCAATGCTTGATTTGCTACTGAATACATACATTATAAAGTCCTTTGATAAGTCTAGGTTAAATATAATAGGAGTGGAAGAGATAGCATCCTTTATTTTCTAAAAGGATTCTTTGGCTTCTTTTGTCCATTTAAATATTTGATCCTTTTTTAGCATCAGGGTAATTGGTTTGATTATTCCTACAAAATCAAAAATAAATTTGCTAACAAAATTTACTTTTCCCAAGAAGGATTGAACACCTTTCTTGTTAACCAGATGAGGAAGCTCTTTGATTGATTTCACCCGCTTAGGATCAATTGAAATTTCTTCTTTGGACACTACGTTCCCTAGTAGTTTGCCTTATGGTACTCCGAAGACACATTTTTTTGGGTTCAGGGATATCCCGAACTCTTGGAATTTTTTGAAAACCATCACAAGGTGATCAAAATGACCATCCTTGGATTTGGAGAAGACCGCTAGATCATCCAAATAGATTAGGATAATCTTGTTGATTAACTCACTAAAACAGATATCCATTTCCCACTAGAAGGTAGCTCCTACATTTGAGAGGCCAAATTGTTGGAAAATGTGCCTCAAGCTTACTGACATGAAACTCTTGAAAGAGAAAAATTGGTGAGACCCTCTGAATGTCTTATTGACTAGCAACTAAGTTCAAAAGTTCAAATTCGTTGAGACTTTGGTTTTTTCTTGCTGACGAGAGTCATCAAAAAGGCATGTCTATCGCTGTGAAGTTCCTATCTCTCTCCGTCCAGGCATACCTCTTACCAATGGGTTAATTCCAAGTGATTATCAGGGAGACTCTTAGCGACGAGTGGCATCGGGGAGAGGCATGAACCTTTGGAGTGACTCATTTCAACAGAGTATGTCTCGCCGATGGTTTTATAGAAGAATGTCATCGGGGTGACCTAAAGGCTCAATATCAGTCTAAGCGACAATGGAGGTTTCGCTGATAGATTTTCTTTCTGTATGAACTCTTGGTGATAGTGTTTCTATCACCGATAGGCTGGTGCATTCAGTATGATCTCCTGCTGATGGCTATAGTCTCGCTGAAAGGTATGCAACTTCGGTGAGAACTCTTGCCGATAGCACTTGTCTCGCCAACAGTTGTACACGATGAACATTAGTGTAACATAAAAGTTCTATAAGACTCTTAGTGACAACGATGGTCTTTCTGATAGTTCTACAATGGACATCAGTAAGAACTCTTGTTGATAGTGTTGGTCTCTCTAACTATTCTGTGTTTGGTATGATGTCTCACCGATAACGATGGTCCTATTGATAGAGCTACATGAGTTGAACATTAGTGTGAATTATTAGTGACAGCGATGGTCTTGCCAATGGTTCTATAGTGGATATCAATGTGATTTCTTAGTGATAGAGTGTGTCTGGCCGATGGGTTTGAACTCAATATGACTCTTGCCGATGGTGGTGACTCTTCTTGATAAGGACATTCGAGCATTTTGGCATTGGGGAGACATGGTCTAGTGTCTCACCGACATGCGATAAAGTTGATCTTTTTGACTGAATGTCTATCCTACGTGGTGTGTTTTGAGCCAATGAGAGAAGTAGAATGTGAACTGTTGGAAGTTGGAATGTTGTGACCGTTCCTATGTGGAAGATGAACAGTTTGTGAGGTTTTGATGTTAGGAGAGTTTGTTCTGCACCTAATCTTTCCTTACAAGTGGTATCAGAGCCTAGCCAGTTGTGTTATCCTTGTGGGTACATTGGGTTTTTTTTGTCAATTTTGTTCAGTGGGAGTCTTGTAGAAGTCTGGTAATTCGAATTGCAGATTAAGATGGGAAGCACATCAGGAAAGATTGAAATTAAGAAATTTAATGGTAGTAATTTTGAGTTGTGGAAACTCAAAATGGAAGATCTATTGGTTGATCACGATCTTTGGCTTGCTGTGTCTGGAACGAAGCCTACAGGCATGAAGCAAGAGGATTGGGATCTCGCAGATCAAAAATAAAAGGGGCTGATAAGGCTCTGTTTAGCAGACTCTGTTCTTCTAAATGTTCATGAAGAAAAGACAACATCCTCTTTGTGGAAAATACTAGGAGCTATTTATCAGGGAAAGTCCTTGGTGAATAAGTTGTATGCTAATGTCATGTTATTTTCCAGATTCTTGGGATCACTTGGTGATGGCTATTGGGAGTACTACTTCCTGTTTTAAGATGGAAGATAGTGTTGCTTCTTTGTTATCATAAGAGATGAGAAGAAAATATTCTGAGATGGCGAAGGAGGCTCTTGTTGTTCGAGGAAGATCGAAAGAAAAAGGCAAGAAGAAGGACAAGAAGTCCAAATCCAAATCAGAGGTGAGATCAAAGTCTCCTAGTAAGAAGTCCAAGGTAAAGTGCTGGAATTGTGGGCAACTTGGTCATGTCTGAAAGGATTGCAAAGAGGAGAAAAAGAAGTAGAAGAAGTATTCTTCCAACAATGATTGTTCTCAAAGTGATGCAGAGGCTTTCATTGCAGCCTTGGCTACAGAGGCATTAGATGATGTTTGGCTGATTGATTCTGGAGCATATTTCCACATGAAATCTCATAGAGATTGGTTCACTAAGTATGAAAAATATGATGGTGGAAGGGTGTATTTGGAAAGCGATTCATCTCTGGAAATAGTTGGTCATGGAAGAGTCAGAATTCAGTTCCCTGATGGAAGAGTGAAGGGAATCAATGATGTAATGCATATACCAAGTCTGGCTCAAAATTTACTTTCTGTTAGTAAGCTGAACGATGTTGGAGTGCAGGTCTCATTCTCTAGAAATGGCTGCAAGATGACTAGATGCTCAATGGTGATAGCTAGGGGTGCTCGTATAGGTACTTTGTATAAGCTGGATGCACTAACTATTCAATGCAATAGTGTCTCTATAAAGTCACAGAAGGTTACTCATGGAGAAAAGGAGAAAAAATTTCATGATAGTGCAAACTCTATGGAAGTTAAAATTCCAGCAGAAAAGACTATGCTCTGGCATCATAGGCTTGGCCACAATGGAGAAAAAGGTTTAAAAACTTTGAAAAATAAAAACCTAGTTGAGGGGCTTGATGACTATAACCTTGAATTCAAATTTTGTGAACATTGTATATATGGTAAACAACACCGATTTTCATTTTACTCCAGTCCCCACAAATCTTCTGGTTTACTTGATTATATACATTATGATGTTTTTGGTCCAGTAAATGTTCCTTCTTTGTCTAAATCAAGATATTATGTATCGTTCATTGATGATTATTCAAGAAGGGCATTTGTTTATTTTTTGAAAATTAAAGTAGAAGTGTTAAGTCATTTTAAGGAATTTAAAAACCTTGTGGAAAATTAGATTGGAAGAAAAATAAAATGTTTAAGGAATGACAATGGCGGTGAGTTTTGTTTTGATGAGTTTGAAAGGTACTATAAAGATCATGGAATTAAAAGACATAAAACTACACTCTACACTCCACAACAAAATGGAGTTGTTGAAAGGTTCAACACGACAGTGATGGAAAGAGCACGAAGTATGCTAAGTAGTACTAGCTTGGAGGAGAAGTTTTGGGCTGAGGCAGTTGCAACAACATGTTATTTAATAAGTCGTTCTCCTAATTTCACCCTTGTTGAGAAAACACCTTTGGAAGCATGGTCTAGAAAGAAGCCCTCTCTGAGACATATTTGTGTCTTTGGCTGTGAGGCATATGCACATGTGTTGAATGAGAAAAGTTCTAAATTGGAAAACAAGGTTGTTAAATTTTTTTTTACTGGTTATAGTGTTGGCATAAAAGGATACAAGCTTTGGAATCCTAATATAGAGAAGGTTTTGTATAGCAGAAGTGTTATTTTCATGAGTTGAAGCCTTCTACTTTGGATCTGCAGTCAGAGACAAAATCAGAAAATAAAAAGGATGTAGTTGAAATTCCTCCGACACCAGATAAAGAGGAATTAAAAATTCAAAATGTACCTGAAACTGAGGAGAGCTCAAGTAGTTTTGAGAGTTTTGAAGAAGAACAACAACCTTAGCCTCCGCTTGTGAGGAGGTCAGCACGAGAAAGAAATCAAACTGATAGGTATGGGTTTTCTATGTTAGATTCTACTTGTGCCTATGCTTTAATTTCTAGCACTGATGAGCCTAAGACTGCGAAAGAGGCATTTAGAATGTCCAATTCAAACTCTTGGTTGGAAGCCATGAATGAAGAAATGGCATCATTAGAAAAGAATGACACTTGGAGTTTGGTGCCCTTGCCTAAATGTAGAAAATTTGTTGGCTGCAAATGGGTATTTAAAAAGAAAATAGGTCTGGATGGCAATGTGGAAAAGTATAAGGTGAGGTTGGTTGCGAAGGGATATTCCCAGGTAAAGGGAATTGATTATGGAGAAATTTTCTCCTGTAGCTAAGCTGGTGTCTATTAGATTTCCTTTGTCACTTGCAGCAGCGTATGACTTAGAGATTGAACAGATGGATGTGAAGACAACATTTCTTCATGGTGACCTTGAAGAATAAATTTATATGTCCTAGCCTAAGAACTTTGTGAAAAAAGGTAAAAAAAAGTGGTTTGCAAGTTGAAAAAATCTCTGTATGGATTAAAACAATCTCCTAGAATGTGGTACGAGAAGTTTGACACGTTTGTTTTGTCATTGAGATTTGTAAGATTGAAATCTGATCACTTTGTGTACTACAAAGCTGAAAATGATCGTGTTCTTATTATTGCTCTCTATGTTGATGATATGTTGTTCATAGGCAATAGTAAGTTAATAATTTTTGATCTAAAATATCAGTTGTCTGCAAAGTTTGAAATGAAAGATCTTGGTACAGCTAGGTATATTCTAGAAATGGAAATAACTAGGGACAGGAAGAGTAGAAAACTTTGGCTCAGTCAGAGTAAGTATATTAATACTATTCTGGAGAGATTTTGTATGACTAATTGCAAGCAACTAGTTGTTCTAGTGTTGCATGGAACGAAACTATATGTTGAAGACTGTCCAAAATTTCCTACTGAGATAGAGGACATGACTAGAGTCCCTTATGCTAGTGCAGTTGGTAGTTTAATGTATGCAATGGTCTATACAAGGTCAGACATTTCCCAAGTAGTGGGAGTACTTAGTCATTTTATGGAAAATCCTGGAAGGACACATTGGGATGCTGTGAAAAGAGTGTTTAGATATTTGAAGGGCACTTCAGAATATGCTTTGTATTACCATTGGAATTTGGTTGAATCACGGAAGACTCTCAGCATTCGAGGCTATGTGGATTCTGATTGGGCAAGGGAGATTGACAACAAAATATCTACTAGTGGATATATTTTCATGATGAATGGTGGTGCAGTTAGTTGGATGAGTAAGCGGTAGGCTATAGTCGCTTTGTCCACTACAAAGGAAAAATACATGGAAGCAACACACACCTATAAAGAAGCAATCTGGTTAAAAAGTTTGTGTTCTAACATTGGGTTTGATGCAAGGAAAATTACAATTTACTGTGACATTCAGAGTGCTATTTTTTTGGCGAAAAATCCTACTTTCCATGCCAAGATGAAACATATTGATGTGCAGTATCATTTTATACGAGATATCGTGGAGGATGGAAAGGTCTCTTTAGAAAAAGTGGATACTTTGAAAACTGTTGCAGATGTATTGATGAAACTAATGAGCGTAGACAAGTTCAGGTGGTGTGCCAATTCGATGGGCCTTAGTGCCCATGAATTTTAGTAGTTTTGTTGTGCTCTGGAGGTGTCAGTAAGATCTTCATCAAGTGGGAGATTGTTGGAAAATGTGCCTCAATCTTACTGACATGAAACTCCTGAAAGAGAAAAATCGATGAGATCCTTTGAATGTCTTACCGACCAGTAGCTAAGTTAAAAATTTCAAAGTCACTGAGACTTTGGTTTGGTCTTGCCGACAGGAGTCATCGACAAGACATGTCTATCGTTGTGAAGTTCCTATCTCTCTCTGTCCGGGAAAACCTCTTACCGATGGGTTAATTCCGGGTGATTATCGGGGAGACTCTTGGTGACAAGTGGCATCGAGGAGAGGCATGAACCTTTAGAGTGACTCATTATGATAGAGTATGTCTCATCGACGGATTTATAGAAGAATGCCATCGGGGTGACCTAAAGGCTCGATATCAGTCTAAGCGACAGTGGAGGCATCACCGATAGATTTTCTTTTGGTATGAACTCTTGGCGATAGTCTTTCTCTCACCAACAGGCTAGTGCATTTGGTATGATCTCCTGTCGATGGCTGTAGTCTCGCCAACAAGTATGCAACTTCAGTGAGAACTCTTGCCGATAGCACTTGTCTCATTGACAGCTCTACACGATGAACATCGGTGTAACATAAAGGTTCTATAAGACCCTTAGCGAAAGAGATGGTCTTGCTGATAGTTCTGCAATGGACATCAATAAGAACTCTTGATAGCATTGGTCTCTTCGACTATTCTATATTTGGTATGATGTCTTGCCGATAGTGATGGTCCTGTGGATAGAGCTACATGAGTTGAACATCCATGTGAAGTCTTAGTGACAGCAATGGTCTTGCCGATGGTTCTACAGTGGATATCAATGTGATGTCTTAGTGATAGAGTGTGTCTAGCCGATGAGATTGAACTCGATATGACTCTTGCTGATGGTAGTGACTCTTGCCAATAAGGATAATTAGGCATTTTGGCATCGGGGAGACATAGGCTAGCATTTCACCGACATGCGATACAGTTGATCTTTTTGATCGAATGTCTGTTCTATGTGGTGTGTTGTGAGCCAATGAGAGAAGAAGAATGTGAACAGTTGGAAGTTGGACTGTTGTGATCATTCCTATGTGGAAGATGAATATTTTGTGAGTTTTTGACGTTAGGAGACTTTGTTCCACACCTAATCTTTCCGTACACAAATGGAATTCTGGCTTATGCGAACGTTCCCCAGTTGGCAGTGAACATTGTCTTATGTTGATCCTCCTCTTTGACACAAATTTGATTGTAACTAGAGAAACCATCTAACAGGGAGAAAATCTCTGATCCTGCCATTGTTTGTAGGATTGACTCCATCGAAGGTAGTGGGTAATGATCCTTCACGGATGCTCTATTTAGGTCTCAAAAGTCCACACATAGGTGGATATCACCATTTTTATTTAAGATTGGAACCAAATTGGATACCCACGTGCTATGCTTGATTGAGAAGATGATCCATGATTGGATTAGCTTGGTTAATTCTTGTCCCATTAGCACTTCAATCTTGGGATTGACTGGCCTTTGTTTTTGGTGGATGGGATTTTCACCTTTTGCCAACTCTATTATGTACTGAATGATATTAGGATCATATCCCTTGAGGTCGTCATATGACTAGGCCACCACTCCTTCATATTTATCATAGAAGTTGATAAGCCTTTCTTTATCATGATGTGGCATGTCCTTCCTGACTTTGAGCTTTCTTCCATCTCTGACCTGAAGGTCTGCATAGTCACTTTTGTCTGCTAGAAACTTCCGTTTGTCATTTCTTGCATCATCACAATCAAAAATATTTTTGAGAGTTCCCAATCCTTTTAGAGGCTCATTGGATTTCATCTTGATGATTTTTCCTTCATAGGCATCAGTGACCTTCATTTAAGCTATTTGGAAAATTCACCTGACTACTGGATGAATGAGGCAATGTATTCATCACTATCAAAAACTTGCCAAATTTGGTCATTTTTTGGAATTGTTGGTCAGACTATTACTCGCACAGAGTGCTTGTTGTGAATGAGATTAGAGGTAGGATCAAACTAAGATCCAGTTGATGCCATACGAGGACATCTGTATTATGTGCTTGGGGCACCCTCTAAATGTTGAAGGCTTCAAAACCCTCAATTAGGTCTCAAACTCGGTATCTATAGGATTGCATGCAGCAGAAGTCCCTTAGACCTGATTGACTACTAGTTCAGAATATTTGAGCACTATTAATTTCTTTATGCCCATCCTTTCCGCAAGGTGGATATCTTGCACTAGTCCTTCATATTCATCTTCATTGTTTGAGCAAGTGAATTGGAAGCAAAAAGACTTGAGTGTATTTTCATTTTGTGGGGATGTTAAACATATCCCAACTCCTACGCCATTCTTACATCTTGCTTCATCAAAGTGCAAAGTCCATAGTTCAACAACTTGATCACCTTCAAACTCTTTGATAACCATGGAGAGAACTTGACCTTTATTGTAGATGACATAGGTGACCAGCCCAGTAGCATGGTAGTTTCTGAAAGGGTCGGTATCTATGTGTTCATTCAAGAGATAATCTTCTTGATCGTCCTAATCTCTGGTCACTTTTTCATCTTCTAGTACCTCAGTGCAATAAATCTCTTGTCTGGTGATAGCGGTATGCGTGACTTCAAAATTGATCATGGCTTCATTGACTACATGCTCTGAATGTAAAGCTTGAGATTCTATCTTCCTTTTTGCACCATGTTTAGTTCTAAGGATCAAATGTGACCAATCCAGGGATAGGTATCCACCCACTTTTGAAGTAAATTCTCAAGATAGGCAGAGGCCAAACATGGGGGGAACATCTATGATCATAGTGTCTTGCAACACAGTGATACTAGGGCAAGCAAATAGAGTCAAGGGGACTGCCTTGATGATGCCTAGAGTTTCAACTCTATTTCCATCAAGCTACATCACTCCTCTTTTCAAGGGTTCATAGCTGATTCCTAGAGCTTCAGCTATTTGTTTAGGAATAACTGTGGTGCTAGCACCATAATCAATCATGGTGTTGTGTAATAATTTCTCCCCTATAATGAGAGTTAAGAATAAGGGTTGAGGCTTTAACTTATCTCTTACCTCTGTAGGGGCTTCTGTTGTGTTATTTGTAAGAACTTTTACAAGAGATGGTTGAGCAACAACCTTTTCTTTGGGAAATTGCTCCATCAACGCCGCGCTTACGTCTTCCTAGAGAGCCTTCTATAGTATCATCTTTTGTTCTGGGATGGCTAGAATATCCCACAGAGATGCATTAGTAGATGATTTCTTCAATTGTTCAACCACATTGAAAGGTGGCAGATTCAAAGGTTTTTGCTCCTTTGCTCTTGTTACAACAACTTCCCTTTCATCCAGAGGATCTTCACCAAAAATTGAAGTTTCTCATTTTTCTCTAGAATTGGCATCAACAGAAAGAGGCCAAAATTCTAACTCCAATGCAACTCGAACAGAGTCAAATGGAGCTAGGGAGCTGAAGATATGCTCAATCAAACCTTGGTCAAACCTTGGTCAACCCAAGACCTAGGTTAGAGAAAAAAAAGGTCAAACATTGACATCATCAAAAGTGGTCGAAGTTGGCATCATCGTGAAGAGCTCGTCGAGAGCTTTCTGACGACGTTAATTTCACACAAATCAGAGTCTGTTTGCACCAACTATAGCCAGTCAAAGTTTGCAGAGAAGGTTGAATTTTGACCATACGGATGTTGACATCACCATGCTAACTTGTTAGTCCGTATGGTACGAATAGTGGTATGGACCACTCAGATTTTGAGATGTGGCATCTATGTCAGCTTGTATGGACCAATCATGGGTGGACACATGGCATCTGTACGCTACATCAACAAGCATGTCAGTAGCCACATCGAGCTCCACATCATCAGACACATCAGCCACATCATCAACACAGTTGACATACACATCATCACAAAGCAGGGAATCATATTATGCCATGTGGCGCCTACTCTACATGCCACATGGAAATCTTGTCCTCCTTTGGTGGGTTGTGTTCGTTTGGATTTTTGGTCAAAATGGTGTGGGGGGATTCTAACCCCCCACCTCTCTAAATCTATGTGCAAGCCTCACCACTATGCCCCGCAACCTCTGTTTACTATAATTGGTGGCCGGTGAGTTTTACAACTTAATGGATGGAATTTGGTTATTAAATGGATGGTGGAGGGGCTCGACCCCGTAACCACCACCCAAACAAAATTATAACCCACCATTGCACCAAAAAACAATGCTTAATAATATATGGGGGCCAGTTGTTTTCGTTACAATGTAAAACCTGAATACCCCTTAAAATAAAAAATTTCCTCCAAAAATAAAATAATCAAACCTCCTAAACCCTTATAAGGATTAAAATGAAAACCTCTTGTAACAACAAAAACTTGAAAATAATAAATTATAGGGCTTAAATAATTTGTAGAGGATTAATTAAAATCCTAATATGTAAATAAGGGGGATTATAGTAGATTTTATATCAAAATAGGGGATATTGGGAATATTTGTAAATCAATTGGTTATTAACCAAATTGAGAAAAAAATTTGTATAAAGGGGGGGGGGGGTTAGAGGCTTAAGGACATTCATTCAAGTCATGAAAACATTAGAGATTTTTGGAGAGACGAATTGTTCTTCCTGTACATTAGAAGAATGATGAAATACTGTCGTGCTTGAAGGGAAATTTTAATCGGATCGGTGTCCTCTTTGGAGAGGGGCCCAAAGACAGTCATTTTTATGACAAACTTCGTTATCAAGTTGTTTTCATTCTCTCTTTCTTGTCTCTCATTCTAAATTCCGTCTTTTCTTTATTTCATAAATTCGATTATGTTGTGTGTTAATTTCATTTTTGTAATTTGGAGTTTTAAATTATAATTGTTATGCATTCTAGAAGCTAGAGTCTTAGATCCTAAAACAAATCAAAATTGGTATCAAAGTTGTGTTTTGACTAGTATTACATAATTGAATGCTAACACGCTCCAAACTTCAAAGAGGTGAAGGCGAACTTGAAGAATACAATCCTGTGAATGGAAAACAAAGGACTTCGCCAACAATGGATGAAATTAAAGCTAGGAAAAGCACTGAGCAAGAGCTTGATGATAAGTCTTTCCAACGAGTCTTCCTCAAAATGAAGGCTATGGTGGAAGAGTTGTATGCGGAAAAGAAGCATGAAAAGGGAGATTCGTCGAAGCAAGAAAAGAAGGAAGATCAAAAGGAAAAAGGAGGAAAAGATCCAGAAGCTCCATCTCCTCCATTTTCCCCTTCTTCTTCCTCTTCTACTACTGTTAATCCTTTGAAAAGCAAGCCTAAGCCTATTATCAAATTGGATGTAAAATTTGAATTTCCTAAGTATTGTGGTGAGTTAAATACCGAAAAGTTAGATGATTGGATCCATAAGGTAGAAGTGTATTGTAGGATTCAAGGCCTAATAGAAGATGCTTCTATGATCCAGTTAGCCACTCTCTAGTTGGGAGGTACAATTCTCACCTGGTGGGAGAGTAGGACTCGGGAGGAAATTTCTCACCATGGTAAGGTCAATATGACTTGGATGGAATTTATTGCTGCCCTTAAAAAATAGTTTTATCCTTTAGGTTATATGCAACAATTAAAAATGAATTGGAAAACCTTTAGGCAAGGTAGGGGTTAGTCTGTCCAAGATTACACTCACAAGTTTAGAAAATGGGCTATTTCTTTAAATGTTCCATTGTATACTTAGAATACATTACTCAAGTACATAAGTGGTTTGAATTCTTACCTAAGACATTCTATTCTTATGTTGAGTCCTAATAATTTGGATGAAGTGTCAGTCCAAGCCACTCATTTAGAGTCAAGGGGCAAGAACACTTTCAGTGATAATTTTTCAAAGAAACCATCTAAGTCCGAGGGGAAGTCCAAGGGTAAAGAAAAAGACAAAGATAAAGGCAAAGGGAAGAATACATCTATAGTTAAGAAGAAGGGTGATAAGCCAACATGCTCCCATTGCAAGAAAGAGGGGCATGATGATTCGAAGTGTTGGAAGCTTTATCCTGAATTGAGACTTAAAAGATACAAAGGCAATAAAGGCAAGCAAAAGACTGCTACAATAATTCAACAAGATCTTGGATCAAACTCTGGAGATGAAACTCAAATTAGATCCAAGGTAAAGGGAAAGGTATAATTATCTCTTATGATGCAAATTTTTCTAATGCAAATGCAAGTACAAGTAAAGTATCTACTCCTCCCAAAGCTTATAAACAACAAAATGAATTGTTTCATATTCAAGTTGTAACTAAGCACACTAAGATTGACACACTGTTTGATTCGGGTTCTCAAGTGAACTTAATATCTGAAGAGGTGTTAAAGAAACTCAATCTAACTACAACACCTTATCCAAATCCATACACGCTTGGATGGGTTTGCAATGATGCTCAATTGCAGGTAACGAAATAGTATAAATTGAAATTTTCTATCACTGCAAACTTTGTTAATGAGGTAGAAGTAGATGTTGTTCCTTTGGAAATTTGTGGTCTTGTGTTAGGGAGTGCTTATTTGTATGATAGAAAATAAATCTTTTATAGGGGGAGAATAAGTATCATTTGTTTAAGGATGGGATAGAATACATTGTATGTGGACGCAAAGTTAAGACTAATCTTGCACTAGTTAATGCTGGTTAGACGAAAATTTTGGCCAATTCTAGTAAGAAATTTGTATTAATGCTTGTAAAACCACAAGAGGATGAAAAAGATGAAGCATTTAAAGGGTGTGATCCTAAGCGTAAATTTGAGATGGTCAAAATAGTTTCTACTTATCATGACTTATTTTAGGAGCCAAAGGGGTTGCCACCTAAGAGAGACATGCAACATGAAATCCAGTTGTAACAGGATGTGCCTCTTCCAAATATTGGAATGTATCATTTATCATTTTTGTAGAATGAGGAAATCAAAAAGAAATTTTAGGAGTTGGTACAAAAAGGAGTCATCTGTCCTAGTACATCTCCTTTTGGTTCTCCAATTGTGTTGGTTCCAAAGAAAGATGGATCTTGGAGAATGTGCATCGACTATCGAGCCCTAAACACAATAACGGTAAAGAACATGTATCCTCTTCCTTGAATTGACGATTTACTTGATCAGTTAAAACATGCAATTTATTTCACTAAGTTAGACTTGCGTAGCAGATATAATCAGATAAGTATTGTAGAAGATGACATTTGGAAAACTACATTTAAGACAAAACAGGGACTCTACAAGTGGTTGGTCATGCCCTTGGGGCTTTGCAATGCACCAGCTACATTTATGAGAGTCGTGAATGATGTCTTTCATCATTTTATTCATGATTTTGTCATAGTCTATTTAGATAATATTCTTGTATTTAGTTGAACTTGGGAAGATAATGTAATTCATGTAAAGAAAGTTCTTGATGTATTGAGAAAAGAAAAACTTTATGTAAAGATGTCTAAATGTGAATTTGAAAAGACATCTCTAGTGTATTTAGGTTATGTGATAGGTGGTGGTCAATTGAAAGTAGACCTTGCAAAGGTTGAAGTTATTGAAAAATGGCCTAAGCCAAGTATAGTCACGGATGTCAGAAGTTTCTAAGGTGTTGTCTAGTATTGGAGGAAGTTCATTGCAAACTTCTCCTACATTGCATCACCATTGCATGCATTGACCAGTACAAAGACAAATTTTCAGTGGGGAGGTCCACAAGAGAAGGCCTTCAACACTTTGAAGGAAAAGTTGAGCACAACACCAGTTCTAGCTTTACTAGATTACACCAACCATTGGAGATCAAGACAGATGCAAGTGGATTTTCCATGGGAGAAGTGCTAATGCAAGGAGGTAAACCAATCTGCTATCACTCTAAAACCTTTTCAGGTGCAGTTATTAACTATCCTACTTATGATAAGGAACTTTATGGATTAGTTCATAGTGTCAAAAAATGGAAACATTACATAATGGTAAAATAAACTGTAATCCACACTAATCACCGACCACTACAATACTTGGACTCACAGTCTAAAATGCAACAAAGTAGGCATTTTAGATGGATGGGATTTTTACAATAGTTTCACTTGGTAATTAAGTATAAGAAAAGTACCCATAACAAAGTAGCAGATATGCTTTCTAGGCCTCTTGTTAAAAACTCATTGATTATCCTTAAAGGTAGTTCCATGGTGCATGAAAGCTTTCAAGAATAGTATGCTAATGATGAAAAATTGAAGGATATTTATTCAACATTAATTGTAGGCAAACAAATAGAAGAGAAAGATTACTATGTACAGGATAAAATTTTGTATCATTTGGGAAAGTTATGTGTACTGAAAGATGAACAAGCACATGTAATCTGTGAAGCTCACACCTCTTTGATTGTAGAACATTTTGGGGTAAGTAAAACAGTCACTTAGTTGCAAAAATATTGTCACTGGCCTAAAATGAAGGAAACTATCACAAAATATATTAAGGGTTGTGTTATGTGTGCAACTAGTAAGCCTAGTAATAGGAAATTAAGGTTGTACATGTCTCTACCTGTACCATCCCGTCCATGGGAAAGTGTGTCAATGGACTTGTCGAGGGGTTACCTATGTCTAGGAAGGGACATTATTACTTATATGTAGTAGTTGATTGGTTCAACAAAATGTGTATCTTAATACCTTGTAAAAAAGAGGTCACTATTGAAATAACAACTCAAATGTACTTTCAATTTGTATGGGTTAACTTTGGGTTACCTACTTATATTGTATCATATTGAGACTCTCGATCCCTAGGGGAATTTTGGTCAGCTTTGTGGGGACTCATGGACACCAGACTGAAGAAGACTACAACCTTCCATTCGTAGACCGACAGATAGACAAAGGTAGTGAATAGGATAGTTGTGCATCTACTCAGTGGCTACTACAACAAACATCCTAAGTTGTGGGATGAGATTCTTCATTATGTGCAACATGCTTACAACCATGTAGCACACTCTTCTACAAAGAGGTCTCCTTTTGAGACGTGCTTCTATTATGTGCCCAAAACACCAATGGATTTTGCTTTTGGTAAGGATAATGTTGAAGATGGAAGCCATGATTCAGAGAAGGATTTGAAGTTCATCTAGAAAGTTCAATCAATTCATCAAGTAGTGGAAGCAAATTTGGAAAAGAGCCAAGCCAAATATAAGGCTCGGCATGATAAGCATCACAGTGATCACCATTTCCAGGTTGGAGACAAAGTTTGGTTACATATCAGCAAAGAAAGAATGCAAGGTGAAGGAAGGAAGCTCAAGCCGATTCAGTATGGCGCTTTTGAGATCTTGGAAAAGATTAGAACCAATGCCTTCTACCTTAATCTTCATCCATACATGCACATCTATTTAGCTGTCATTGTTGATAATCTAAATTTGTACAAGCCTCCAATGATACTAGATGAAGACATAGGAATTCAGGCTCCATCAATAGATGATCTTTCATCGAAGTACATGTTAGATTTGCTAGAATATGTCATCCTAGATAGAAATACCAAGACTTCACGAAGAGGAGCAGTTGAGTACCTTAGAGTGGGACTGAAGGGGATGAATCCAAGCATGTAAAAATGGATGGAGATTGGTAAAGTGAGGGAACTTTACCCTCACTTACTTTCTGATTAACCATATTTCAAAGGTCCAAAAGCTCTCCAGTGGGGAGGACTAATTTGAAGGATCTTCACCAAAAATTGAAGTTTCTTGTTTTTCTCCAGAATTAGCATCATCAGAAAGAGGCCAAAATTCTAACCCCAATGCAACTTGAACAGAGTCAAATGGAGATATGAAGCCCAAGATATGCTCAGTCAAACCTTAGTCAACCCAAGACCCTGGTTAAAGAAAAAAAGGGTCAAAAATTGATGTCATTAAAAGTGTTTGAAGTTGGCATCATCACAAAGAGCTCATAAAGAGATTTCTGATGACATTCATTTTGCACAAATTAGAGTCTGTTTCCACCAACTACAGCCAGTCAAAGTTCATAGAGAAGGTTGACTTTTGACCGTACAGACACTGACATCGACATGCTAACTTGTTAGTCCGTACTATATGGATAGTGATATGGACCACTCAAATTTTGACATGTGGCATCTACGTCAACTTATACAAACCAATCATGGGTAGACACGTGGCATCTGTATGCCACATCAATAGGCACGCCATTAGCCACATCAAGATCCACGTCATCAGACGCATCAACCATGTTGTCAACACAATTGGAATACATGCCATCATAGAGTAGTGAATCATATCATGCCACATGGTGCCTGATCTGCACGCCACATGGCACTCTTGTCCTCCTTTGGCAGGTTGTGTTCATTTGGATTTTTGGTCAAAATGGTGTGGGAGGATTCAAACCCCCCACTTGTCTAAATCTACGTGTGAGCCTCACCACTATGCCCCGCACCCTCCGTTTACTATAATTGGTGGCCGTTGAGTTTTCCAGCTTAATGGATGGAATTTGGTTATTAAATGGACGGTGGAGGGGCTTGACCCCCTAACCACTGCCCAAACAAAATTATAACCCACCATTGCACCAACAAACAATGCTTAATAATATAGGGGGGCCAGTCATTTTTGTAACAATGCAAAATCTGAATACCCCTTAAAATAAATAATTCCCTCCAAAAATAAAATAATAAAACCTCCTAAACCCTTATAAGGATTAAAATGAAAACCTCCTGTAACAACAAAAACTTGAAATGAATAAATTGTAGGGCTTAAATAATTTGTAGACTATTAATTAAAATCATAATATGTAAATAAGGGAGATAATAGTAGATTTTATATCAAAATAGGGAATATTTGGAATATTTGTAAATCACTTGGTTATTAACCAAATTGATAATTTTGGTAGGTAGGCTTTAGAGGTGCGGCCTGGTTGCACTTGATAACAGTTATCTCATTAACAATGGTCTACAACATTTCCTTGAACTTGCTCATTTTCTCCTTTGAAGAGCCAGATGTAGAGGCCACATTTTGCAGTACGCTCAGATATGTGTAAATAGATTGAGGAAGAGCCGGTGCACTGGTAGAAGGCATCTCCTAAGTAGGAATCAATATTTTTAGGAATATAGGAATGAGGGGCCGAGGTGTCAATTTCCCAACGTCCATCAAATTGTTCTTTGCTTTAACAACAATGCTATATGCACCTGTTAGTGTGGTTCTGCTAAAGGACTAGATCATCATTGAAATGTGGGGGTTGATAGACTTTAGGTAGAACATAAAAGCCAGATCGGGTGGCGGGCAGATATCAGCTTGAATCCTCTGCTAGCTTGTATGGAATTGAGCATTGAAGTCAACCATAGCTTCGTGTGGGGCTCGCTTTATAACTGACAGCTGATAGTATAATAATGATCGGTCTCCTTCATTTGAAAATCTCCAATAGAAAGGTTCCCCAAGTTTATCCCAGGTTCTAATAGTATTTGTTGGCAATGTGCGGTACCAATCTAGTGCCTTACCCCTAAAAGAGGCGACAAGCAACCTTAATGCCACATTTTGGGTTGTGACCCCATGTACCAGACATATGCCCGAAACATCTTGAAAATATTCAAATGGTGTTGTGGAGCCATCTCTAGTGAATTTAGGTATAGCCTTTAGGGAAGAAACTAGGATAGCGGCCCAAACGACAGGCACTACTGGTGCAACAAGAGGGTTTGTGGGCTGTACTATCCCTAATGGTGGTACTAATAAATTATGATTATTTGTTGTTTGGGACCTAGTAATAGGTTGATGGCTCATACACCCTTTTGAAAATTTGATTCATTTAAGAGCAGTCCCACCAAGCGTACTAAACAAAAAAAATTGTTGATGCCAAAAGTTGGAAAGTTAACAACCCTTTGTGGGAAACTCAGTTTATGGGGGACCTGTTGCACTAAATTGAGTGACCTCCAAGTTTTTAAAGAAGTTAGCTTCTTCTGTAAATGGGTTTTTGGAATGGGAAACAAAAGTAGATATAAAATAAAGAATCTAACTAAGGCGATATGCCAAAACTTAGAAAAAAGGCACAATAAACCTATCTTTTGGATGTGATCTAAGGGCTTGCTTAGCAATTTACCATGTTCTAGAATAATAGAAATCAAGGATAATAGCATGAACAACTCATTCAATGACATAAAATAATAATCATGCCCATTTACTAAAAAGAAAAGTCAAAAGACATGATCTAAACAAACAAACTTGCATTCAAATTATAGAAGTACGACAAATAAACCATTCAAACAATAATGACATAACATAAATTTTATCAATAGCATAAGAAATAGAAAGGTCAAAAAATGGCACAGTTGGTGAGTTCTCTAAATAATCTAAACAATACAAAGGCCTAGTCTCTCCAAAAACCTTGTAATCCTAAAAACTGATGAAACAACATGTAATCTCCAAACTTGTAACCTTGAATATTGGAACCTTAGGAACTGTGGAACCCTTCCTCTAAAGAAAAGAGTAGTATTTATAGCAAGCCTTCCACTACTTGGAAAGTAGCAACCAAAAAGATTCAGAATATGAGCAATGATGTCGAGGAAATTATCTCCCTCAAGCGTTGTAACAGAAAAGATTTGAGACACAACATTTTGTCGCCCTTAATTGAAGTGCATCCCCTATGAATGATGGCAGTGGTCAAGCAAAGCCTCATGTAGAAAAGTGTCACCCCTTGGGGTAGGCAGTTAGAACATGTGGCAGCATCCTGCAACTTATAGTCTACTTCATCCCTTGTGTTGAAGAAGTGTGCGTGAAAGAGATGCCTGGCAGCATTTCACTGCCTATGGTCGATATTTGCTTCCTTCATTGCAAGCTTGCACAAAAAGGAAATGTAGGAAAATGTTTACTTTATTGTAGATGTCGCTTGTGGGGCATGCCAAACCCTTATGTGAATGGGGGCTACGTGGCACATGAGCAGGGTCCGATGAGGAAGTGAAAGGAAGCATTCAAAATAACCCGTGGTGATGACACGTGGGAGCATTTTGGGAGCCGATATAAGAGCAAGGAGAAAATTCCTTCAGAGTGTGATGTGCAGAAATGTGGTAGAAGCCATGGTGACAACCAAAAAGAGGTCGATGAAAATCGTTGAAGGCATGGGCTGATACTTAGCGAAAAATCAAAACCCGAAGGGAGTATGGTGAATTTTGAATTCACATTAGGTAAATGATGAATATCAAACCAAAGATGAGAATTTGATGTCGTATAAGAAAATGGTGGATTATTTCAAAAAGTACTTTGTGGATATCAAATTTGAATAGATTCCAAGGGCAAAAAACAAAGTTGTTGATTTCATGGCGACAATTTCTTCTCTCTTACAGATGCCAAAAAAGCGAGGTTTTTATGAGTTTATGGTGGAACAAGTGTCTAATCCTACTTATGCTAATCCTAAATATAAAAGCATATTCCACTTAGTTGATGTTGAATCCTCAATTTATGGAAAGACCTACGCTTACCTAAAAGAAAATATCCTTCCTCCCAATCTTTCCATAAACCAGAAACACAACTTCATCTGCAAAACTGCATGATATACCTTAATTTCTGACATACTTTACCGTATAGGTATGGATGGTAGTCTTCTTCGGTGTCTAGAACATAACAAGTTAGAGACAACTTTACATGAGGTTCATGAAGGTATTTGTGGAACTCATTCAAGTGGACTAACCCTAGAAAAGAAACTCCTTCGTTTGGGGTATTATTGGCCAAATATGGAGAAATAGTCTTTTCAATTTGTTAAGAAGTGTCAAAAATTCCAAATCCATGGCAACCTAATCCATGCACCAACACAAGAATTGCAACCATTCACTTCAGCATGGCCTTTTTATCAGTGGGGACTGGATGTAGTAGAAAATATTAATCCATCTTCATCCAATGGACAAATTTATAATCATAGTCACAAAATACTTTACAAATTGGATAGAAGTTGTTCCCTTGAAAACAATCACTAGAAAACATATTTCTTCTTTTATATTGAATTACCTCATTTGTAGGTATTGAATTCCTCAATCCATTGTCATAGAAAATGGTAGACCTTTTAAGAATTAGGATGTTCAATAACTATGTGAGAGGTTTCACATCCAACATTGTTTTTCAACCCCATACTATCCTCAAGGAAATGACCAAGAAGAGGCCTCAAACAAAACTATTTTGAAAATCCTAAAGAAGACTGTCAACAATGTTGAACGTGATTGGCACGCTCAGTTAAACCTTTCTCTCTAGGCATACCAAATCAAAACACCTACAGGAGCTACACCATATGCCTTGGTATATGTATTAGAGGCCATACTACCTATTGAGGTTGAGATACCATCACTTCATGTGTCACTGAAGAGAATTATTTCATATGAGCATTATAAAGTGTCTAGACTTCAAGAGTTGGAACTGTTGGATGAACGTCATCAAAATGATGTCAACAATTTGAAGGAATATCAACAGAGAATGTCCCTTTGTTTTCATATCGGTCTATGGATCTAGAGCCTATCAATTGTCTACACCTGAAGGGGATTTGTTCAATGAACCTATCAATAATATCCATCTTGGTAAATTCTACACCTGAGTCATCTAGTGCATGGTTAACATGGTCACCTTGATGAAAACCTAGTAAATAGGCATCTTGATGACAAAATATACTTAAAAGGTGAAAAGAGAAAAATACAAAAAAAATCAATCAAAAAGGAGAAAAATACAAAAAAATAAAATATGAAAATCTAAAAAAGTGCAATAAAAACACAAAGTGAAAACCTGGAAATAGGCACTACTTGTGATTTAAACTAGCTTTTCCATCTATTAGATGCATTTCTTGACCATTCCCTTTCACTATCTTTCTACCTACCATTGAGGGAGTCCTCTATACATATCATGGCAACATGGTCATCTCACCCTAGCTTGGGGGAAAAATCCTGAACTCACTGGGGGCAATAAACTTTGAGCTTAACCAAATGAAAAAATGACAATATGATGATGCAAGGAACACAATGATCATAGGGAAACTCAACATTGAACATACATCAAACATCAAAACATTTCAGAAAATCAACCATCCATATCAAAACACTGAAATCGAGTCAATCAAAAAAAGTCTAGATGGATGATGTTCTTTTGGATCATGGTTTAATCACTTTAGTTTGAGTGTTCAAATGTTGTACTTTTATTTTTTTTATCATTTCTTTGGAGCAATTCGATGATGTATTGAACTAGAGAAGCTAGGAAGGAGAATGGTATTTTTCTTTTCCAGTTGTCTATGAGTTGATCATCATTATTGTGTGAATTGTCACGAGATGTGCTCTACAAAGTATCACTGACGAAATTCTGAATTCACATAGGAAAATGATTAATTTTTATCTTTTTACATGAGAAAAGCTTAGGTCATCTTGGTTTAATTATACCTAGATGCTTGTGTTAACTTGCAATATCAAAAATCATGAAAGTAGTACTTAGGTCATCATTGGTTTACATTATACCATTGATGCTTATACTCATTTCAACATTTTAAATGCTCAATGATGATAAAAAGAATGATAAATGGAGTGTTAAGATGAAAATTTTGGCATATGAGGTTTTGCATGGTTAAATTAGATTGCATTTATGTTAGTTTGCATATGCGGAGTAATTTATACCAAAGACTGTTGGGGAATTTAAAAATGATATCTTTTATCATTGATGGAAAGAGTATACTTGACATTAACAAAAACATCATTATCATACAGCTGCATAATCATTTACATTGCATGCATTGGAAAGCATTATTAAATCATTTTATCATTCACACATTCAATCATATATTTGCATTTATCATATCACATTTTTCATTTGTGCATCACATCATCAAATTGCATAAGAAAATATAAAAAAAAATCATCTACATAGTTACATTGTCATTAACATTATCATATTTTCCATTATACATTAGAAGTATATCATATTTTCTCATTCATTCATCCATTCATTACATCATATAGTTGCATTTGAAATACCAAAAATCAAATGAATCATATCCAATTTGCATCATCATGTCATATATCATAGAAACATCATATTCAAAGTCATACATATAGTTGCATGATCATATCATTCATGTATGGAAATTATCACACATTTATCGATCCATGTAAATACTGCAGGTACTATGCATCCATACATCATCATTATAAGAATAATCACATGCTAACATCATAAGAAAAACATCGTAAAATCATATCATATTATCATTATCATAAATTGCATCCATAACATCATCATATAAGCCACACATGGCATATAG
Organism: Sequoia sempervirens; assembly: GCA_007258455.2. Lineage (NCBI taxonomy): Eukaryota > Viridiplantae > Streptophyta > Pinopsida > Cupressales > Cupressaceae > Sequoia > Sequoia sempervirens. The sequence goes on along the minus strand of VDFB02338372.1, from coordinate 3,343,641 downwards.
AATAAGAAATTAAATGCATCCATCATAGAATCATATAGAACACATATAGATCAATAAGTCTGCTACATATCATATAAATCTCAAAAATCATAATGTCAAGTATACAATGATGTCTGAAATGTAAAGAGATAAAACATCAAACTAGTTGTGCACAAAAAAAAATTGGAGTATACATCATGTCTCAAAATATATCAAGGATCCAATCATTGAGCTATGTAGTGCTACCCCTAGATGGTGTTGAAGTTTCTAGACCAGTGCCTCCCCCACCAGACGTATCAGGAGCTCTTGGTAGAGGATGTGTCACATCCCTATTAACAATCCTGGAATGAGTCCTGCCCAATCGTGACTGAGCATAACTAACTCTTTGCTCTGCAGGAACTACATCATGGTATCGGTCTCTATAATACTTAGCCTCTCTATCCACACAAAGAACTCTCTCATATAATCAACTAGAGATGTACCATCAGCTAATGTCTACAGTCTACAATCTAATCCTTGTGCCTACTCTGTAGTCCATCTAGATGCATCTCTCTCTGCTGTCAAAGAGGCTATCTATGCCTATACCTGTGAGAGAGCCTGTACATGAGCCTGTGCCTATGTTTGCATCTACGTCTGTGTCTGGACTAATAACCCCTATGCCTATATAAATTGACATTGTATTATTTGCACCTGAACCTGTAGGCTAGCAATCTAAGTCTACTGATACTGGGAAGGTACTATAATCCGCACATGTTGCTCTACTGGAGCTACCAGTGATCTCCTCTTACTAGGCACCTAAAGTCTCTAACATTAAACACTGAGAATCCTCCACCCTCATCTCCTCCATCATCCCCCCTCCATCACCATCTCTGTCTCCATCTCCATCTCCCTCATCATCATCACTCCTCTCCACATCATCCTCCTCCTCCTCCTCATCATCATCTCCCTCATCTCTCCTCCATCAACACCTGTGTGCAACTTCCATCTTCTCACTTGGTATTGGCATTGGCTCATCTGGGATAGAGATCTATGGGAATGGATGTAAAATGAGGTACTGTGCATAATCTATGGTAATTGGAACCTCGATGATCTTAGGATGGATCTCTCAAATAAAGGGTTGTAAACCTTGGTACTCCTACACTGTAGCATCATACGATAGGCTGAATCCCCACTCAGTGGCATCTACTTGAAATCGGGCATAATGTACAACACCTTGGGGCATGCCGTGTATAATGCCATAATATCTAAGCACCCTCCTCAACAAAAATATCTCAATGATGTAATAGGTCCAACCAATCAGAAACATTGACTAACATAAGTATGGAAACTCTGTATCATCCTCTGGCCAGTGCTCACAATCAAGATAGGGCCACCATGTAACTGTCTCTACATCATCAAGGACTCTTCTCCAATGCTCCAATTTTCCTAGTGAACGTATGGCCTCATGGAGGGTTGTTGTTTGACTATAACTGGGCAAGTAACCACTATATGCTCCCACGCCCACACCTGAAGTAATGTAACTCCTGAAGAAAAATTGGCCCCTCCAAGGTAGACCACCTAATGCAAATCATGGTATAGGTGGGAAAGCATGCACATACCCCAAGCATATCTGGTACCATGGATGATCATACTCTCCAAAATACAACCCCACCCAATTGAAAGTCCCTTTGACCTACGATGAGGACAAAGGAACCCTCCAATGAAACTAGCAAGCAAGGTAACATAGGCATCAACTATCTCTCACCATGGAATCTCGTATCCACAAATATGGTCATCTTGAAACACTCAGTGCAGTGCATCAATCCCACCCTGCTCAAAAGAATCATAAACTACCGGCTCCCCAATAGCAAGTATCCACAAAATCCACCATACATCCTCGAGAGTCATTGTCATCTCTCCAGTAGGAAGGTGGATGGTAATGTGCTCACTATGCCACCTTTCTGCTAAGGTTGTCAATAGTCCCCAATTAATCCTAATCTGGGGCATATCTATAAGAGAGGACAAACCACATCGTGTGATAACTACTGTTTCAGGCTGCGCTAGCTACTGTATCAAATCAAATGTCCTAGGAAACTACTCTCAGATTTGTAAGTTCATCAAAGACTCCTATCATCACAAAATATCAAAAGTCAGTAATCTTTGTTAAATTATCAAACATCAATCAACCTATCAAATCTAATCAACTTTGGTGAGATTTTGATCAAATCTCGTGAGAAAACTATCACTGAACCTCACCTATCATGAGGTCAATCATCAAACTATTATTGAACCTCACCTATCATGAGGTCAATCATCAATCCTCTATTGCACCTCACCTATCATGAGGTGAATTAATCAAATCAACCTCACTTATCATGAGGTTTATTAATCAAACTATAATTATTCCTCGCCTATCATGAGGTTAATTATCATCAATAAATCATCAAACCTCGCTTATCATGAGGTTGATCATCATCTAACCTATCAGGATCATCAATCAACATCAACTTGAAGGCTGTCGTGATTGAAAATCATCAAAATCAAGGAGTGAATTGACAAATTTTATCATTCTAACTTCGATGTGCTAAAATAGATATTTAATGCACTAGAGAATTCAATGCGCCATTCAAACCCATCAATGCACCAAAACAGATTATTATTTCATTGAAGGATTTGATGCACCGTTTTGGGGGGACGATGCGCTATTTCAGTGAACCAATGTGCTGAATCAGTTGATGCACCATTTCAGAGGGTAATTGCAATAATCTACATGGTCAATACGCCAAATTAGTCCATGCGCTAATCTAGCCTATGTATGTGCTAAATCATTTATGCTATGCACTAATTTTTCTATGTGCTAATTCATCCTATCAATGCGCTAAAACAGTTAACCTATGGGCTATTTCTATGGATGTGCTAAAATAGCAGTTCAATGCACTACATCAACCTATCAATGTGGTAAAAGAGAAAAACTGAATTCAAAATGGAAAAAAATGTGCGAAAATTAAAAAAACACAAATTACAAGGAAATTCCGAGGGTACATACCAGAGGTCCATATGTGGTTAGGTGGTTGATTCATCGTACACGCTTGAAACGGTGAGTGTGGTATGGGATGGACATTTTTCTCTAAATTGCTCAAAATCACTCTCAATCTCAAATTTCAAAATCACAAAGTGCACAAATGAATTCTAAACCTACCTTTTTAGCTTTTTAATATAGTGATTAAGAGGGATTTGGTGGGATTTATTTAATTTATTTTCCAGGAGGCTTAATTCATTATTTCATCATAGGGGCATTCTTCACATTATTTTTCAGGAGATAAATCGTTGCATCATCAAATTATCATAAAATCGTCATAAAATCACCATGAAATCTTAAAAATCTGAAGATTTCTAAAATTCAAAAATCCTAAAAATCAAAGGACATTCATCGATTTATCTCCCAAGGGGGTATATATCCATCATCACCTGAAAATCAACACCTTGGGGCATACTGAATTTTTTTTGTCAGTACTAGCAGCAACAACAAAATTTTCTTTGAAGTAATGCATAAACACATAACTTCAAAGAGGGGAAAAATGTATACACCTAAAAATGGTTTGTATAATGTAATTAATTAAATACAATTTATTTGATTAATTAACCTTCTATTTTCATCCTTATAAATAAATAGAAATATTTATTTATATAGTTCACATTTAATTCTTCTATCTTTATCATATTATTTCATCTTAATTAAATAAAAAAATCACATACTTTGTTTTATTTAATTATTATTATCATTTTTTTCTATAAATATATATTTATTCTATCTTAATCACATCATTCTATTTTAATTAAATAAACAAGTTTCATACTTTGTTTTATTTAATTACTACATTTCTTCTATGTTTATGTAATTAACAAATTTCTATAGTTTGTTTTAGTAAATTAAATATTCTCTTTGCTAATTTGAATAAATCCAAATATTCAATTAGAGCATATTTCTACAACTATTTCCTCTTTACAGTCACCATATCCACCAACAAAATTAGATTTTTTAGATCTAATTAATTCAATTCATCCTTCACAGACAAATTTGGAGACAAAATGGAGACAAATTATAGGAAAACTTCTTCATATTCTTCCATTGATTCTTCATATCCTTTGGCTAAATGTTTTAATGGGGAGGAACAATATCCATAATCTTCTACCATTCAATCTTTCAAATCAAATCCAAAACCTTACATGTTGCAACATCACAAATATGTTGCCGGAGATCTATAAATACAACCTCTTTCTACAGGAAAAAGATCCCAACTTTGTGCAATCTTACGTTGCAAAAATAGCATTAGGGCAATCAAGAATTTGAGCAATAGCAATAGCAAATCATTTTAGAATAGCAATCATAATCATGGCTTTTCATTTAGTTGCATCTTCATTTACAGTAGTTTCTTTTATCATTTTTATGTTAATTTCATCTATAGAATCCTCAACATATCATTTAGCAATCATTACATAGGATTATATTCTTGCATTTTACATCATCTCATTCTTTAGATTGGTATTTTAATAGTCATATTGCTTACACAATCTGAGAGCCATAGTGATTTAATAAATCTTTGGAGATAGAGAGCAATGGGACAACTTTGAGAGATTTCTTTTTTTAATTAGATTAATTATTGTTTAAATCTCTTGATATAATGTCTTATTTATTGTGTTTGTTATTCATTATGCATATTTTACTCACACACTAAGCATCTCATAAATCCTAGAAATCCTAAACCCTAAACCATAGGACCTAAACCCTTAACCCATATTAATTTTTTTATTCTAAGGTTCTAAGCATCTTGTGAACCCTATAAACCCTAAACCATATGACCTAAGGCCTAGGAGATGAACCTTAAACCCTTAAAACATATAGCTTTGTTATTCTAAGCATCTTGTGAACCCTAGAAATCCTAAAGCCTAGGAGATGAACCCTAAAACCTTAACCCATAAGAGATTTGTTATTATAAGCATCCCATGAAGTTCCCTAAGATATGAATCCTAAACCCTTAACCCTAAGACCTAATTCCTAGGAGATGAACCCTAAAACCTTAACCCATGTAGATTTTTTATTCTAAGCATCTCATGAAGTTACCTAGGATATGAATTACAAACCCTTAACCCTAGGACCTAAAGCCTAGGAAATGAACCTTAAACCATTAACCCATATAGATTTTTTATTCAAAGTATCTCATGAACCCTAGAAATCCTAAACCATAAACCATAGGACCTAAACCCTTAACCCATATTATACTTTTTATTCTAAGATTCTAAGCATCTCATGAACCCTATAAATCCTAACCCATAGGACCTAAGGCCTAGGATATGAGCCCTAAACCCTTAAACCATATAGATTTGTTATTCTAAGCATCTCGTGAACCCTAGAAATCCTAAGCCCTAAACTCTAAACCCTAAAACCTTAACCCATATATAGATTTTTTATTCTAAGCATCTCATGAAGTTCCCTAAGATATGAATCCTAAACCCTTAACCCTAAGACCTAAATCCTAGGAGATGAAACCTAAACCCTTAACCCATATAGATTTGTTATTCTACTTGCATCTCATGAACCCTAGAAACCCTAAACCATAAACCATAGGACCTAAGGCCTAGGAGATGAACCCTAAACCATTAACCCATATAGATTTTTTATTCTAAGCATCTCATGAACCCTAGGATATGAAGATCCTAAACCCTTAACCCATATATATTTTTTATTCTAAGCATCTCATGCAACTTAGGATATGAAGTTCATAAACCCTTAAACCTAGGATCTAAGGCCTAGGATATGAGCTCTAAACCCTTAACCAATATAGATTTGTTATTCTAAGTATCTCATGAACCCTAAAAACCCTAAACCATAAATGCTTAACCCATATAGATTTGTTATTCTAAGCATCTCATGAACCCTAGAAAATCTAAACCCTAAACCCTTAACCCATATAGATTTGTTATTCTAAACATCTAATGAACCCTAGGGTATGAAGATACTAAACCCTTGACCCTAGGATCTAAGGACTAGGAGATGAGCCCTAAACCCTTAACCCATATAGATTTGATATTATAAGCATCTAGTGAACCCTATAAACCCTAAACCCTAAACCATAGTTCCTAAAGCCTAGCATATGAACCATAAATCCTTAACCCATACAAATTTTTTATTCTAATCATCTCATGAACCTTAGAAACCATAAACCCTAAACCCTTAAGCCTTAACCCATATATATTTTCTATTCTAAGCATCTCGTGAACCCTAGAAATCCTAAACCCTTAACCCTAGGACCTTAACCCTTAACCCATATTAGATTGTTAGTCTAAGGTTATAAGCATCTCATGAACCATATAAAGCCTAAACCCTAAACTATAGGACATAAAGCCTAGCTTATGAACCCTAAATCCTTAACCCATACAAATTTTTTATTCTAAGCATCTCATGAACCCAAGAAACCCTAATCCCTAAACCATAGGACCTAAGACTTAGGAGATAAGTCCTAAAACCATATAGATTTGTTATTCTAAGCATCTCATGAACCATAGAAACCCTAAACCCTAAACCATAGGACCCAAAGCCTAGGAGATTAGCCCTAAACCCTTAACCCATTTAGATTTGTTATTCTAAGCATCTCATGAACCCTAGGATATTAAGATCCTAAATCCTTAACCCTAGGACCTAATGCCTAGGATATGAACCCTAAATCCTTAACCATAAAGTTAAGAGAGTGACTTAAGGGGATGCAAGATGATGGATTAAGGGTGGATACGAGGAGATGGCTTAAATGGTCCTAAGAGGATGGCTTAAGGGCAGTTGAGAGAGTGACTTAAGGGGATGCAAGATGCTGGATTAAGGGTAGATAAGAGGGTATGGCTTAAGGGGTCCTAAGAGGATGGCTTAAGGGAAGTTTAGAGAGTGACTTCAGGGGATGCAAGAGGATGGATTAAAGGTAGATATACGAGGATATGTGTAAACACATAAAAATGACCTAGGCCTGCAAACTCTATTTTTACCACTTTCATCCTAGCATAATTATGACATTTAATTATGTCCTTGGTCCACATTCGACTATTAATTAAATAATTCATAATTATTTAATTAATTCATGTCCTTTTATTCTTCATGATTATTAAATAAATAAATTTTATATTTATTAATACGTCACTAATGGTCTATTATCTTCTTACAATTAAATAAATTTCTTAATTTATTTAATTTCCTTTATTCATTATGTCTTCTTCATTATTAAATAAATGAATCTTAATTATTTATTTAAAATGTCACTAATTCTCATAATTAAATGGATTTATTAATTTATTTAATTATTGGTCGTAATCCTCTAAAGTAAATAATTATGTTTAATTATTTAATTTCCTCATTGAACATTTCCCTCATTTTAAATAAAATTAATTATTTAAAATGGCCTCACATTATTAACTGTCACTTCTTTTAGTAAATAATCTAAAAATTGATGATTTACTGTGACACAAAATCCAGATTTTTGAATTAATTTAATTAAAAAATGGTAATCTTCTTCCAAAAATCAAGTAATTGAGCAAATTATTGATTTTCCAAATCTATTTTTTTAGTTCAGCCTTTATCCTCTTGATTTTTTGAATCTTATGAATCAAGTAATCTTTATCTTCTTGATTTTTGAAATCTTTATCTTTTTGGCTAATTGTCACATTTATTCTCCATCGTCGATGTGATTTTCTAAAATTGCATCTCGACCAGTCATTTAATAATTTTTCCCTAACCCTAATTAGGGATTGTCACATGAAATCTCGACCTCTGATTTTAAGCTTCTGTCAGCTTTCAATCTCGTCTGTCTGCCCAAAATTGCATTTTCTATAAAATGTCAATTTTGCTCACATTTTTTGACTTACAACTTACAATACGTTTATGCTTAGATTTTGCACACACATACTTTGCACTTGGAATATTTCATTTGATTACTTACTCATAGGAATTATAGTCATATTGGCATTTCATAGGAATAGACTTTATTAGCATTATTTGTCATTCAAATCCTTCAAAACTTGCATAGGGCATAGTCTTATTCATTTGATCACACACATGAATCTGAGGGAAATAATCATACATTTGTTGCAAGCTAGAAGGTTCTATGAAGATGGATCATGGAGGCTTCAACGAGTAATTGGTATAATCATTCTTGTTTTTAGTTTTCATTGTACTCGATAGCTCTTTGGGTTTTATTTTATTGATTAATCTACTAACCTGAAAAATACCCTTAGTTTCATTGGTGAACCCAACACTTTTTTCTATAGTTTCCATACGTTTTTTTTTGTTTTCTATTGTTTCTTACAGGTACAGGTATGGAATGATGCATTTACATTTTCTCAAGCTGCATTTGTTGCATCGTGACGCATTCACATGCGAAAATGATGTAAATGCTCTGTTGTGCCATATTTGACAGACCAAGCCGCATCTGAATCTTCAAATGACACACTTCACATCCCGAGACACATCTTCCTATCAACTTCTAGAATGCAGGGTCAAGCAGCATTCGCAGCACAAAGCGACGCATTCGCACTGTTGTGATGCATTTTCCTAGTAACTTTTTTTCTTTTGTTTTTTTTGCATTCAGGTTTTCTTTTTTTTATTCTAGTTTTCTTTCTATATTTTTCCTAGCGATGGTGTTTTCATGTTACTAATATTTGTTCGCAGCGTGTGGCAGTTACATTTTGAGGGCCCATGACTATTTGATAAAACTCCTAACTTGTGATTTTGTAGGTTTGAGTGTCCAAGATTCATTTCGAAAACATTGTGTTTGTTATTTTTTTAGAATAGAGAACATTTATTTTGGTGCACATTAAATAAACATGTTTTCAATTCTATCTGACTGTGTTTGAAAGTGGTAAGCGACTATTCTCTCCCCCTATGCAAACTAGGTGATCAGAAAGCTAGACTCACTTTGTTTCTATGTAACCTTGATGCAATAATCGAAGTATCCTCTCCCCTTTCGCAGTCATGTGATCCTGGGTGTAAGAGAAATAGTTATTGCCTCTAGAAATTGGGCCTACCTTGGTGGGAAAAAGTACTCACCCCAAGGTGACTCAAACCGACAATAGAGCTAAAGCCAAGCTACCCCCGACCAGTATATAAATGTGAATCTTAAGGTAAAACCTAATATTATGAGCGCAGATGTGTCATACGGACTAAGTAGTACTCCCAAAAACCCTGTTAAGCTTAACCTCTTCAGGTTGGAGTGCCTCCTAAACTGAGATTAATCTTATGCCCCATGTATGACCACTTGAATGGGGGTCCCGAATTAAACACCATTGTGTAGTAGCCAAAAACTTTCTATTTGCTAGCGCAACACAAGTCGGTGTGAAGGCATCCACATCTTCGAAGTCTATAGTAGAGGTGATCAATCTACCATGGGAGTTTCATGGGGGTTGGAAGCTTGTTTGGCCTAAGAAGAGAGTGAACTGTAAGGGGGATCCCATGCAACCAAGCTTCTAAATTCACATGCTACTGATTTACGACTAGGGAAACCCATGTGGAATCTAATGAATACTATCATGGCTTAACCATAGGGTTGTACTTGTTCTCTTTTGTGTTTGATTACATACAAAATATCATGTTTTCCAAGAGTTTGTTGGAAACTAAAATGAAACAAAAAACATTCAAACATCTGGAAACAAACAGTCAAACTTTAAACAATTCGGGTTTTTGACCAAAACATCAAAAAAATTGACTTTTTGCATTCTGCACCACATTTGTTAAACCACATTCACTCTATCGCACCACGTTTGAAAGTCTATGCAATGAATCTGCTCTGCTGAAATGCATTTGATGGTCCAAAAACCACATCTGTCTGTCTTGAAACACATTTGACATTTGAAAAGTTGCATCTGCTAAATTAGATTGCAATTGTAATCTATAAAGCCACATTTAAAAAACTGAACCACATTTGCCATCAATAGCACCGCATTTAATCATTGAAATGCATTCGCTGCCTACAATGACACATTTGTTGAACAAAAAATTAAACTCTATCAAAAACCAAAATCTGAGTCCAAACATTTTAGCTTGTTGTCAAAAGTCTTTTGAAAAAAAGTCTCTTTCAGAAACTAGAACTAAAATTTCTCAAAACGCCCATCATTTTCATTCACTAGCTTGCATTTTGACAATAGGTTTAGAATTCCAGATTTTAGTTGTCCCTTGGCGTCATAATCATAAACTTGTCCTTAGGTTTCATCTTGGCAAGACTTTGGATTAAGCTAACTCACCACACTTTGAAAAACCATTTCTTTCAAAGCTAGGTTATCTTGGGACATAGTCATTACTCCTTTTTTCAGTCATTGTCCTTTTGTGAGAACCTCCAACTCAACAGTCTAGTTAAGAAGGCTCACTCGTCATTTCAACCTTGTTATTTAGTCCCCTTAGCAAGTCCTTTGATAACCAAAATTGAGACATAAGTTAAGCTTAGAGTGGTTAAGCAAACCTTTCTCCAAGTATTGTCCATCTTAGTGCTCATTTTGAACTTAGGCTTTGCATTGATATCATTCATCCTCATATTCATTTTTCACCTAGACTTTGCATTAAATATTGTCCATTCTAGTCCACATTTTGAACTTAGACTTTACATTAATCATAATCCTTAGTCAACATTATCATATTAGTCCTTAGTCAACATTATCACCTTAGTCCTCATTTGGAACTTGTGGCCTTGACAACCTTGTCATCTTGCCTTAATCATTTCCATAGGAAAAAGTAATCATCACTTTGCATTTTCATCTTTTATTCCAAAATACAAAAAAAATTGTGTCATAACTTGTCCTCATTTTACATTAGTCATTTTCTTTCAACAACATTGTCGCATTGTCCTCCCTTGTTATTGAAAATCCAAAAACATAGTCTTGCATTGTCATCCTTTATCAAAAGAATATTCAAAAATATTGGCCAACATCATCCTTGCATTTAGTTGTCATCCTCATCACCCTCATTTGAAAAATTCTGTTTTATGGTGGAAACTAGACTCCAAAGAAAGAGAGGACAAATGGAAAACCTTGGACAAGATTCAAATTCTAATATTACTAATCACACTTATGACCCAAATTGTACTTTTGACGACCCATTTAACAACACAAATACCCAACCTCACATGACCATGCCGTCCTCATCAAACAACCCCTTTGAGCCATTCTTACGTAAGGATGAATATGGACAAATGCTTGAGGAAAATCTAGAGGAAGCAACACAAGATCCAAAGGTGGCTTACTTCGTAGAACAAATGGTCTTATACAATAGAGATAGATATTTGGCCATACTTTTATGTCAAGGAGATAAATTACCCCGTGGGTTCGACATTAATACCTTGAGACCAACGTCACCTGACCATAATGTCAACAATACAAATAACATGTTCAATAGTGGTCAACCTCCAAATAACACAAACAATACCTTTTTTGGTTCTACCTCGCAAACTGTCACAACTACCATGAGTGTTGCCTCCAACATTCCAAACAATTCCAATTCAATCAATGCAACATCCATTGGAGGAACACATCCATCACATTGCCTACAATATCGTCACAATCGGCTGGAGCCACCTTTGGGTCCTCAACAATGTGGAAAAGTTATTCCAATCCTCTATTTACCACTTCGGTTAATGCTATGGGGGCATCACCAAGCCATTCAAATCATCCATTTATGACTACATCTAGTACCATGAGTGCATCATCATAAAATCCACCTATTGGTACCTCACTTAATCCTTTGGGAGGAATTAAACATGTCTTTATTCAAGAACCACAACCAAATGTTAACACGTCAACACAATTTAATACCAACCCCTCCCAAGGACAAAACATGAACATTCCTCCAGGACAATTCCAACAACTTGAACAAGGCAATCAAAACATGCAACCTATGACATCTATCGAACACCAAAATATTCATGCTCACCATATTCCTCAAATCTTAACTCAAATGGCTAGGGGACACATTCCAACATATTCATCCCATATCCATACCCATCAACACGTCCCCAATCTAAACTTCCAGTGCCAACAACACACAAACCAAAAAACATCATACATGTCACAACAACACATCCCTCAAAAAACACCAACATCTACTCACAAAAAATGGGGAACCATGGTGTACCAATCAATCCAATGTATGGTGCCATAAATGACCCTATAATTGATGCTTTGCAAGCTAAGCTAATGGGTCTAGAAAGTACCATAAAGAACATGCAAATATCTGAAAATAAATCCTAAGTGTCATATGACTTATCCATATATCCCTTTGGCACAAACTTATATATGTCGCCATTTCCTTCAGGATATGTGTCACCAAATTTTACCAAATATAGGGGAAAGAAAAATCCTATCAAACATTTCTGAGAATTCGCGACCAACTATATGGATTTCTCCTATGAACAAATGTACTTGATGAGACTATTTTCTAAAAGTTTTGCAGGTCCTACCCTTGAGTGGTTCTCCACTCAAAAGGATATCAAAACATGGGATGAACTTAAACACAAATTCATAAAAAATTACTTGTATAACATTGACATGGACACCTCTATTACTGGCTTATGCACTCTTACGCAAGAGGAGGATGATGAAAAATTTATCCCATTCTTCCAAAAATGGAGAAGTTTAGCTAGTCGTTGCCATATCGACATAGCTGAAAGAGACAAGGTTGACATGTTCATTCAAACACTTGAAGGCCAATTAAAATATGGATTGCAAGTGCATTATTGCAGAAATTTCATAGACCTAGTCGAAAAGGGTGTCCAGATTGAGAAAGCTCTTATTACAAAAGGAGAGCTAAAATATGGTCATAAAAACATAAACACAAATCCTCCCGTTGACAAAAATAAGTACTGATTCAAAAATAAACATGTTACCAATGACGGTGTTGTCGATGCCGAGGTTGTCAACACTATGGGTCTTGTATTAGCTCTGAAAGGTGTTCAACCACAAAACAAACCAACAATAATACTACCACCCCTCACCAATGCCATTTAACACAACCAAAATGGTCAAAATGATCAAATTCAAGGACAATTTCATCAAACCAGACAATTCCTAAAAAGACGAACATATTCTGCATTGGGAGAACCCATTGAGGATGTCCTTAAAAAGCTCCTCCAAAACAGTCTCATCACACTTGAAGAACCAAAGCGTATGACCTAGGGAAATTTAAACGATCATGGTGGGATAATAATGCTTTTTGTGATTACCACCGGGCTAAAGGACATAAGATGTCCTCTTGTCGACAACTCAAAAATATTGTGGAAAACCTCATTGAAAGTCAAATAATCGAATTGGGTGGGCTACAATTTCCATCAAATGTAAACCATACCATTCATAAGAACCCACTGCAAGACAATGGTTCTAATAGCGCTTCCACATCAAGTCCTAAGACAAACAATAATCAAGCCAATTACACCTGCACCAAGTATGACTATTAAGGTGGACCTATTATTAACAATGTTTGAACTGATGATGAATACATCAATACCATCATAGTCAAAAAAGCACCACAATGCAATTCCACTACTCGAAGTGGCAAGGTCACTATAGTTGGTCCACCTTCTGTTAGGCAACCTAAAATCACCATACTTGGTCCATCTCCTAAGCAATCACAACCCAACTCATCCACAAAGCAGTGGCAACCTAAGAGTCAGTTTAACCTTATCGATCAGTTAGGTAAAACCCCTTGTGTAGATTCCCATACTTGAGTTGCTTCATATTTCCCTCACGCATAAGGCTATACTGGATAAAATTGTGCAAGATTCATCTATCCCAAAGGGTATTGATGTCAACCAATTTGAGACCATGGTAGGATACCTCACTACACCTCACCATGTCACTTTTCTGATCAAGATTACTCGTCACCCAAGACCAACCATAACATTGCATTACATATCAAAAATTTCATCCATAAGCACAAGGTCAAATGATTTTTAGTAGATGGTGGATCAGGATTGAACATATGCTCCTTAAAACTGGTTAAGGCTCTAGGATTTTTTAATGCATGCATGGGCCCTACAAAGAGTATAGTTATAAAAGCATATGATGATGAAGAACATTCTTGATGGGGTGTTATTCCTCTTCCTATTAGAGTCGGTCCAGTCATTATGGATACAACTTGCCATGTCCTGGATCTAGAATTACCTTACAACATCTTGCTCAGTCGCCCATGGATTCATGCCCTAAATGTCATCCCCTCCACATATCACCAATGCTTTAAATTCCCATTTGATGGCACATAATTCACCATATATGGAGACCTTGACCCTTTTCAATATTGTACCAACCTAAGGGTTATTTCTGAAAACTAAGTGCCCATCAACCGGGAAGTTCCTAGTCCTTCTTCTTCCAAATACATTGACCCATCCACACTTGCATCATCATCCACTTCTGCTCCATCCACATCTTCTATCATGCCACCATCTCCCTCACTTCCTAAAACTGAGTCTAATGTCAAGATCCAGGACCTAGGCTATGGAGAATTCAAACTAAGTACGACATATAGCATCGCAAAAATACCCAAGTCTCCTTAGGTCTATGGTTAGTTGTGTTTCAGAATGGAACCTAAGGTAATTTTTAAGGTTCCACCCAAAAAAAATTTATAAGATGGGGAGACATGAGCAACAAATACCTCACTGACATATTAGGATGGATATAAAAATAAATGGAAGCCTTACCCCCTTCACCAATCCATATATATGGAAAAGGCTATTACATGATGAAGGAAAAAGGTTACGATGGTACTAGTGGCCTTGGTAAGAGAAAAATAGGACTGCTAGAACCTTTGATGTCATCTGGAAGACCAAGATTTCTATGATTAGGGTATTGCCCGACAATTATGGTTGACGTACCAATGGAATTTTGAGTGAGAGTGTGCATGCTTCGGAAAGTGTCGAGACCGCTAAGGAAAATTTTGCTAAAACTGAATCCCATGAGTGGGAATTTGGTTCCCAATGATCTCTAAGTGACTATTGTCTCGATGATTTGTTCCTTGAAACTGGGGAGCTTACCTCTGAACAAATATTTTGGAAAACATTTAAAATCGATCAAGCATCGAATAATTAGAATTCCAAAGGCCCAAGAAATAATGACAAGCTAGAGTCTGCCCCTAACCCCATTAGTCCTCATCATGACATACCGGTTCAACCATTTGAACCGAACAACCATTAGTCAGATCCATCTGAATTACCACATGACACTAAAAACCATGACTTTAACTCCTTTATTCCCTACTTTACCAATGAGTATGATTCAAGTGAAGGGGAATATTGGATAGAGTCTGATGTGGAATTGGATGATGATAACTTCATTTTCAACTTTTCTAAATCCGTTAGCATGCTTTCTACATCCTCCCCACAATTCACCAATGCTGACGATGGAATTTTCTTAGTCTACCCATAACTAATCAATTGGGACCAACAAGGCCAGCCAGTCCTAGACACCTTTTAGAATGATGAGGCCATTGAAAAATTTGTGGGATTATGTGAGGGCATACCCAGTGGTGATCACAAGGCAGGATTCACCATTGACCTAGATTGTGCAGCTTACTTTAGGGAGACTATTCCATCCTCCAATCACAAAATGAAAAGTAAAAATAAAGCAAAAAATGAAATGTCTTTAGGTCAAAATTGAAAGGTACCTTTTGACAACAAAGAAGTAAAAATAAAGGATGTATCTGTAGGTGAAAACCTCTCAGAGGCACCCAAAGATGGAGGACTAGACATTCTTCCCATAAATCAAGAGAAATTAGCTATGCTCATAGAGGACACCATAGAGGAAAACATATCAACGGTAGAAGATCCCAAAATGGTCCTCTTTGTCACATCCTTGACTGAAGAATAGAAACTAGAATTTCACAAATTCTTTGCAGACTGTAAAATTAACTTCGCATGGTCCTATGTCAACATGCCAAGACTAGATCCAAAATTGCTTCTGCGCCATCTACCATTATTGACAGATGCCAAACTAGTTAAACAAAAGCTACACAAAATGTATCCTTAGGTCACTCTATTAGTCAAGGCTGAGTTGAAGAAATTTCTAGACGCCAGGTTCATATGGTCTATTGATTATGCTAAATGGATATCTAACCTTGTGCCAGTTACAAAGCCAAATGGGATGATCTACGTCTACATAGAATTCTAAGACATAAACAAACCATGTCCCAAAGATGACTTTTCATTGCCAAATATAGATATCATAGTCGACCTCACGACAGGATATGAGATGTTGTCCCTCATGGATGGTTTCTTAGGCTGTAATCAGATTTGTATTGCCCCCAAAGATCAACATAAAACAACATTCAATTGCCCTTGGGGTACATACTACTAGAATGTCATGCCTTTTGGTCTTAAAAATGCAGGTGCCACATATCAGAGAGCTATGCCCACCATATTCCATGATATGATGGATAAGATAATGGAAGATTACGTGGATGACCTTTTGGCTAAATCAATGACAAGAAAAGACCATTTGAAGGTGTTAGACACAATTTTCAAAAAACTAGAAGAATATAAGGTCCGAATGAATCCTAAGAAATGTGTCTTTGGTGTAACATCTAGCAAACTTTTGGGATATATAGTTTCTCGAAGAGGCATTGAGGTCGATCTAGCCAAAGTCAAATCCATCATGAACATGCCTCCTCCCAAAGGAATAAGTGAACTTAGGACATTACAAGGTAGGGTACAATCTATTTGGCACTTCATAGCACAATTGGTCGATAAGTGTCAACCATTCCAATATTTTCTGCACAAGGGAATCCATTTTGTGTGGATAGATAAATTCCAAGAGGCCTTTCAACAAATAAAATATTACCTATTGTCACCACCAATCCTTATGCGTCCCATTCAACGAAAGCCTTTAATTCTATATATCTCTGCCACTACTTCAGCACTAGGGGCATTACTAGCACAAAACGACCATGAGCAGAAAGAAAGGGCCATATATTATATTAGTCAGACGTTGGTCAGATATGAGCTGAATTACACATCAATTGAATGTGCTTGTCAGTAGTCATCTTTACAGCTTAGAAGCTAAGATATTATGTGTTGATTCATAAGACAGTTAATAGAAAATATTGACCCTTTGAAATATCTATATAGTCATGCAACATTGAGAGGACGTCTAGAAAAATGGGTAATGATCTTGAGTGAATATGATATCCAATATGTAGAGTAAAAGGAAATCAAAGGACAAGTGATAGCAGACCAACTAGCATAGGCACCTATGCAAAGTGATCATCCCTTAGTGGCAAATTTTCAAGATGATTCAATATTCCATATAGAGTCTAAGGCACCTTGGAGGTTATACTTTGAAGGATCTGATACCAATCATGGCTTGGGGGCAGGAATATTGTTTATCACCCCTCAAGGAGATTCCATTCCTAAGTCTTTCCGTATGGCTTTTCCATGCACAAACAATGTGGCGGAATATGAGGCACTTGTTACAAGACTTAGAATGGCAATAAAATGGAAAATTAGAGCACTCCATGTTTATGGGGATTCTCAGTTAGTCATCAACCAAGTTAATGATGACTATGACATTAAGGATGAAAAACTAATTCCCTACAAATGAATGATTGACAAATTTCAAACATATTTTCACACGGTGAATTATGATCAAGTTTTGAGAGCACAAAACAAGGTAGCAAATGCAATGGCTATGATCAACTCTCTCCTTGACACTCCAAGCAACATGCCTCAACTGGAGTTCTTGGTAGAACAATTGTTTGTCCCCGCCTATGATATTCTTGAATCGGAGATGGTCTGCAAGCTTGTTGGTCCTGATTCTCCCTAGTACCAAGACATTCATAACTACATCAAATGCCAAACCCTTCCCCCTAATCTGTCAAATAACCAGAGAAAGTCCTTTATCCAAAAATCCACCAGATATGCCATTGTTAGTGACACCCTTTACCGTCGTATTTTTGATGACACCCTCCTTAGATGTCTTGACACCAATGAAGTACACACAACCTTACGTGAAGTACATGAGGGTATATGTGGATCTCATTCGAGTGGTCCTACTCTGGCCAAGAAGATAATGAGACTTGGGGTACTACTGGCCAACCATTGAGAAAGATGCACTAGAATATGTTAGGACTTGTCGTCAATGTGAAATTCACAGTGATTTGATTCATGCTTCAATGCGAGAACTTCAGCCAATCACTTCTTCTTGGCCCTTCGCACAATGGGGACTCGAGCTTGTTGGCAAGATCCATCCTACCTCATCCAATGGCCACAAATTTATCATCACCACCACTGAGTATTTTACAAAGTGGATCGAAGCCATCCACCTGACATACATAACTGGCAAAAAAAATCTCCAAATTCATTCTTAACTACATCATTTTCTGATATGGTCTTTCGCAATCCATCATCACTGATAATGGACATTTGTTCAAAAACCAATAAATTCATAAGTTGTGTGAGAAATTTCATATCCAACATCATTTTTCCTCTCTATATTACCTGCAAGGAAACGGTCAAGCTGAGGTTTCATCTAATAAAACCATCATTAAAATCCTAAAAAAGAGCATCAATGATGTTGGCTATGACTGGCATATTCAACTTAACCCTACTCTGTGAGCCTACTACACCAACACTCGTACACCTATGGGAGCCACTCCATTCACCCTAGTCTTTGGAGTTGAGGCCATCTTTCCCATCAAGGTTGAAATTCCTTCCTTACGAGTCTCCCTGAAGGGTCTAACTGATGATGCAGAGTACATATAGTCACACCTACATGAGCTGGAGATGCTAGAGGAAAGAAGGCATAATTACCTAAACCATTTGTAGGCATATCAGAATAGTCTTTGTCACAGTTACAACAAGAGAGTCATGGTCTAGAAGTTTGAAATTGGTGACCTTGTCCTCATGCAAAATCCTAAGAATCAGGCTAATAGAGAAAAGCCAAGCAAGTTTGAACCAAACTAGTTGGGTCCTTATGTCATCATATCCTCTTTTGGTTCTGGAGCATATAAGCTAGTGACTCCAGATGGAAAACAACTGACATAGCCTATTAATAGTATACATCTTCAGAAGTTCTATGCATAGCATCAGAAAGTTGAGCTGAAAACCTTAAAAATACAAAAAAAATGAAAAATATAAAAAATCGTCACCCTGATGAAAACCTGGAAAACATGCATCTTGGTGACACTAAAAAAAGGAAAAAAATGACAAAATAGTAAAGAGAAATAATTTTTCCAACAGTGAAAACTTGGAAAATGGGCACTTTGGACAAGTACCATGGTGAAAACCTGGCAAACAAGTGCCATGCGTAATCAATCATTGCTCAACCATCTACCGTCACTTTATCTATCCTAGCCTATGATGAAACACATTTTCTGTCACCACCATGACACTTGCCATGGCATCATACCCTTCCTCTTAGGGTTGACAAAAGGTTGACATCAAGTCCTACATACTGTCCATTCGACATCACATACATATCCCTTTCACGTCCTTTCAACTTGGCTAAGTCTTGGACCTGACTACGAGCATAAATTCTATCATGTGACTGCAGTGGTTATCACACATGGTCTCAACAATTGCAAAAAGTCTTTAAAAAAATACAAAAACATCATAAAATGTCCTTAAAAAAATAAAAAAACATTGTAAAATGTCCTGAAAAAAGACAAAAACATCATAAAATGTCTTGAAAAAAGACAAAAACATCATAAAATGTCCTAAAGAAAGTTAAAAATATTGAAAAATGTCCTGAAAAAGGACAAAAATGTCGAAAAATGTCCTAAAGAAAGACTTAAAACTTAAAAAATGACCTGAAGAAATGCCATTGAACGTCAAATTGTCTTGAGAATGCAAAATGAGGTCATTTCCCATGAAAATTCCATCATGTCAATTAGACAGTCTTTTGTCATTTGTCGAACTATGTTGTCTCTATGCATTTACTACATAGGAAAGACTCATCTTTGAGTCCCTGAGGCATTAGGTTTGTCCTTTTAGGTTTGTCAAAATAAAATCATGACTCAATATTTGATCATCAAGACAAAGTCATTGGTCGTGTCAAACTACGAGGTCTCTAAGTGCATGACGTAGGCAAGGGCATTTGTCGATGAGCCCCTGAGGCCGCACTAGGTCAGTCCATTAGGGTTCATGACACTACATTGGCACACACATTAAAATGTCTTCAAGTCAAAGCAAATCATGTCTAAACAGACAAACTCCTAAAACAAATTACAACAATCATTTATTCAACATGAAAATATTGACATATAGTCAACACAAGTCAAACTTAGTCAAAATTAAGTGGAACTTGGTCAAAACAAGTCAAATTGTCATAGCTGGTCAAACTATCAACTTTTGGTATCTTTTAGATGTGTCCTTTTGAAGAATAGCCTCTGTCATGTATGCCTTAGGATGTGTCATTCCTAGGTATCGTCACTGTCATTTGACATTTCGAGAGATCCTCTTGACATTCAAGGATCACTCCTCTCGACATTAGTATCCTTCAAATGTATCCTTTTGAAGAATAACTTTGTCATATATGCCTTAGGATGTGTCTTTCCTAGGCATCGTCACTATCATTTGGCATTTTGAGGGATCCTCTTGACATTTAAGGATCGATACTCTTGACATCGACATTATTCAGGATGTGTCCTTCCTGAATTTGACAAATCTTTGACATTTTGTAATCTCGACATCGTCAAACTTGACATCTTGACATTAAAACACTTGGCATTCAGACACACTTGGCAAACACTTGGCACTTGTCTTTTGGTTTTTCATCATGTTACTAGTTTTTCAGCGAGATCTCGACAACAAGATTTAGAGAAGCGGTGATGTATCATGATGGTTGGCTTGATTTTTCATCATGCCACTAGTTTCTCGATGATGTCTTGACAACAGGATTTAGAGAAGCAATAACGTATCATGATGATTGGCTTGTTTTGTCTTTTTCAAGCAGTCATGTTGCTAGTTCTTCAAGGATGTCCTGAACATTTAAGGATCGATCCTCTCGACATCGACATTATTCAGGATGTGTCCATCCTGAATTTGACAAATCTTCGACATTTTGTAATCTCAACATCGTCAAACTTGACATCTTGACATTAAAACTCTTGGCATTCAAACACACTTGGAAAACACTTGGCACTTGTCTTTTGGTTTTTCATCATGTTACTAGTTTTTCAGCGAGATCCCGACAACAGGATTTAGAGAAGCGGCGATGTATCATGATGGTTGGCTTGATTTTTCATCATGCCACTAGTTTCTCAATGATGTCTTAACGACAGGATTTAGAGAAGCAATGATGTATCATGATGATTGGCTTGTTTTGTCTTTTTCAGGTATTCATGTTGCTAGCTCTTCAAGGATGTCCTGGCAATAGGATTTAGATGAGCAATGATGTTTCATGACTTGTCTTTATTGTCTTTATTTGTCTTTTTATGCTTGTGGTTGGTTATGACAAAAAGACTGGGGCAATTGCGCTCTTAGTATGAGTCATGATCACCCTTCTCTGCAACTGTTTGTTTTAGGTGATGGTACAACCTTGCACACTGTGATCTATGTCATATCATGGTATTTGTTGGCCATTACAATAATCTACCCAATGATGATTAAGAGCAATAAATATTGATGTCCTATGGTAATATATTGAAGGATTTGGTCTAGGAAGTAACATGCATCTCCTTTTGTCTTGTCATCTTCTCTCATCCATCTCATGATACATTGCATCACACATGGCATCATATACATATAGTGATGCATTAACATAATCATAAACATGGCATCCATTCAATTTAATGGTGAAACCATCTGCACCATTGTTTTTCTTGTCATCAAATTGACTTATCGGGACACCTTCCAAATTTTTCTCTCACTGGCCCAAAATTTGAAAATTTTCCCGAGGGGGCATTGATATTCCCTACCTTTGCTAGGGCATGACTTTAACTTATTTTCTTTGTCACAATGTGACATGCTACATTATGACAAAGAGGGGTAAAATTTAGACACGTAAAAATGACCTAGGCTTACAAGCTCTATTTTTACCACTTTTGTCCTAGCATAATTATGACATTTAATTGTCCTTGGTCCACATTCAACTATTAATTAAATAATTCATAATCATTTAATTAATTCATGTCCTTTTATTCTTCATTATTATTAAATAAATAAATTTTATTTATTTATTCAATACGTCACTAATGTTCTATTATCTTCTTACAATTAAATAAATTTCAAGTAATTTATTTAATTTCCTTTATTCATTATGTCTTCTTCATTATTAAATAAATGAATCTTATTTATTTATTTAAAATGCCACTAATTCTCATAATTAAATGGATTTATTAATTTATTTAATTATTGGTCGCAATCCTCTAAATTAAATGATTATGTTTAATTATTTAATTGCCTCATTTAACATATCCCTCATTTTAAATAAAAGTAATTATTTAAAATGGCCTCACATTATTAACTGTCACTTCTTTTAGTAAATAATCTAAAAATCGATTATATACTCTCACACAAAATCCATATTTTTGAATTAATTTAATTCAAAAATGGTAATCTTCTTCCAAAAATCAAGTAATTGAGCAAATTCTTGATTTTCCAAATCTTTTTTTTTCAGTTCAACCTTTATCCTCTTGATTTTTTGAATCTTATGAATCAGGTAATCTTTATCTTCTTGATTTTTGAAATCTTTATCTTTTTGGCTAATTGTCATATTTATTCTCCACCATCGATGCGATTTTCTAAAATTGCATCTTGACCACTCATTTAATACTTTTCCCTAACCCTGATTAGGGATTGTCACATGAAATATCGACCTCTGATTTTAAGCTTTTGTCAGCTTTCAATCTCGACCATCCGCCCAAAATTGCATTTTCTATAAAATGTCAATTTTGCTCACATTTTTTGACTTACAACTTACAATACTTTTATGTTTAGATTTTGCACATGCATACTTTATACTTGGAATATTTCATTTTATTACTTACTTGTAGGCATTATAGTCATATTGGCATTTCATAGGCATAGTCTTTATTAGCATTATTCGTCATTCAAATCCTTCAAAACTTGCATAGAGAATAGTCTTAGTCATTTCCTCACACACATGAATCTGAGGGCAATAATCATACATTCGTTGCACACTAGAAGGTGCTATGGAGATGAATCATGGAGGCTTCAACGAGTAATTGGTACAATCATTATTGTTTTTAGTTTTCATTGTAATCAATAGTTCTTTGGGTTTTATTTTATTGATTAATCTGCTAACCTGAAAAAAACCCTTAGTTACAATATGGATTAAGGGGTCCTAAGAGGACAGCTTATGGGGAATTAATAGAGAGACTGAAGGGGATGCAAGAGGATGGATTAAGGGTAGATATACGAGGATATGGCTTGAGGGGTCCTAAGAGGATGACTTAAGGGGTGTTGAGAGAGTGAATTAAGGGGATGCAAGAGGATGGATTAAGGGTAGATATATGAGGATATGAATTAAGGGGTCCTAAGAGGATGGCTGAAGGGGAATTAATAGAGAGACTTAAGGGGATGCAAAAGGATGGATTAAGGGTAGATATACGAGGATATGGCTTAAGGGGTACTAAGAGGATGACTTTAGGGGAGTTAAGAGAGTGACTTTGTTGAAAATGAAGGTGAAAAATCTTGCAATATGAAATTAAATGAGTGAATGCAAATCTGAAATATGTAGATTAACCTTAGCCTTAGTGTGAAGAAAGAATGAGAGAGAGATAGAAAAAACATAACACATGCAACAACAAATTTATGTGGAGAAACCCCGAAGGGAAAAAAATCCACCACCGAAAGAGAGGCAATTATATTACTAATAATCAGAAATATTACATGCAACAATAGACTTCTCTTATCATTCCTTGTAAATCCAGCAGCACCCTGTTACCCTGCAAAACTGAATTTTTTTAATAACTCTAGCTCAAGGCCCCAATATATAGAGATTTGTGAGGATGAAAACCACCATGGTTTCACCAAACAATCGGCAGCAATACCACCTATAAAAACCCATGCCTCCCTCCTTGAAATGGTCAAAAATACCAAAAATAGCCTCTTACAGATGCTCTTATAGTTTTCATAAGGCATCTCTCCTGCATGGGCGCCTGGGGTCTAAAAATAGAATATTCTGTCATAGGGAATCTATCATACTGTCATAGCATCTTATGACAACTGTCATGCATGTCATAGATGCTCTTACAACACCCTATGTTGACCCAACAACCTTATTTTAGAAGATTCCAAGGTGGGACGCCCAACTATCTTGTCCTTTTCCAAAAATGACAAATGGTAATGGTAACACTGCATTTACATTGTCTCTTTCACCACTGTTGGTCAAACAGTTTCACCTCTTATGGGTAAATGTACAAAACACTTTAGGAGAATAATAAATTAAATGATTTACAAGGTTGATGACACCTAAATCCTAACAATTTGCCACTTGACATCATACATTGTAAATTACACCCATAGAGATACAATTACATAGAATTAAGTACAGTGATCAAGGCCCATGGCCTTTCTGCACCAAGAGAACTTTTCTGTGGTGACTGGTTTCATAAGACAATCTACAACATTATCCAAAGTTTCAACTTTTTCAATCAATACTTGTCCATTCTCAATCATTTCTTGCACAAAGTGATACTGAACATCAAAATGCTTAGTACAAGCATGATACATAGGATTTTTACCCAAACATATGGCACTCTGACTATCACATCTGATCCTCACTATCTTGCAATCAAAACCAATACCATTACCAAGTCTCTGTAACCAAACCGCCTCCTTAGAGGCATGTGTAGCAGCCATATACTTTGCTTAAGTGGTAGACAAAGCAACTGTAGGCTGTCTTTTACTCATCCAACTCACTGCTCCTCCAAACAAAGTAAACACATAGCCACTAGTGGACCTTCGACTGTCCAAGTCACTTGCCCAATCTACATCAACAGAACCCTGTATGTCCAATGAATTATCAACATTGTCACTACCATGATAAACCAAACAGTAATCATAAGTGCCTTGCAAATATCTAAATGCCCTTTTAACAAAAGTCCAATGTTCTTTACTAGGGTTAGACATAAACCTGCTTAAAACTCACACTACTTGGGCTATATCTGGTCTTGTACAAACCATTGCATACATTAAACTACTGAAAACACTAGCATAAGGAAATTTAGACATTTCATCAATATCATCATCCAATTTAGGACACATTTCTAAACTCAACTTAGTACCAACAGGAAATGGAATATTTACTGGTTAACAGCCCTGCATATTAAACCTTTGCAAAATAGTGTTAACATAATTACTCTGACTTAACCAAAGCTTTCTGTGAACCCGATCCCTAATGATTTCGATCCTAAGAATATATTTAGCCACCCCTAAATATTTCATATCAAATGTGCCAGAAAGCTGAGTTTTAAGTTCCCTAATCATTTCCTTATTGTTACCAATGAACAACATATCATCTACATATAAGACAATAATCAATATCTGATCATCAATAACTTTAAAATAAACACAGTGATCCTCATCACTTCTAACAAAACCCATATTTAATGCAAATGCATCAAACTTCTGGTACCACATCCTAGGTGACGATTTCAAACCATATAGAGACCTTTTTAACCTACAAACCAAGTGTTCTTTTCCTTTCACAACAAAACCATCAAGTTGTTGCATATAAATTTCTTCCTCTAGATCCCCATGCAATAAAGTAGTTTTAACATCCATTTGTTCTATTTCTAAATCATAAGCAGCAGCAATGGATAAAAGGAATCTAATAGAAGTTAACTTAGCAACAGGAGAGAATATTTCACCAAAATCAACTCCCTCTCTCTAGGAGTAGCCCTTGGCCACTAATCTGGCCTTGTACCATTCCAACTTTCTGTCTGCACCAAACTTCTTTTTAGATATCCACTTATAACCAATGGCCTTTCTTCCTTTGGAAAACTAACAAGATCCCAGGTGTCACATTTTTTCAAAGACATCATCTCATCATGCATGGCCTGCATCCAAGACTCACATTCTTTTGAAGAGAGTGCCTCCCCGAAAGATCTAGGTTCATCAACAGTACATAACAAAGAAAATTTACAACGAAAATTAGGTGGGATATACCTATCAACTGGATTTCGTTGTCTTGTGGATCTTCTCAAAGGTGGAGTAAGAGGCTCCTCATGTTCATCCTCATTGTTTTCAACTTTTGTTACAACAGATTCTTCAAAACTCTCTTCTTCATCTCCATCTTCTTTTCCATCTCTCTATTCTTCCACATGTACATCTCCTTGCTTAGTTTCAAAATGCATTGTCTTTGACTTTTCCTTTGGTTGCACATCTTTAGAGTTAGCTCTAAATTCCCTAAAAATAACATCTCTAGAAAATATCATCTTTCGTGTTAGTGGATTCCAAAGTTTATAACCTTTAACATTTTCACCATAACCTACAAAGATGCATTTCTGAGATTTGGGATCCAATTTAGACCGCTTCTCTTGAGGCACATGAACAAAAGCCTTACAACCAAACACCCTTAAATGTGAAACTAAAGGCTTTTTACCCAACCACATTTCGTAAGGATTTTTATCAACAAGAGCTTTACAAGGAGATCTATTAATTAAATAACAAGCAGTACCAACAACTTCTGCCCAAAAGCATTTATCTAACTTAGCACTACTTAACATGCTCCTAGCTCTTTCCATTAATGTACGGTTCATTCTTTCTACTACCCCATTTTGTTGGGGCATGTAAGGTGTAGTCTTTTGACTAACAATTCCTGCATGTTTGCAAAACTCATCAAATTCCTTAGAACAATATTCACCCCCTTTGTCAGATCTCAATAAGTTTATCTTATAATCTGTTTGCTTTTCAACCAATGCCTTAAATTCCTTAAATTTGGTGAAAACTTCAGATTTTGTATGCATAAAATAAATCCAATTATATCTTGAGTAATCATCAATGAAGGAAACATAATAACGAGATCTACCCAAAGAATCTGTATCCACCAGACCACACACATCTGAATGAATTAGTTCTAACAATCCATTAGCTTTATTAGTTCCTTTAGGAAATGATGACCTGTTTTGTTTACCAAACACAAATCCTCACAGAAGTCATTTTTACCAATAGAATAATCAGAAATATTGTCTACTAGTTTCTTATCAAGTATGGTCCTAAGACCTTTTTCACCAATGTGACCCAATCCATGGTGCCACAACATACATGCATTTTTAGTGCTAGTTACAAAAGAGGAGTTACAAAAAGTAGAGGCATGTAGCGTAAATAAATTCCTTGTTTGAGATCCTTTAGCAACCACCAAACTTCCCCTTACCATCCTGCAACCAGACTTATCAAATGTCACATGCATCCCAAAATCATTCAACTTGGAAACTGAAATTAGACTTTGTGTAAGTCCTGGAATATGTAAAATATCATCAAGGGTTTTAACCCTCCCATCACTGAAACACAACTTTACCTTTCCTTTACCAATAACCTTTTGTGAGCTATTGTCACCCATGAAGACCTCTCCTCCATCATATTCTTTGTATGTAGAAAACCACTCCTTATGAGGATTCATATGGAAGGAAGCACCTGAATCAATAAGCCAAGAATCATTACAAACTGTGTTAGCTGAAATAATCAAAGCATCAGAATCACCGTTATTAGAGGACTTTTCCGTGGAGGAATCTGCATTCTTTTTCTTGTTTCTACATTCCTTCTTCACATGTCCCTGTTTACCACAGTTCCAACACTTCACTCTGCTCTTTCCAGGGGTCTTAGATCGTCCTTTAGACTTATCCTTCTTCTTATCCCCTTTAGGCTCTTTCTCCTTGGGCCTACCTTGCACATGCAAGGCATCTTGGGAGCCACTACGCATGGTCTTTCTCCACATCTCCTCTAAATGAAGTATGGGAATAATATTATCCATCTTAGGTTCTGCACTACCACTTGTTATAGCAATAATTACATTTTCCCAAGATTCTAGCAAAGAGAAAATCAATAAAATGCATTTATCCTCATCTTCTATTTTAACATCAATGGATGCAAGCTAACTTATAATCAAATTAAAAGCATTCAAATGCTCAACAATAGTTCACCATCCTTCATCTTTAATGAATACAAACATCTTTTGAGATACAACTAGTTAGACAAACTCTTAGTTTGGTAGATTTCACCTATCTTCCTCCAAAGCTTGTATTCCATATTTTCTGAAGAGACATTCAGGAGGACAAAATCTATGAGACACAACCGAATAGTCCCTCAAGCCTTCTTATCTAACTTATTCCAATCTTCATCCAACAAGGTTGAAGTAAATGGCTTCTTATCAACTGAAACTGGTAACCACTAATCTCTTTCCTCAAGAAGATCCTCCACTTTCAACTTCCACATCTCATAACCAGTTCCATTGAACTTCTCAATATCTAGACGAGAGGTGGAGGCCATGGTATGCAATCCTTCACAAATCTTCAAAACCCACAACAAAAAAGCTACCATTGCAGCAAAAAACCTTCAACACTTTAGAAGGAAAGCGTCCCTTCCTTAACAGAACCGTTAGCTCTGATAACAAATGTTGAAAATCAAGATGAAGAAAGCTTGCAATATGAACTTAAATGAGTGAATGCAAATCTGAAATATGTAGATTAACCTTAGCCTTATTGTGAAGAAAGAATGAGAGAGAGATAGAAAAAACATAACACGTGCAACAACAGATTTACGTGGAGAAACCCCGAAGGGAAAAATCTCCACCATTGAAAGAGAGGCAAGTATATTAATAATAATCTCAAATATTACATGCAGCAATAGACTTCTCTTATCATTCCTTGTAAATCCAGCAGCACCTTGTTACCCTGCAAAACTGAATTTTTTTAATAACTCTAGCTCAAGGCCCCAATATATAGAGATTTGTGAGGATGAAAACCACCATGGTTTCACCAAACAATAGGCAGCAATACCACCTAGAAAAACCCACGCCTTCATCCTTGAAATGGTCAAAAATACCAAAAATATCCTCTTACAGATGCTCTTATTGTTGTCATAAGGCATCTTTCCTACATGGGCGCCTGGGGTCTAAAAATAACATATTCTATCATAGGGAATCTGTCATATTGTCATAGCATCTTA
This sequence comes from Sequoia sempervirens, assembly GCA_007258455.2. NCBI lineage: Eukaryota > Viridiplantae > Streptophyta > Pinopsida > Cupressales > Cupressaceae > Sequoia > Sequoia sempervirens. The sequence continues at coordinate 3,314,551 of VDFB02338372.1, read as the reverse complement.
TGACAACTGTCATGCATGTCATATATGCTCTTACAACACCCTATTTTTACCCAACAACCTTATTTTAGAAGATTCCAAGGAGGGACGCCTAGCTATCTTGTCCTTTTCCAAAAATGACAAATGGTAATGGTAACACTGCATTTACATTGTCTCTTTCACCACTGTTGGTCAAACAGTTTCACCTCTTATGGGTAAATGTACAAAACACTTTAGGAGAATAATAAATTAAAGGATTTACAAGGTTGATGACACCTAAATCCTAACAGACTTAAGGGGATGCAAGATGATGGATTAAGGGTAGATACGAGGATATGGCTTAAGGGGTCCTAAAAGGATGGATTAAGAGGAATTAAGAGAGTGACTTAAGGGGATACAAGAGGATGTATTAAGTGTACATAAGAGGATGGCTTAAGGGGTCCTAAGAGAATGGCTTAAGGGGATATGAATCAATTATAAACTTTTTATAAAATGACAATAAATTATTTAGTTTTATATTTATACTATCAATTAAATGTATTTAGAACTATATATAGTTATGTGTCTCTAGATTTGAATTCCATTGTAATAGATATGCATGCCCTCTCTTTTTTATAATGCATCTATTTTTAGGAGATCTGAAATAAAAAATGATATAAAAATTTAATTAGGAAATGACTAAAGGAAAATATATATATAGACATGTATATGTGATAAATTTTTAACTATATATTGACTATCAATTAAATATATATACAACTATATACTTACCTATATTTATTTACTTCGTTGTACCATCTGCATCCTCTCTTTTTTGTAATGCATCTATGATTGTATCATGATCATCCATTGAAAATGTCCATAACACTTTATTAGCAAGCCTCCTTTGATATCTAACTAGTTTTATATTGGTTGGAAAAATCAAATGTGAATAATGTATAATCTTCTTGTGTCTTTCATAATCTTCAAATGTAGGCAAGTCACTCTTTCTTATCAAATATTTTCGAAGCCAGGTGCCAACAACAACCACAGAACCAGTTGGATACTCAAATTTGTCATCATCCACTCTATGATGTACCAACTTATGTTTTCACTCAATACATCTAGCCAACCAATACTATGTCTCCTCTTCATTCCCCTCAAGTGCAACAATAGTATACACATGTCTTGCAGAAATAAATAAAAATTTCAATAAAGAGTGACTTATATTTAATTCACATATAGACATGCATACATATAAAATTCAATTCAATTTAATGTACCTTCTTGTAGAAGGTCCAAAACAAGAGCATAATCATCTGATGCAAACAATTGATTATCTTCAATTGTCGTTCCATGTTGAACATGTGTCGATGTAGGTGTTAAGGCTCTTTGTTTCCATTCTTTGACCTATTCCATATTTTCACATGCCTCCCAATCACCTGCAATACAAAATTGAAAAAAGCATGCATGCAAGCTCCCTTGTCCATATTGTCCACGTGTTTGCATTTGAACTCTTAAACGCATGCCATTTTGCAGATCCATTAATTGTTTCACAATCCTATCGAGTAAGAATATTATTTTCTTCAACTAAACAAAAGAAGTGTTGAATTATTGAGATCTCACTTGTTCTTCTAGATAATTTAGTACTACACCAATCTACAATTGCATGTGCATCTTTGAATTTCACAACATCCTCAAATTTTAGTTGCTCTCTAACACAAGCTCTTTTCACACATGCACTTGCTCCATCGTGTTCCCCTTTACCATGTCCAACTTTTAAAAAACTTCACATGTGCTGGATATTATTTTCCTTATGAACTTTACATAACCAATAAAACATTCTAGCATTCTTGAATTGAACCATGCAATTATCTGACCATATGAGATGTTCTCTCATTTGAATTCCTGTATCTTTTATATTTTTATAAAATATATCAAAACAATATTGAACAAACTTAGATGAATGTTATCGATTATCACTTACATAAAAATGGTACTCTCAAAAAAATTATATTATCTTCTCTACTATCATTTGCATTTCTATATACAATATGTAAAAATATAGCTACTTGCACTGTATTATAATATTGTGATTGAATTTCTTCTTGTGGAGCAAGAGTATAATTTTCAGCAAAATCAACAATTGACAATTTAGTTCCAATAAGGAATGTGTTTTTACATAAATGAAATTGATTATCAAGCCAATGATCATATTGAGAGTTTTTAACATATTTTGGTACAATCTTATCTTTAAATTCTTTAATAGATGCATGCACACTAATTTTTTCCACAATTATCTCACAATGTTTTCCAATTTTTCCATATTTTAAAGAATACTTAATATTTTAATTTTTTTTTACATCCACTAATCGTTGCCCACAGTCATCTAAACTACTTTCATGCATAAATTCTCCTAACAATGAAAAGTTACCACATCTATCACATTGTCTAGAAATACATGCTTTTAAATAAAATAAGTTTCCATTAGAGGGTTCACAAAACAAACCTGCTATAAAATCTTTGATTTTTTCAGGTGGCAAATTAATACCACAAATGTTTTGTATAATTTGGTTAGAAGAAAATTACAATGTATATATCAAAAAATATCATAATAATAACAAAATTGTACACGAGTCTTACAACAACAAGATATTTGTTGTTTATTAATTCTAACATACCAAGGTTTACATTTTTCAAATGATTTTTGACTTATGATAATATTAAATGGTAAGATTGAATCATCTAAAAAAAAAATTATATAATTCAGTTTCAGTCATATCTAAGAGATTCTTTGGATGAGGTTCACAAATTTTGGAATCCACCTTAATTTTAAAACATCTCTAATGTTAGGTGATACTCTTGTATTATCATGCCAATATTTTTCAATTAAAGATTTGATTTCATTAGTCAATTTCATGTCTGACCTTGGGAGTCTACCACTAAAACTCCAACATTGATTAATTGTATCCTTTTCAATACTTTCTCTTTTTTTAGCAACTCTTATCAAAGTTTAAGGATTTACTTTTATACATTTACTAATCTTACTTAACATTCTTTTATTTGAAGTTACTTCATTAACTAGAGTAGTTGTTATTGCACAAGGAGTTGCATTCTTATATTTAGATCAACTTTTCTTACCTATAAAATCAATAGCATTAGCAACACTAGATATGACTTGTTCTACTGAATCATCTTTCTTTTTTGGTTTTACAAAAATTCCTATTTTTTTCATCACTTTTCTTATTTTTGACATTCTCATCAATTGAATCATGAGTTGACATTGAAATCCTAATTTATTTTTATAAAAAAACATTCTATACATTCTATTTCCATAAGTTCTCATTTGTCTCCAAGAAACTTTACCAAGAAGGTTATCTAGCACATCTTTTTCAATTGTAAAAAAAACCATTTTCATTTTCATTCATACAAGGGGTTTCATTTTCATTCACGCAATGGATTTTATTTTCATTTTCAAACATAAAAGGGATTTCATTCTCATTTTCATCAATATGAGGGATTTCATTCTCATTTGCATTCATATAAGATATTTCATATTTTTTTTTTGTTTTTGCATTGTTTTAACCCTAGAATTATTGATACCATCAATGGTGTATCCAACTTCCTCTAAATAACTAAGATCAATATTATCAAGACTTGGGTTTGAAGACATACCTAGATAAATTGTTTGAATAGGTGCATTTTCCATATCATTGGGAGGTGGATTTTAAGACATACCTATATTCAATGTTGAAGTTGAAGGAATAGTTGGTTTTGTCTCCATAATTGTATTTTCTTCCATATTCACCATCTCCACATTTGCATCATCTACATTCATCTCATCCTTCATGGTTTCCTGTTCAACATTCATGGAACTAGATGCTTCCAATTTTTTAATTTGAAGAATCCTTTCTCTTCTATCCCTTTGTCTTTTTGCCTCCATTTCTCTATTTGCTCGAATTTCTTCAGGCTTCATAAACTTTCTACATTTTTTTATTTTCCTTTGCTTTGATCCCATGGTTACCAAACCCTCTTTGATAACAAAAAAATGATTCTTAACCTATTTTCGAATTGCTACCTCCTTCAAATATTCAAATAAAACTACATAGTATGAAGATCCTTTCCTCTATAAATTTTGAAGTACAAAAACATCATGAATACATCCAAAAGTTCTTTTTTTCCAAATCTTCTTGTTAAATTTTCTTGTACTTGATTCCACTTCAGAAAATTTAACCTGCACTTGTCTCTTCCAACAATTTGAATAGAATATGCCTTATTAAGAGATTGCACAAGACAACATTGCAATAAAAAATGTAGAAAATGGCGCTTTCAAACCAAAGTACAAAAAATGAATGTTGCAGAAAAACGTGCTCTATCAATATTTTCCAAATTGGGAAAAAATGGTTAAATAAGAAACATGATAGATTTTATAATGCATACACATTCTATTTTAGGAATGTGTATGCGTTATATAATGTGTATGTGTTACCTTTACTCAACGAGTAAATATGTAACGTGTACGTATTATATAATGAGTACATGTTATTAAAATTTGAATCTCTAACCCACTTGCAGTGTCGAATTTAGGATCGGGAAAGGCTTGGAAACCCAACCCTTAGCCTTTGACTTACAACTAAAAAACTAAGGCAGATTCGAGAGGAATGTCCAAATTTGGAAATATGGGTGATGGAATTTTTTTTTGAATCAATCTATGAAATTAAAAGCCATTAGAGAACACAATGTCTAGTTTCCAAATATATATTTTTTATTAAGATTGGATTATACTTGTTATTTTTTACAATTGAAAAAGACATCTTTTGCAACTAAGTTTTAGAAATCACCCCAAGGTCTCTTGGGTGTCAAGTAATGATTAAACTTGGAATAGTTCAATTGGTTGATGTGATTTTCTAGTAATCACAAAGGGAATTTATGTTTATTTAGCATGGATGGAATTGGGTCTACAAAATGGAGTCTATGAATTTTGGAAATGAAGAACAACTACTGCAATTTTAGGACAACAAACTAAAAATCCATCTTTCTCATCAGATTTGGCTTTGCAATGATGCTAGAACTTTGTCTTGGCTTCATATTTTAAAGAAAGGTCAAATGGGCAAAAGGATTAGAACTTTCCTAGACCTACAACTAATGCTAAATAGTAACAATGGAGGATGCTACAATGGACAAACTTCCTGAAACTAAGTTCCACTTAACTAAGGATAGACCACAATCTCATGAAACTAGTGCAATCTTCTCAGGTCTACAGATTTTCAAACCATTCATTCACCATTAAAGCATGAATAATAGCTAAACTTAGTTTCAACATTGTAAATGATGCTAAGACTAAATTTACACAAAAAGTTTATCAACAATAAACAACCAAAAGTATGAGCTAAGAATACATCAAACACTATAGCATTCTTCACCATCAAAGCACAACATGAACTAACAACTAAAGTAAATTAAAACTAAGAAAATAAAGCTAAAATCCAATACTTGGAGAATGAATCATGCACACATGGAGAAGAAAACACAAAAAACCATCAAAACAATGCTTTTCTCATTAACTTTTTGCAACATGCCTTTGCACAACAACTCATCTCTCTTATGAATAAAAAAAAACAACTCATCTCTCTCTCTCTTTTAAAATGAAAGGATGCCCCCCTATTTATAGTTTTCCTATAATGAGCCTAGCTCAAACTGATAAAATTTCTGATTTCTTGCCCAGGGAAAAATTGTCAAGCAGTTGGATAATAAACTGTTCTATCTATTGTTTATGGGCATTCTTTTGTAATTTTGATGCAAATGTGGATAGAATGAATATCAAGGCTCCAAAGTTGAAATTTTCAATAGAAATAGAATGCAATACAAATCTTCCTTTGATTTGTACATGCAAGTAATAACTGAAACTAATGCAAGTTGGCAACTACAACATTATGGCATTTGGACAAATAGTTGGCATGCACCCAGCACACAAGGTTATTGAAATGCAGCTAGCAAGATGCTTTCAATATATTGTTATAGTCATGAAATATTTTGGCAAACAATTATCATTTTGACTTCCCAATCTCCCATTCTATTAGTTATTTACTGCCAAAATGAAGAGAAGCTATTACAATGTTGTGGTAAACTGATTACAATGACAAATTGTAGACCCAGCTGTAATGGTAGTGACCATTGACTAAAAGCAACTCTAAATACTATTCTTGTAATAAATTAAAGAACCTGGATATGGCGCCCAGCTGTGATAAATATCTTTTTCCAAGCCAATTGAACTTCTGACCAAGGTCATCTTTTGGAAGTAATATGGGTTGTGTCACTCTTCAAACACCAATCAAATTCCTTTCAACTAGCAGTCTTCACAACCGCGTCATCTCAGGTCTTTCTCCATTGCATCTTGTCCAAGTTGGATCTTCCTGTGCTCTAAGCAATTCCAGAATACACACACCTATTGCTGGAGATGATGAAGCAACCAATGACACATAAAATGGTGCCTTCAAATTGACTCTCTTGTTCAGACGTCCCTATAGTTGATGATGAGAATAGGAGTAAATTTCTTCTGGGCTCTATGGTGCTCAAAAATGCCTCTAAAAGGGTCGCCTTCCTTCCTTGTATCAAACACCACTCTCCTTGAATGAAATCAGATTTTACTGGACGCTCCTCATGCAAAAACGTGGCTTCCTCCAAGAGGGAAATGATGGCAGATAACAAATCTGGAAATGAACATTGCCTGACAAATGATGCTCGAACCTCCTTGATAGCGATTGATTAGCTCCCAGAAATGCAGCGCCCTCCCTTCTCTCCAACTAACCAAGACTTCTGGAAAGTTACAGACCTTCTAATGGCTTCAGCATAAAAATCAAATTCCCATAATATGTCGTCCCTGCTGCTTAATGACAGACTTCTATAATGAATTTGTACGCAGCCTTCTAGTCACTCCCTTGTCTTCAAAACCCTTACCAAGTCTCCTTAAATGTGGCGCTCCAACAAATAGGAGAGGTAGTAGCTTTTAGGGATTTTCATGATTAGATAAATGAACTCTGCCAGCTATTACTGAAACTAGAAATGGCTGAAGATAGGCACACAGATTTCTTAGTGACAATTGTCTTTTCGCAATACCTAAAGGAATGATTATGAACCAGCAATCTTCTCATAAATCAATTTCTCAAAAAATACTTTAACAAGATGGTTTGCAATCTCTCAAAATGCTCATAAACTGATATGAATTCTCTATCTTCAAATTTGGCCAAAGCCCACAAAATTTGCAATGTCGCACAAATGAGAAGTCTGAAGTAACCTCTCCCACAGCTGCAATAATTCAGGTGATATTTCACACCCTCAAAATTGCTATCAATAGGAAGTTTTCGTTTCCTATGACAATGAAGCAATCTGTAGAAACCCTAGGCTCCACAAGATGAAACAGCAACAACAACAACATCAAATCTGCCTGCCAGACAATGAGCCCTCAATGCCTATTTATTCTTTTTCCTCAATAGGTCGGCCTCCTTCTAGAACTTTCCAAGGTCACCTTCTAGAAGGAATATTATTTATTTCACTTTATATAAAATATAACCCAACTCCTAAAGTGCAATATAATATTATAACATAAAATAAGGTTTCCAAAATTAGAAACATCCATGGTGATAATAGGAAAACCTTCATATGACCAAGAAATGAGCTGACCACGCAACTGGGTAACTGCCACACAATCCTCTTATCAAGTCCCATTAGCCTACAAGGATCGAGAATAGGCTAATTCTGCCAAAATCCATTGCTCATGAAAAAGGGGACATTACATTTCCAAAAGTAAAATGAATGGACAAGATTCATTTACATTGTGTGGCTCAGAGTCATTTTACATTAGGGTTTCACCTACCCCCAAATACATGGCAATTTAAAAATAGACTCTTTGTCTTTTTCCCTATTTCATCCTATAGTCTATTTTTTCATTTAGCTACCTTTACACTATAGTTGTTTTGTCCCTTAGCTACTTCCAAAATTTATAGCTATTTTGACAAGTATTCATCATCTATGATTGAATTTCCAACCAATTTCTAAGCATTCACATACTCTATGAACTTACAGAGCACATCTATGAGTTTCCTCTCATCAGAGAGCTCAGATTTGAGGATTTGGAAGGATATCCTCTAGGCTCTTTCTATGATTTGGTCTTGCTTCTCAATAAAATTTGATCTAGCCTCAATGATCTGCTCATTCAAATGAAATCCCTTGCTGCAAAATCCATAAAACCTTGTGACAATGTATCACCAACTCCTTGCTCCATTTTCTTATGGAACAAAGGCTTGACCTTCTTTAGATCCAATTCTAGGGTAGGCACCTCAAAATTGGTCATCAACTTCAAGTATTCTACTCTATTTGCCCTGTGTTCCACATCCCACTCATGATTGAGTTCTAGCTCATGCAAGACTTTTTTTAAAACCTTCTTCTTGTAATCAAAATTCATCAACCAACTTTCCATCAGCCAATGGTCTTCTTTTGGTAGCCCTACCTCCTTTTCCTAGGTTTCTCAGGGAAGCTTAAGGATGCACTCTAGATTAGGTTAAGTGATCATGTACACCTCTGAGAACTCTTTGTAGGTATTCATCATGCTTTCTATGTCCCTTTGCAAGCTTCGATACCTGTTATACATCGTGACTACATTGTTAATTCTTGTGTCACCATTAGACATCACCTTGTTGAACCAATTAGTCATGGACTTGGTCTAACTCTTTCTTTTATCTATTTTACTTATATCTTCTTTTGAGAGTAAGGAGGGTGGCCATGGTCATTCCACTGGAGCTTCTTCTTTCATGGACGTCCACTATTGAATACAAGTGGTCAAGTCCGCCACTTGTACTTTTAGCTCCTTTTTGGTGGATTGGTCCTTATTGAGTTGTATTATGGTGGAGATGGACCCTTGAAGATCATCTATCTTCTTCTCATGGGATGTCAGGCCCAAGTTAATTATAGATATTTGGTAATTTTTCCCTTGCATAGTGCTCACATCCTTTCTTACTACCAGGTTGGCAATTTGTAGTGTCCTAGATCAAGAGCATTGACCATGATATGAGAGTGGATCTTAGGCCTCTTTTCCTTTTGAGTCCTTGCTTGAGCTCTAACCAAGATGGCCTCTAGTCAAGCTTTGGGATTGAGGACCACAAGAGCCTTTTTCTTTAGTTGTTGCTCCAACCATGCGGGGACCTTTATTTGTTGCTTGGGTGATTCATGATCACCTTCCTCTTTTTCCTGCTCTCTTTGGGGCTCGCTCTCTATCTGAATAAATCTTCCTTTTTTTTATCTTGATAGAAGCTCTATTTTCCTTAGTGATATCTTGTTGTTGTGGGGTCACCTCCTTATCTCCTTCATGTTCAGCCTTGAAATTTATTTCAAGCTTCGCATACTTTTCCTTGACATTCTCTTCTTCATCTTTCTCTTGCTCTTTTTAGGAGGCACTTCTTCTTCTAGGAGCATTTCTTCTTGTCTTAGGCCCTCACTTTGGCCATTTCATGAAGGTTTGTCTAGTATCTCCACATCTATGTTAGTATCTACTTTCTCTTCTCTAGAGAAATTTTATTCAGGGTTAGCCTGTTCAATTACAACTTTTTTCTCTTGAGGTAGCTCTTCATACAACTCCTGATATGATATTTCTGCCTCGTAAGGCTCATCTGATTTTTCATTACCCTCATCCCCAGAGCTTGGTTGTGCTCCCTCATCAAAGGCCACCTTATCAATATCTATGTTTAGTACTGCCTCTAGATGTTCAAATTAGTCATCTCTATTAGAATCCCTAGGCTTGTCGGCAACATCTTTTAAATCCTCCTCAGGTTTCTCTACATTGAGGCACTCCATTTCATCAAAAATCAACATTATTACCTCCATCTTTGGTGGCTCGGTTGGTGGTGGAGGAAGTGGAAAAGTAGCAACAAGTTGGGCCATTAATGCCTAAGCCTTGGGGTCAAGCATTACCCCAGAAAGCTGAGTGGGCACATTCTGCATATATGCCATGAAGGTGTGTGACAGAGTGGGTGGTGCCATACTAGTTGTCATCAGGGAAGGAGGCAGAGTGGAGCAAGTAGGAAATGAAGGTGAGAATGAAGAGGAAGGCAATAGGGAGGTAGTGGAAGAGGAAGATTCCAATACCACCACATGAGTAGTTGGTGAGATGGAGGCGAGGTGGACAGATATGTCCAACGTGGGTGGAGATGAGATGAGAAAGGATTGGGTCAGAGTTGGTGGAGTGGTATTAGTAATAGCAGTGGTAACGAAAGCAAAAGTAGTCGATGGTGATAAGCGAGACTACTCAAACTCTTCTTCTTCACGTTGGGGGTCTTCCTCCTGTATGGTTGGCATATCTAGCACAAAGGTCCCTATTCTTCCTTTCTTTGGTGATGGCTACCTTCCACTGGTTTTCTTATAAAAACCTTATGCTTGTGCTTACGTTCAGGTGACTCCTTCCTCTTCCTAGATCTTGTGATGGACAGGGACTTGGGGGCTTCACCTGAGGAACCCGTAGTAGCACTGCTATTTGTTTCACTACCCACACCATCTTCAAGATACCCATATGTGAGCTCAACACCTAGCTCCTTCAATTTAGCAATATTTTCGTCTAGCCACTACTTGGTTCAGTGTTCCATAGGGCGGGTGAGAATGTCTAGGTCGATGACCTCCTCTTCAGCCCATTCTATTATTGGCAAAGGGATGTTGATCAAAGCACTATATGTCTCATCTATAATATTGTCATCATCAACAACTTGGTTTGGCACGTGGAACAAATTGAAATATTTCATGAATGTGACTACCATTCTCATGCAGTGGCATATACACACTTCTTTATCATCATCATAATTCACCCAAAAGTCTTTAATGTGAGGTCGGTGGGTGAATTCTCTCCCAACCCATTTCTTCAACTTACCCTAAGGATCTACTGCTCCTCTATCCGTATGAAGGTCTAAATTATACTCTGCTAACTCCTTTTCTGAGTATTTCGCACAAGGAGTAGTAAGGCAAGCGTACATTCCCTATCCAAGGGTGAGGGGATATGGGACCCTAGATCTATTTTTTTTGCTCAACAAGGTGTGGGAAGTTTCAAGTTTTTGAGTTATCTCTAGGAAGATGCTCTTTTCATTGGATTAGCGTGGTAATCTATAAGGTCTTTTTAAGAATCCCTCGGCCCTGATGTAAGTGAACTTTGGGAATTAGATGAACAAATATCCAAAACCCTTAACAAATTTCTTTGCACTGTGTGACACTGTTCTTTCAAAATCTCCTCCCAAGAGTGTGATTATATGCCCAATGAAGGCATCATTTACCCTTTTGTACTCCCTTTTGAATTTTCTATATTGGAGTTGTGGATAGCAGTCATAGACCTTTAACTGTCCCTTTTTGGTTCCCATTTATCCTAGACAAAATAATGCTTTATATGGGAACTTGACTACCCATAGGTAGACCAAGTATGAGGTCATATAGAAATGAGAAGTCTTCTTTACCTCCATGAATTGGTTGTGCATATTGTCACTTATCATCTTTACCCAATGGAACTTGGATTTTCCCCTGAAGATCTCCTCCATAAAATAGAACATCCAATTTTCAAAGAATGTGGTAGTAGGCATGCCCATCACTCAGCTCAGGAGTGTGACCAAATCATGATGTTCTTCAAAGAAGTCACTCCTGTACAAGGTCTAGGGGAGCTTTGTTGCACTCACCCTCTTTTCCTTTAACTAATTTTTGTTGATTGTTCTTTTGCATCTGAGGGGATCTTGTTTCCATACTTTGTTAGCAAAATCCTTCTCTACTTCTTCCATTTCATTAAAAATTAGGATGCCAAATGTCCTGCTAATAGACTTGGCAAACAAGTCTACCAATACTCTTCCATTATGATCAATTATTTTCCTATTGGAGTGGTAGCACTTCCGGTAGGCCATTACCAATTTTGGAGTTATAACTGCAAGAGGATAACTAACAAATTTCGCTAGGCCACTCCTCTTAATTTGTAAGGACCTATCTTTTTTAGGGTTAAGAATAACCCTCTCCCTAAATTCATCTATATTGACATGCTCGAGGTCAGTATCTGAGATTGTCTCTCAGCTGGAGGTGATCTTTGATGTATGTTGTACTCCATGAAACTCATACTTCATTTTTTCCTTTACTTCTTTTTCCCTAGGGGTGTGAGTGGGATTATTTCCCTTTTCAAGCTTTTGTGCAGGCTTCCTCGATGGCCCTACAATAAGTTCCATAAATCTTGCATGTAAAAGATGCAATAATTGCATTTACATATAAATTAGGGAAAGTGCCAATCAAATCTTGTAAATCAGTGTTAGATCCATTTATATATCTTCAAAAGATCATTAAATTCATCATTATTCACCTCTCAGAGCTCATTCAGATCATTTGGAAAAATGTGGGTTTAAGGGTGTGGGTTTCCCCTACGTGGAAGTTGTTTGGAGCAGTCAGGAGAAAAATAGTGTCGGGGGTGCGAAGTTCCGTAGACAACCGTCCACATCAAAATTCCTGCATGACATATTTGGTAGGAAAATCCCTCATAAAATGATTAGGCACATGCAAAAATTGGCTATGAGGTAATTTAGGTCAATATCTAAAGCTCTAGCACTCTTGTAGGTTTGAAGGATGTAGGTGTCGTGGGGTGGAAAGGTGTTGAAGCTTGGTTGTTAAGCAGCGTCGCTCAAGAGATGGTGACCCACATGAAGAGTTCTACATTGTGGAACCCACACAACTAATCTCTATCCTAGGCCCTTGAAGTTTTCTAAGTTAAGATCGATGAGCTAAGGCAATGCAAAGGTCGTGTCATGGATGGTCGTTAGGCTTTCGCTATAAATAAATGACTTTCATGAGCGGAGTTTTGACCATGGCTACTCACATAGTCAGGTCCACCGGAGGGGTTTTCCTAGGAGTGTTTGAGTTGCACTTCAACCACTCACAACACTGGTAGGTTCAAGGTCTGCACGATGGGAAAATAGGTTAGTGTTTCCATTAAAGAATGGCATTGGAGAAATGGCATCCAGTGGGTGGAACCCCACAAGGACGGACCTGCAAAGGCATCCAGTCAATGAATTAAAGTTAAAAAATTCAAAGTTTGAAATGATGGACATGTATCTTGCAATGCCCACTGAGCGGAAGGATGCCAAGGCCTGGTAGTTAGCGGTGGGGAGTGGACAGTCGCCCAATGGTGGAGTCTCGCATGGGTGAGCCTGCATGGAGATTTGGACTTAGAAATTTGTTGAAGGCTTTGAGTTGGGTGCAGGCATAGCCATGTAGAGTAATAGTAGGTTTTGGCCACTAATGAAATGACGAAGGGGTGGGTGCAACCCATAGGAAAAATCTTGTAGAAGGATTTATGTACTCACCTATAGATTTTAGTCATTTTTTTGCAGTGGGGTTTTGAAGGTGAGAGCCTATAGGGGTGGTGTCTTCATGAAACAATGATAGAGAGATGGGATCCCACACAATTTTTTACAAAATTTTCAAGGGAAATATCTTATGCAAAAACTACTAGGGCTTGGTGGCTTTAAGTTTGCAGATTATTGAAACCCTAGCCTACAAATTTTCTGAAATGAATGATAAAGAGGAGCACCAAGAAACATACCTTCAAAGATCATAGAAAACTAGAGAAAATCAAATTCAAATTCAATGGGAAATCATGTGCACACTGAAATTTCCTCCTCTCCTTTGAAATTTTAAAACACCAAGTGAAAATGAGAGGTGGGGCACAACATATTTATGGGAAATATTGTCATTAATGTGCATATTAAAGTTTTGGTATGGTGGTAGGTTGGTTGGTAAGGTGTGGAAACCCAACTCAGCATGGTCATTTGGTCAAGAACTAGAGGGAAAAGGTTTGTGTGAAACCTGCCATGTGGGTTGAAGCCTAGGGTTAGCCGCTACATAGCAATGAAATGACAACAATGATCTACACAAGGTGGCCCACAACTGCATGCCTATAATGCTTGATGGATGTAGGGGCATAAGGAAGGTGGAAACTCATAGGCCAAGCTCCACCCTTGCCAAAGACTTAGAAAATTTTGGATAGGTAATTTTGGTCAAAGAGGATTTGATGATGATGATACATATGAATAACTTAAGCTCAAAAATAGGGGCACACAAAACAAGGAAAAAGAAAAAAATGGTCTAGCAAGAGTAATAAGGAAAGAGGGGGGCACCAGTCAAAATAGAGCGTGTGTGCTATAGGCACAACAAATGGTGACTCTATTGGGAGAATTCCCTCGAGTGTTCCAAGGGTAAGGACTCATCTGAAACCCAGAATCTCTAGTTTTGTAGACCAAAATCACATTTCCTCAAACAAAACAAAGGATCAAAGGAGAATGGAATCCTTGGCTAAATCAAACCATAGACTATCTCAGAAGTGTGTGTAGTGAGTTCATTCCCCTCCTTCAAAAAGTATAAAAGATAGTGACCAATCAGCTGAGGAAAGCTACATAGGTAATTTGACTCCAAAAGTAACCTGGACATTGCTCCACTGCCAATTAGGCATCCATAGCCCCAATGAAGTTGTCACCGCAATCCCCATGAACATTGCTCTACTTTAATATTTTTGTTTTCTTTCCTTTTTTTTCATATTTTCTTTTAATACCATTTTTCTCAATTGTACAAGCGATGAAGCTCGTAGTGGGTTTGGAGACTCCAATGGTCACTAGAGGAGATTTATGATTTTTCACTGGACAAGGCTTCATGATAACCACCATATAGCTCATTAAGAATATTTAAAGTGTGTGTCATGTGAACTCTAAGATGCATGTGATGAGGTTCATATAAGGGTTCTATTCTAGGTCAAGCCATAATTCAAATGAGGAAACCCGCTTCATGGAAGCAGACAAAAACTTATGGTAACTGATGAAGACTTATCCAAAGAACAAACAGGAGTGGGTAGCAAAGTGGGCCATTTAGGAAGGTTGAGCACAACCACCACATAAGGATTGGATGACACCCTAAACAAAATGGGGTTGGGAAAGCGAGTGAAAGAGAAGTGAAAAGAAAAGCAAAAAGTAGACAACCAACTCTAACTATATAAAAATATGCACAAAGAGACGATCTTTGATGACTCAAGCAAGGAAATAATACTTGAGGTACTGCTTGTTGATAGGAAATAGGACATCCTCTCCATTGACGGTGTTAAGGTAAAAGGCATTATCTTGTAAGATCTTGAAATTTTTAAAGGGGCCAAGCCAAAGCTTGTCGAATTTGTCATGTCCCCCTTTCTTCTCATGGGCCTTGTCCCAACATAGGACTAAATCTGCAATCCTAAAGGCCTTAATTTTGGCTCAGCAATCAAACCATATCTTCACTACACCCTGGTGTTTGGAAAAAATTTCTATTTCTTGGTCGCGAACTTCCTCTATGTGAAGTAATTCAGCTAAGCAGGCCTCATGGTGTTCTCTCTCCTCATAATAAGTGTTGATGAATTGAAGTGTAGGGATCTTGAGGTGGAATGGGAAAATAGGTTCTAAACCATAGAAGAGGAAAAAAGGGGAATTTCCCAAGGCAACCTTGTGATGAAAGCATTCTTCCCACAAAGCAAAATGCAACTGGGTATGCTAGTATTTTGGGTTCTTGTCAAGCAGTTTATGTATGATTGTCAACAGGTTTTTTTTCATGGATTCGGCTAGACCATTTCCCTAGGGATAATAGTTGGATGAGAACTTAAGCACAATTTTTTAATCAAAGGCCCACCTAGCAAACTTGAGGGATGCAAATGTGGGACCATTGTCACAAACAAGAGCAAACAGGCAACCGAAGTGATTTAAAATAAAACTTTCCAAAAAAATGGTAACTCCTTCAGTTATACATTTCCTACATGCAATTGCTTCATTCCATCTAGCGTAATAATCAATAGCAATCAAAATATACCTGTGACCTATAGAGGATGGTGGGCTTACTAAGCCAATGAATTTGTGTCACCACTCAGCAAAAGGCCTTACCTCCACAACTGGTTGGAGTGGAACAACAACATTCTATTCCTTGGTGGTGGTAGTTTGATAGATGTGATATGATATGACATGGTAGTGTGCATCTTTGAATAGCATCAACCAGTAGTACCCTGCCCATAGAATTTGATGAGTGGTCAAGGGATCAGACCGATGGATAGTGCCAAACTTGTCATGAAATTGTTTCAACACTTTAGCTGCTTCTTCTTTTCCTAAGCACCTGAGATATATTCCTTCATGATTTCTCTTGTATAATATGGATCCTTGCAACATGTAGCTACTAGTCTTCAATCTTAGGGAACATTTTTGGACTCCCTATAGCTAAGGTGGGCACTTGGTTTTCAACAAATAGTAGACAATGTCATCATACCACTCATTGGGAGAAACATCCTCCAATTGGTATTGTTGCACTATAAGGTCGGGTCCTATTTCTACTATTGTGTGAGTGAGGGTTTTCCCTTATACCAGCATCATGGGCCAAATCTCCATGTCATACTCCTTTAGTAGTGTGACCCATTTCGCTCTTCTTTCTCCTAATTAATTCTGCATTAGCAGGGTCTTAACTGTTGGATCTGAGACAATTGCGAACACCTTTCTCCTTATCATGTAGTGCCTAAATTTATTGACTCCTTTGACCAAGTCATACGCCTACTTTTCAATGTTGTGGTAATGCAATTCAACATATTTTGGCAAAGCACTCATAAATGCATTGGGTTTCTCGCTCCCCTCACCATCCTTTAATGTTAACATGCTAGTGCATGAGTGATCTAAAGAAAAATAATAGATGTATAATGGTTTCAAATAGTCTAGGCTAACTAGCACTGGGGCATCTGCAATAGCCCTCTTAATTTCTCCAAAATCCTATTTGGCCTCTTGTGTCCATTCTACTTTTGCATCTTTCTTGAGCATGGAATTTAGTGGCTTGACTATTTCTACAAAGCCTATGATGAACTTCATTTCCTTTTTGTTGCTCAAAGGTTGAATCTTACAAAAAACATGTATATGTTTAGGGTTTATGGAGATCCCATTTTTTGAAATCACGTGTCCTAGCAACTTTCCTTCAGTCACCCCGAAGATACATTTCTTTAGATTTAGTGTGATCCCGAACTCTCTGCATTTTTGAAAAAAAATGCACAAGTTAGAGATCTGGTCTCCCATTTTCTTAGAGAACATAGTGAGGTCATCCATGTATATGATAATGCACTTACAGATGAGATCCTTGAAGGCTATTTCCATAGTATGCTAAAATGTACACCTATGTTGATTAAGCCAAATGACATCCTCTTATATGCAAACATCCCCCATTTTGTGGTGAACATTGTTTTGTGTCGGTCTTCGTATTTCACCATCACTTGATTATATCCTAAGTAACTGTCAAGAAACAACATCATTTGTGACCCATTCATAATTTGTAGCACCTCATCCAGCAAAGGCATTAGATAGTTGTCCTTCTCAGAAGCCCTGTTTAGGTTACTAAAATATACACATAATTTGATTTCCCCATTCTTCTTTCTAACTGGGATGAAATTTTTTACCCATGTGGAGTGTCAGATTGGAAAGATGATTTAGGAAAACAACAGCTTTTGCACTTCCTTGAAGATAATGGGCTCCAATAGTGCATTGATTGGGCACTGACACTACCAAAAGAGCCTCACATATGGCTTAAGGGGGATGGTGTGGGTGATAATTGATGTATCATAAGTTTTGACGTCTTCATATCCCCAAGCAATCACATCATGATAGGTGCGTAGGGTGCCTACAATTCCTTTTCTTTCCCTTGGTGTGCACACTTTTCCTATAAAAACATTTTTAACTTCTTTGGTCATACCATTTGTGAGTGTCACATTGATGATCTATTGACTCTTTCTTAGTCTGCTAATCCTAGTCCCTTATCTGATCTAGGTCAAATATCCTTTCTAGCTGGACCATACCTCTTGGTATCATTTTTCTCTTTAGATTGATCACTCCCTCTATATCAAGCTCAACTTCCTCAGGTTCTACTTCATCAATGATTTGGGATGCAAATACGTTAGAACTTTTGATGAAGTCGAGGATATGCTTGTCATCATTGAAAACCTTAAAATGGGTGACGTTATCAGAAACTGATGGGGTAGAGGTAAGCTCTATGGTAAATTTATTTAAGTCGGTCAATGACAGTGGTTTAAGAGTACTAGCCACCTAGGCTAGAGCATCCGTGACCTGATTCTTACTACATGGGATCAGTTGAATATTTAATGCATCTAAGCCCTCTATAAGATCCCATACCCTGTGCCTGTAGTTTTCTAGCCTTTTGTCATGATAGGAGTATAGTTTCCTAACTTGTTTCACCACTAGTTCAGAATCACCAAATACTTGTAGCATTTTGACTTTCTTTATTAATACCATTAGTAATCCATGAACTAATGCTTCGTATTCTACTACATTATTTGTGTAATAGAATTGGAGTCTATGGGCAACAAAATACGTCTTACCCATGGGACTAATTAGCTTGATGTCAACTCCCACCCCTTTCTTGAACTTGGATCCATCAAAGCACAATGTCCAAAACTTAGGGGAACCTTTTCCTTTGAAATTGATGGAGTAAACATCCTCCTTTTCTGTTTGTACCTCCGTCTCTATACCTCTAGGTGACTCCTTGCATTTAGGTTGGCTTTGATCTAATTGTTCTCTTGTGGCTTCTTTAGGAGTATTATATCCTTTAATATGCTCTACCACTATTTGACATAAGCAAAATTCAAATTATGAATGAGCTACATTATGCACTCTACACCAGCTTGGCAATAATAGCTCCTAGAAATTCATTTTAGCTCCTATGATCTTGCATGCATTTCTACATAAATTCCTAAAATTCATCAAGCAACCCAAGATTACTTTCCTTGTAAGATTATTCATCATCCGACTCGATAAGCACTTATGTGCTATTGGGAGCATGGGATAAATAAGTGGGAGCACTACACAACACAAGGACCTCTTCAACCACTTCTTCTTGAAGCTCCTCATCACCCTGATAGGCTACAGAAAAATAATTCCCGAATTATATTTTTGCAAACAATACCTTGTTCGTGTTGTACGTAGTGATCATGAAATCCATTCGAGGTTCTCGTTCGATGTGGTTTTGGTTTGGCAGTCCCTTCCATGGAAGCCACAAATGTGAATAGTCTATTGTAGCATATTTGTTCAAAGATCGGGTGAAGTCCCTTCCCAATATGATGTTGTATGTGTTGGGAATATCCGCAATCTAAATTTTAATCACTTGTTGCACCCTTTGGTTAGTAGCAATGTGCATAGGAATTCTATTCATTTCCTCAACTATATTTACTTCGGTCTTGTCCAACTGAATTATCTTCTATTGGGAGGGGGTAGGAGTTATCCCCAATGCTTGGCATACTGCGAATGGCATGACATTGGTAGAAGCTCCCAAATCCAACAGGACATTAAGCAAGTTCTTACCAAATATGTGGACGGTCAACAAGAAAGGTTGTTTTTCCAATATCCTCTAGAACAACCCTACTAAAACATCAGCCTAGACAACTTGTTTTTGTCTTTTTCATTGCATTTGTCCTTTGTTTGGATCTGATTTGGCTCTTTGGTGGGAGATTTATCTAATGGTAATTTTTACTAGCTTGTTGGTTTGGAGGTTGATCAAGTTTCTTTCCTAAGATTTCCCTGACCACAAGCTCATGGTTGGAGGTGTCAAATGATACCTTCTTGGCAGGTACCTCTCGGGTTTGTTTTGATGGAGTAAATCCATTTAGTGACCTAAAGAGGGAATTTCTAATAGTGGGTATGCTTAGTAATTCAAAGGCTAAAAAACTCACTTTGACCCTTTTCAATTCATCCACCACATAATATTCCATTTGTTCAACTTCCACTTTAGAAAATTTTCTTTGGGAGGAACTAATGGGTGGATCTTGTGTCTGATTAGGATGCCTATTCCTATTGAAGTACTGGGTAGGCACATGAGGATGGGTTAGATTGTTGTTGGCATTAGGATTAGGTGGGGTATTGAAATTATTAGGAGGGGTAGAAGTCATGAAGAGACCACCGACTTTCCTATTTCTCAAGTTATAAGGAGTTTCTCTTTGGTGAAACATTTGTAGTTCATCCTCATCTACTGGACCATTGCCTACTGAATCAAAGAGCTAAGATAGGGAGCTATCATTACTTACCTCTTTTGCTTCTTTTCCTTTGGAAGCAACCTCTTTCTCAAGAAAATTTCTTTCACTTCAAAGGAAAGGAGCTTGATTGACCACCACCACTGAGGAATCATATGGCTTTGATGGAACAAGGTCTTTGCAGCTTGAGCCATCAACGACATTCTAGACTTCCACTTGAAAAATTTTTGTAGTAGTTTGGAATTCTGAGCAACCCAACTCAGAATGCCTATTGGTTTTGTGAATTTTGACACCATCTGAATAAGGCAGCCTCAGCCAAATAGACCCCACTCATGGAATTTTTTGCACCATTGGGATAGTCAAGAGGTGTGGGAACACCTCCATTTTTTGGCCTAGTGTTCCAAGTTTTTTTTCCTTTGTGAAGGCTTCCTGTCAAAGCTCTACCTTGAATTTTGTCCTCTTTCATAATTCTAGCCCTAGGTTGCACCTAAATCATGGTTATCCCAGTTGAGGTTGGCTTGGATGATCCTCTGAGAAGCTTCAAGTTGGTTGTTCTAGTTCCTTAGGTGTGTCATCTTCATAGAAAAACTATTTACCAAGTCAATCAATTCATCAATCCAATCATTCTTGGCATTATTATGTGGTGGCACTAAATTTTGAAGGAATATGGGTTGCATCATAGGTTGCTTCTATTGGGAAAATGGGAAATCTGAATTTTATAGGTATGTAGGAACTTGATGTTGTTGCAAGTAAACCTGATGTTGTGGAAGTTGCAAGTAATGCGGGACCGACGACACCTGATTCAATCGCTGCCCTAGATGTGGCACGATAGGAAATTGAGGGACTTGATTCAACATAGGTGTTTGATGAGTCAAGGCATGGGTGAGCCCTTGAATTTGAGTTAGGTTAGTAGCCAGCCCCAATGAGGGTAGCAGACCTATAATATGCTACCCCGAGTCTCTGCTTGTTGTGACTGCCTCTGCATATGCATCCACCAACCTAGCGAGCGGTGAGTGCATCATTTTAACCAAAGCAAATGTAAGATTGTCTAAGGCAGTATAGTACACCAACCTAGTTGAGGCATCATCAACCACATAAGGAGGCTGCAACTTCATGAAATCCCTATGAAACAAGTCATTGAATGAGCTGATAGGCTCATTGACCTCCCTCCTTATGGACATGAACTATTGATTTAATTTAGTGGGGCTGATAGGCAGTTTAGACTTCTGCAAGAATGCGTTCTTCATTTGATCCCAAGAAGTGATAGATCTAGTTGGAAGATGGATGTACTAATAAAAGGCCCCATCCCCTAATGAGTAAGGGAAGATCCTACAAGTCACATCCTCATGTTGAATCTAGATATCCTTCAAGGAAATTTGGAAAATCTTGATGTGTTCTTGCATTTATCTTTGTGGATCACATGGATGGAACTTGGAGCAAAATCCTTCTGGATTCTTTGACATGTCGTGGTAATCATTAAAGGATAATAGGGATAGGTTATTTCCCATCCAAGCCATTGTGGGAAGTGAAGGTAGCAATTGTTGTGATATACTAACTGGAGGTTGTAATGGGACAATAGTTGGGGCCGCACCTTGGAAATGAAGTGCAAGGGTGAGGACAACACCTTGGCTATGGGAAGTGAAGGGTGAAAATGTTTTTTGGAGTGGAGGGTAGGATAGAAGTGTTATCGGGAGTGAAGGGGAGGAAGGAGATGGAGGAGATGGAGGCCGACTAGGTGGGGTTGAAGCAAATGCTTCTCCTTTCTTGGATCTTTTAGCCTTAGTAGGGGTCTTTAAATCTTGAAATTATCACTTGTATAGTGTGGATCTAAGCACTCTATAAAACCTTTGAGGGAAGAAGGACCTAGTTTGATCCAGCTTAGCTTGTCCCTCCTTCTAGCACCATTTTTGTTCATGGGTTGTTTTTCTCTTTCCCAATACAGGAAACACACAAGTATACTACCTCTCTTGAAAGGTAATTCCTGCAACTAAGTTTTAGAGATCACCCCAAGGTATCCAAATTGTCAGTTCATCACTAAGCTTGGAATAGTTTAATTGGTTGATGTGATTTGTTGGTAATCACAAAGGTAATTTATGGTTATTAAGCATGGATGGAATTGGGTTTGAAAAATGGAGTTTATGAATTATGGAAATGAAGAACAACTATTGCAAGTTTAGGACAACAAACTAAAACTCCATCTTTTTCATCAAATTTAGCTTTGCAATGATACTAGAACTTTCTCTTAACTTCATATTATCAAGAAAGGTCAAAAGGGTGAAAAGATTAGAATTTTCCTAGACCTACAACTAATGTTGAACAGTAACAATGGAGGATGCTACAGTGGACAAACTTCTTGAAACTAAGTTCCACTTAAACAAGGACATCCCATAGTCTCAGGAAACTAGTACAATCTTCTAAGTTCTAGAAATTTTCAAACCATTCATTCACCATTAAAGCATGAATAACAACTAAACTTAATTGCAACAATGTAAATGATGCTCAAACTAACATTACACAACATTTTATCAACAATAAACAACCAAAAGTATGATCTAAGAAGACATCAAACACTATAGCATTCTTCACCATCAAAGCACATCATGAACTAACAACTAAAGTAAATTAAAACTAAGACAATAAATCTAAAATATAATACGTGGAGAATGAATCATGCACACATGGAGATGAAAACACAAGAAGCCATCTAAACAATTATTTTCTCATTAATTTTCTAAAGCATTCCTTTACACAATAACTCATCTCTCTCTTCTAAAATGAAAGGATGCCCCTATTTATAGTTTTCCAAAAGAAAAATGAATGGAAAAGATTAATTTACATTGTGTGGCTCAAATTCATTTTACATTACGATTTCACCTACACCCAAATATATGGCAATTTAAAATAGACTCTTTGTCTTTTCCCTTATTTCATTCTGTAGTCTATTTTATCATTTAGCTACCTTTACACTCTAGTTGTTTTGTGCCTTAGCTAGTTCCAACCTTTATAGATATTTTGACAAGTATTCATCATCTATGATGGGTTGTCTAGCCAATTTCTGAGCATTTGCATACTTTATGAACTTTCCAAACACAACAATGAGTTTCCTCTCATCAGAGAGATCAGATTTGAGGATTTGGAAGGACATCCTCTTGGCTCTTTCTATGATTTTCTCTTGATTCTCAGCAAAATTTGACCCAACCTTAATGATCTGCTCCATCTTAATGAAATCCATTGCCATAAAATCCATAAAATATGGTGACAGTGTGTCACCAACTCCTTGCTCCATTTTCTTGTAGAACAAAATCTTGACCTTCTTTAGATCCAATTCTAGGGTGGGAAGCTCAAAATTGGTCATTAGCTTCAAGTATTCTATGTTATTTTCCCTATGTTTGAAAACCCACTCATGATTGAATTCTAGGTCATGCAAGACCTTTCCTAAAACCTCCTTCTTATAATCAAAATTCATCAACCAAGTTTCCATCAGCCAATGGTCTTCTTTTGGTAGCCCTAACTCATTTTCCCAGGTTTCTTGTGGAAGCTTATGGATTCACTCTAGCTTAGGATAAGTGATCTTGTACACCTCTGGGAACTCCTTGCAGGTATTCATCATGCTTTCTAAGTCCCTCTACAAGATCCAATACCTGTTATACATTGTGACCACATGGTTAATGCCTACATCACCGTTGGACATCACCTTGTTGAACCAATCAGTCATGGACTTGGTCTAGCTCTTTCTTTTCTCCATTTTACTTATATCTTCTTTTGAGAGTAAGGAGGGTGGAGTTGATGGTTTTGCTAGATGTTTTTCTTCCATGGATGTTCATTGTTGAATATAAGTGGTCAAGTCCACCACTTAGGTTTATAGCTCCTTTTTAGTGGATTGGTCCTTATTTATTTATTTATTTTTGGTGGAGACGGACCCTTGAAGATCATCTACCTTTTGCTCACGAGTTACCAAGCCAAAGTCAATTGTAGATATTTGGTAATTTTTCACTTTTGTAGTGCTCCAATCCTTTCCTACTACCAGGGTGGCAATTTACAGTGTCCTAGATCTAGAGGCATCGACCATAATATGAGAGCGGATCATAGGCCTCTTTTCCTTCCAAGTTATTGCTTGAGCTCTGGCCAAGATGGCCTCTAGATGGGCTTTGGGGTCGAGGACCATGGGAGCCTTTTTCTTTAGTTGCTACTCCAACCATGTGGGGACCTTCACTTGTTGCTTTGGTGATTCATGATCACCTTCCTCTTTTTCCTGCTTTGTCTAGGGCTCATCTTCTTCATCGTTGAGAATCCTTCCATCATCTTTTTTTCCTCATTTGAGCTCTTTATTTGAATAACTCTTCCTTTATTTAGCTTGATAGAAGCTCTGTTTTCCTAAGTAATATCATGTTGTTGTGGGGTCACCTCCTTATCTCCTTCATGTTCAGCCCTGACATTTATTTCAAGCTCAACATCCTTTTCCCTGATGCTCTCTTCTTTATCTTTCTCTTTCTCTTTCTCTTTTTCATTAGGCACTTCTTCTTATGGGAGCATTTCTTCTTGTCTCAGGCCCTCACTTTGGCCAGTTCATGGAGGTTTGTCCAGTATCTCCACATTTGTGTCAGTATCTACTTTCTCTTCTCTGAAGTGGTGTTCTTTAGGGTTAGCCTCTTCACTTACAACTTTGTGCTCTTGCGAAAGCTCTTTCGTCCAGCTCTTGATCTAATGTTTCCACCTCGTAAGGCTCATCCAATTTTTCATTTCCCTCATCCACAGAGCTTGGATATGCATCCTCATCAGAGGCCACCTTATCGATATTTATGTTTAGTCTTCCCTATAGATGTTCAAATTATTCATCCCTATCAGAATCCTCGAGCTCGTTGGCAATGTCTTTTAAAGCCTCCCTGGGTTGCTCTACATTGAGCCACTCCATTTCTTCAGAAATCAACATTGTTGCCTCCACCTTTGGTCACTTAGTTGGTGGTGAAGGAAGTGGCAAAGAAAAAACAAGTTGGGCCATTAATGTCTACAACTTGGGGTTGAGCATTACCCTAGAAATCTTAGTGGGCACTTTCTGCATATAGGTTGTGAAGGCATGTGACAAAGTGGTTGATGCCATAGTGGTTTTCATCAGGGAAGGAGGTAGAGTGGAGTGGGTAGGCAATAGAGGTGAGAGTGAAGAGGAAGATAGTGGGGAGGTATTGGAAGAGGAAGAGTCCAATACCACCACAGGAGTAGTTGGTGAGATGGAGATGAGGTGAAAAAAGATGTCCACCATGGGTGGAGATGAGACAGGAAATGATTGGATTGGAGGTGGTGGAGTGGTAGTAGTAATAGAAATGGTAACAAAACTGGAAGCAGTCAAGTGGTGGTGAGCCAGGCCACTCAGACTCTTCTTCTTCGCGTTGGGGGTCTTGCTCTTGAATGGTTGGAATCTCTAGCATGAAGGTCCCCATTCTTCCTTTCTTTGGCAATGGCTTCCCTTCCACTGATTTTATTTTGTAAACCTTATGCTTGGGATTACGTTTAGGAACCTCCCTCCTCTTCCTAGATCTTGTGATGGGTGGGGAATTTTGGGCTTCACCCGAGGAACGTGTAGTAGCACTGCTATCTATTCACTACCCATGTCATCTCATGCTCCCCATATGAGATCTTAGCACCTTGCTCCAATTTAGCAATATGTTCATCCAACCACTATCTAGTTCAGTGTTCCATAGGTTGGGTGAGAACGTCCAAGTCAATGACCTCCTCTTCATCCAATCTACTATTGGAAAAGAGACATTTATCAAAGAACCATATCTCTCATCTATAATCTTGTCATCATCAACAACCTAGTCTGGCACTTGGAACAAATTGATAGATTTCATGAATGTGATGGTCATTCTCATGTAGTGGCACATCCACACTTTATTATCTTCACAATTCACCCAAAACTCTTTGAATTGAGGTTGGTTGGTGTATTCTCTCCCAACCACTTTCTTCAACTTACCCTGAGGATCTACTACTCCTCTGTCTGTATGAAGGTCAAAATTATACTCCAAAAACTACATTTCTAAGTATTCCACACAGGGATCAATGAGGCAAGCATACATTCCCTATCCAAGGGTAAAGGGATATGGGACCGCAGCTCTATGTTTGTTGCTCAACAAGGTGTGGGAATTTTTAATTTTTCAAGTTATCTCTAGCAAGATGATCCTATCATTGGGGTAGCACGATAATCTATAAGGTCTTCCTAAGAATCCCTCGTGTTGGCAACACAAGAGTAGACAACTGAGAGGTGGGGGAATCAATTGTCATAGAAATTATACAAATTAAACTTATTCTTAGATCTGATATATAAACATGAAAACATAAACAATCATCACATCAAAAACACACATAACACCAATTTTTTTTATGTCAAAACCTTGTTAGGGGAAAAATCACAGTGGAGGTTAATCCACAAGATTATAATATGTTAAAAGTATAAAAGTATTATAAATGGGGAATGCACATGCATTCAGGCACACAACCTAGTGCTCACTGCTCAAATAGAAAAGGCTTACTTCCCAAAGGAAGACTCGCTATCTTACAGTCACATTTACATAAAAAACTAGAGTAGATGAACTATGAGATAGCATCTGCTAATGCCTGATTATAGTTCTTGTTAAGCACATTGATCACATTCTTCACATTTTGTCTGATTCTGCTCTTGAAGCTCTGACTGCTTTTATTCGAATCAACAATCTTTGTTCTACTCAAATGAAATTGCACACAATCAATCTATATTCCTTCTGACTCTCGCATCATATGAATCATATATCAAAATGATATGAATAATTGATTATATATATCCACGACTAGAGATTACATCAACTACGTGTTGGCTTTAACAAAATATGAAACATGTACAAACTACTAGCCCAATCCATAAATAATTATCAATGCTAATCTAACAATTTCATCAAAAACATAGTAAGGATCTCAAACACGAAACAGCTTAAACAATTATTCCTCACATATCTGCAACACGCTACACTCATCTAGTTATCCTTTCTGCATTGTTAGAATGAAAATCAATAAACTGAATCTTCTAACTTGCACATCAATCAATGTGAGGCCTTGTGATTCAAAGATAAGATATTTCATACATCAAAAGACCTTCCCTGAGATCCACAACATAAAATGATAGTAGGAAATTACATATGAGTCAATGTATACAACTCTGTCGAATATCCTATTGTAGCTATGATAGTTAACACATATCTTCAATCTGACTTCTACTATAAGTAAATACTGAGGTGCGAATGGGATTACTGACTACGGTTTCCATCAATGACAACACCAAATGACTTGTGTAGTGTCTCTTTCCAACAATCTCCCCCTTTGGCATTAATGGCAACACTTACTGAAAAATGACTAAGTATCAAAATCAATACCAACATGAATACACTGCAATCCTCAAAACTACAAAAATATTTTTAATCAGAACTCCCCCTAAGATGAATATGACATTTTTCACTGTCCCACACTCCCCCTTTGACATCCATGGCAAAGACGGGAATCCACATACCAAAAATCATACAAAATTTCTATGAACATGCTTTTCTAATTTACAAGGACTTGAATATGTCTGCAAAATTGTTCTTCAACAGGCTTAAACTAGTGTCACAACCCTTTTTGAGACTCTCCAAAATAGTCATGTGACCAAAAAACAAGTAGGATTGCATCTTTGCTGACTCATGATTTTTTGGATCACTGACAACCATAACATCCTCTGCTTCCTTCAATGCACTAAACATTGTCTCCTTTTTAGAACCAATTAGTCCTTGAAGCTCACATACCCTTTCAACAAATCTATCTTTTAAATGCTTCAAAATTCTAATTTTTTAAATTAGGGATATGACTTGACCTTCTTGTTTACCAATAGAAATAGTTAGAGGATCAAAGGTTTGAGAAAATATCTACTAACTATTTCTCATATTCCTTAATTTTTTTCTTAGTGACCTCAGTGAATTTTGACAAGGATAAGCATGAATTGTAGATGTTTCCACCCTCAGATAATGCACCTTGAATGTTCTTTTCACATGTAGCTAATAAGGATTTATCATTAGCAATCATACACTTCAATCTACTGAACCTGTTTGCATCAAATTCTTTCTCGACCTTATACTTAGCTGAATTTTCAAGAGACTCAAAGTGAGTACTTACAGAGTTGATAAGTTTCTTTAGCTAACTAGAGGGAGAATCAGATGAGTCCTTGGCATGTGTGGGCATGATCTTCTCCAAAATACTGAATGCAAGACTTAGAAGCTCACTTCCTCAATGTCGGATTTCAATATCTCCTCCCTTGCCTTGGCCTGAGAAAATGATGCTACCTTCATCTTCTGAATAGGGGATAGAGTGGCCAAGTTGATAGGACCTTCAACCAATTCAGGGTCAAACACCTCCTTTTTTTTCTTCTAAAACTTATGTACTACCTTTACAGTGTCTCTTGCTTCCATAGCAACCTCCTTTTCCTTAGCCTTCTTTTTTGCAATCATAGATTCTTGCTTGGCTTTGGGAATCTCTATTTCTTCAACTAAAATATCTTTAGGGGATTCAGTCTCCATGGGAATTTTAGTATCTTGCATATCTAGATTATTTTGAGTGTCCTCAATTGTGTCTTCTTTCACTTCTTCAATTTATGGACTAGATGGAACATCTTCATCATGAATTTCTTTAGAGACAATGTTATATTTTTTTCTTCAACTAAACTTCCTTAAGAATTTTCTCAGTGTTTTTCTCTACTTCCTCAGTCTGCTCGATCATAAGCTTAGGTTTGTTCGTTGAATCACCTTTAGACTTGTATCTCACCAAAATTCACTTGTAGAGCTCTCCAAACTTCTTCTTCTCAAAATGCAATGTGATGAATGAGGAATAGAAGTAACCTTTTTATCATTCACACACCTAACCTTTTATCACAATAAATTCTTTTTCCCTAGGTTTTCTGGATACCCTATTTTCATAGTCTGTGAAAGAAAATTCTTCTACAAACCTTCAATTTTGCACAAATTTTGTCCACAAGTGTTCACAAAACATATGTAGGTCACTAATGCAATCATTGCAATTTTCCACATTCTAGTACCAACTACCAGTAGGGGAGTAAAATATTTTATTGAGAGCCCCCCTAGGCTAGAGGCCTTAAACTAATTCTCGAAGGAATTTCTAGCACCAGATTCTAGTGTGGATTCATTTCCTGCATTAAAAGAAATCTTCTTCACCCATGTCTTCTTCATTTGATTCCTGATCTCATCCATAGTAAATTTTCCTTTTCCCTTATCATCCTTTTGCATACTTTTCCCTTTGTTTACAAGACCCTTCCCACTTTTAAAAAATCTTGCAATGTTACCAGATTTGTTACAATTATAGCACATGACATTTCTTTGTCCAAACCAGTTATTCCATTTATTTTCTCTTGATTTTCACTAGTTAGCAATATGGCCAAATCTATTGCAGGCATAACATCTGACATTTCTATTAAAAAATTTGTTTGTCATATTTTTGCACTCAATTGACTTATGACCATACTAATTGCAATTGAAACACTGACCAAAGAATGATGGACCACTTGGATTCATTCTACTTCTACATTGAGCATATGACCAAATTTATTATGAACAAAACAATATGCATTGAACTTTTGAGCATTGGGTTGTCTTACCGGATATCTTGTGGGTTTATTCATTTGATTTCCTTGCCTAAATTTCCTTTGACCAAATATGGAGGTTTCTCCTTTCTCATATCCAATACCTTGGTTGTCACTTCCAATCTTCTGACTTTCAATCAGTTCATCAAGCTTAGTTGAGCTAATCTTGAACTTCTCCTTGTATTCATTTGCAGTAGAAAGTTCATCCCTAAGAGTAACAATCTATTTTTCAAGCTCTTCTTCATTGTTTCTGGATTGTTGCAATTCAAGCTCTAACTGATTGAATCCATCATTAATTATGTTGCATTCATCAGATCTTTCTTTCAAGGACTAATTAAGATTCTCTTCATTCTTCTTTTTCTCTTCAATCTCCTTGGTCATCCTCATTACAATAGATTTCATTTCATGCTTTAGGATTGCATTATCTCTTGTGAGCTTTTCACATTCTTCTATCTTCTCCTTCAAGGCTTGAATTAGGTGTTCATCTTCCATTCTTTTACTCTCTTTCTACTTGATCTAGTCACAGAGATCCTTTCTCTTTTCCTTGGACTTATTGATTTGATCTTTCAATGATTGAATGAATTTATTAGCATTCATGAGGCTTGCTTGCAATTCCCAGACTTTAGATTTTGACTAATCAAGATCATCTAGTGCCACCAAAAGTTGTTGATGAACTGTTGGAATCCATTGAATCACCTTCCTAGATCTTCCCCAAGCTATTAAACTTATTCTAAGGAACTAGGATCTGATACAATTGTTGGCAACATAAGAGCAGACAACTAAGAGGGGGGGAATCAATTGCCAGAGAAATTATACAAATTAAATTTATTCTCATATATGATATATAAACATGAAAGCATAAACAATCACCACATCAAAAACACACATAACAGCAAGATTTTTTACGTGGAAACCCTGTTAGGGAAAAAACCACGGTGGAGGTTAATCCACAAGATTATACTCTATTAAAAGTATAAAAGAATTATAAATGTGGAATGCATATGCATTCAAGCACATTTCCTAGAGCTCATTGCTCAAATACAAATGGCTTACTACCCAAAGAAAGACTCATTGTCTTATAGTCGCATTTACATAAACAACTAGAGTGGATGAACTATGAGATAGCATTAGCTAATGCCTGATTATAGTTTCGGTTAAGCACATTGATCACATTCTTCACATTATGTCTAATTCTTCTCTTGAAGATCTATATGCTTTAATTCAAATCACCAATCTTTGTTCTGCTCAAATGAAACTATGCACAATCAATCTACATTCCTTCTGACTCTCACATGATATGCTTCATATATCAAACTAATATGAATAATCAATTATATATATATGTTACTAAAGATTTCTTCAACTGCATTTCGACTTTAACAAAATATGAAACATGTACAAATTGTTGGACCAATCCATAAATAATTATCAATGCAAATAAAAAAAATGGCAAAAATTAGTAAGGATCTTGAAAACGAAACACCTTAAACAATTATTCCTCCAATATCTACAACATACTACACTCATCTAGTCATCCTTTCTACACTATTAGATTGAAAAACAACAAACCAGATCTTCTAACTTGCACACCGATAAATGTGAGGCCCTATGATTCAAAGATAAGATAGTTGATTCATCAAAAGACCTTCGCTGAGATCTGCAACATAAAATGATAATAGGAGATTACATATGAGTCAATGTACACAACTTTGTTGGATGTCCTGTTTTAGCTTTGACAGTTAACACATATCTTCAATCTGACTTATGGTATAAGAAAATACTATGGTGCGGATAGGATTACTAACTAGGGTTACCATCAATGACAACACCAGATGACTTGTACAGTGTCTCTTACCAACATCTCGACCTTGATGTAATTGAAATTTGAGAATTGGATGAATAGATATCCAAAACCCTTCACAAATTCCTTCATGTTGTGTGACACTCTTCTTTCAAAATATCCTCCCAAGAGTCTGATTATATGCCCAATGAAGGAATCATTTAACTTTTTGTACTCCCCTTTTACGTTTTTTATATTAGAGTTGTCGATAGCATTCATAGCCCTTTAACTATCCTTTTTTGGTTCCTAGTTTTCCTAGGTATGAGGTCATATAGAAATAAGAAATCTTCTTTACCTCCATGAATTGTTTGTGCATATTGTCGCTTATCATGTTTTCCCAATGGATCTTGGATTTCCCCCTGAAGATCTCCTCCATAAAATAGAACATATAGTTTTCAAAGAATGTGGCAGTAGGAAATCCGATCACTCAGCTCAGGAGTGTGACCAGATCATGATGTTCTTCAAAGAAGTCACTCTTGTACAAGGTCTGGGGGACCTTTTCTGCACTCACTCTCTTTTCTTTTAACCAATTCTAGTTGATTGTTCTTTTGCATTCGAGGGGATCTTGTTGCCATAGTTAGAAAACTCCTCTACTTCTGTTTCATCAAAAAATGGTATTCCAAATGTCCTCCCGATAGACTTTGCAAACAATCTTGTCGATACTCTTCCATCATGATCAATTATTTTCCTATTGGAGTGGTAGAATTCTTGGAAGGAAATTATTAATTCTAGAGCTATAAGTGTGAGAGGGAAATGAGTGGCTTTGGCTAGGCCAATCTTAATTCATAAGGACTTATTTATTCTAAGGTTAAGCATAACCCTCTCCCTAAATTCATCTATACTGACATGCCCGAGGTTAGTCTCCGAGATTGTCTCCTAGATGGAGGTGATCTTTGATGTATGCTCCACTCATTGAAACTCATACTTCATTTTTTCATTTTCTTATTTTCCCTAGGGGTGTGAGTGGGCTTCTTTCCCTTGTCAAGCTTCTATGTAGGCTTCCCCAATGGCCTTGCTGGAGGTTCCATAAGACCTGCATGGAAAAGATGCAGTAAGTGCATTTACATATAAATTAGGGCAAGTGCCAATAAAATCCTAAAAAATTCAACATTATACCCATTTATATATCTTTAAAAGATCATAAAATTTATCATTATTCACCTATCAGAGCTCGTTGAAATCATTTGGGAAAATACAGATTTAAGGGTGTGGGTTTCCCCTAGGTGGAAGTTGTTTGGAGAAGTCAAGAGAAAAACAGTGTTGGGGATGTGGAGTTTCATAGACAACCACCCTCATCAAAATTCCCACATTGCATAGTTAGTAAGAAAATCCCTCATAAAATGATTAGGCATGTGTGGAAATTGGCTATGAGGTACTTGAAGTCATTAGGTCAAGCTCTAGAACTCTTGCAGGTTTGAAGGATGTGGGTGTCGTGGGGTGGAAAGGAATTGAAGCTTGATCGTTAAGTAGCGACGCTCAAGAGACGACGACTTGTATGTGGAGTTCCACATGTTGGAATATGTGCCTCAATCCTTACTGACAAGGAACTCCTAAAGTGCAAAGTTGCTATGATAGTGTTCATGTCTGGGAAACTAACAGTTCTAAAGCTCTTGAAATGATCCTATCATTGTGACAGAGTTGATGTCTTGTTGAATGAAGTATATTGCTGTGACTCTCTGAGTTCGGAATGACCTTTTGGCGATCGGAAGAACTCTGGGCGACAGTTGATCTTATTGGGCTAGCTCACAGGTGTCAGAGAGAAGTCTTAGCGAATGGTGTAAGTCTCGCCAATGTCGGGCTAATGCTAGGGCTTCGGTGAGATGTCCCAGTGAGTATGTAATCTCTCACCGACAATGGCTACTCTCAGGTGTTAAGGCAAATGTCAAAGTAACTCATGGGTCACGGGGAGAGGTCTTAGCAATGAAGCTAAGTCTTTCCGAACAGATTGTATCTTCGTGGTGACTTCGTAGTGACAAAATACTTTGCTAAGAAGTCTTAGCGAAAGTAATAAGTCATGCCAACAAATTTCTTCAAGTTATCTCTGGGAACTCAAAGAAACGTCTTGGGGAAAGGCTTATGTCTTGCCGACTCGGTAAGACATGATGGAGCTCGGTAAAAGGTCACGGTGATAGGCACAAGTCTTGGTGATAGTATGACATTCAGTGGAAGTTCTGCTTCGATGTGAGTCTCACCGAAGAGCGATAGTCATGCCGAATGGCTCACGCCGGCATGACTTGAAGATTTTGACATAAGGTCTTGGTGACATCAGTATGTCTTGCCGATCTATTCTCTAGATTCAATATGACTTGTTCCATTCGATATGAGTCTCGCCAATAAGGAAAACCTTTGCCGATAGGATCGAAGTGGACATCGTTGGTTTCGTTGTGACTTATACATTCGTTATAGCATATTGCCGACTCGTGGAAGCTATAGCAATGCCGATAGAGAAAATTTGTGGCATTGGGGAGACACAATGAGTGTCTCACCAATATGCCAACAAAGTTGAACGCTCTTGACTAGTCTGACCATCCTATGTGGAGCTTCGTCGACTAATCATAGGAAGCAGTTTTAAAGCATGATGACGGTTGATTTTATGCATCAGTTGAAATGCTGGAAAAATAGCATGCAGGGAAAAATCAAGACGCGGATGGAAAACTGTCTATGATTGGCATTGATGGATAAGGATGCATAGAAGTTTTAAAAGCAGAAGGATTCTATTTTTTGATGGGGATGAATAGAGTGATGAGTTTATCGAATTGGAAGAGATTTTTTCTGAGAGAGTTTGAACAGTGAATGTTGTAGCTACTGTGAAACATTAGAGAGGTGTATTTCTGATTGTATGTAATTGTTGTTACTGTAATAGAAAGAGATTCAGCTTGGTGTGGTGGGTTTTTTCCTGTAAGGGTTTCCCATGTAAATCTGTTGTTCAGTTGTCTTTGTGTATTTGCTCTATTTATGTATATCTTTCATATGTGTCTTAATTAGATTGTAATTTGGAAAAATTAAAAGCACTGCATTGCATTCTTCCCTGTGGTTTTGGCATTAGGAAAGTGTTTCCGCACCTCTGCTTTCCTTACAAGTGGTATCAGAGCTTGGCTAGTTATGTTGTCCTTGTGAGTGGGTTGGGTTTTTTGTGTCAATCCTTTTTAGTGGGAGTTCTGTAGAGTTCTTTTAATTAATTATAGATTAAGATGGCAAGCACATCCAGTAGGATGGAAATAGAGAAATTCAATGGTAGCAATTTTGACCTGTGGAAACTCAAAATGGAAGATATGTTAGTTGATCAAGATCTTTGGACTACCGTGACTGGAACAATGCCTCAAGGCATAAAGCAAGAGGATTAAGACTTGGTAGATAGAAAATCTAAAGGGCTGATAAGGCTCTATTTGGCATACTCTATTCTTTTGAATGTGCATGAAAAAAAGACTACCTCTTCCTTGTGGAAAAGACTGGCATCCATTTATCAGGGAAAGTCCTTGGTGAATAAGTTGTTCTTGAGGAAGAAGTTGTATTCTTTGAGAATGCAGGAAGGAGGATTTGTTGCTAATCACTTCAATGCTTTCAACATGTTGATTTCTCAGTTAACATCTGTTGGTGTGAAGATAGAAGATGAAGACCGTTGCATACTGTTGTTGTGTTCTTTACCAGATTCTTGGGACCATCTGGTGATGGCTATTGGGAGTACGACATCCACTTTCAAGATGGAAGATGTTGTTGCTTCTTTATTATTGGAAGATATGAGAAGAAAATATTCTGAGATGGCAAAGGAGGCTCTGGCTGTTAGAGGTAGACCCAAGGAGAAAGGCAAGAAGAAGGACAAGAAGTCCAGATCAAAATCAGAAGGGAGATCAAAGTCTCCTGGTAAAAAGTCCAAAGTGAAGTGCTAGAATTGTGGGCAACCTGGTCATGTCCAAAAGGATTGGAAGGAGGAGAAAAAGAAGAAGAAGAATTCTTCTGGAAATGATTCTTCTCATAGTGATGCAAATGCCTTCATTGTAGCTTTGGCTACATGGGCATTAGATGATGTCTGGTTGATTGATTCTGGAGCATCCTTCCACATGACATCTCATAGAGAATGGTTCATGAAGTATGAAGAATACAATGGTGGAAAGGTGTATCTGGCAAGTGATTCATCTTTGGAAATTGTTGGTCATGGGAGAGTCAAAATTCAATTCCCTAATGGAAGAGTAAAGGGAATCAATGATGTGATGCACATACCAGGTCTGGCTCAAAATCTACTTTTTGTAAGTAAGTTGAATGATATCGGAGTGCAGGTCATGTTCTTGGGAAATGGCTGCAAGGTGACTAAAGTCTCTATGGTGTTGGATAGGGGTGCTCGAATTGGTACTCTGTACAAGCTGGATGCACAAGCTATTCAATGCAATAGTGTCTCTGCAAAGTCACTTAAGGCTGCTCATGAAGAAAAGAAGGAAAACATTCTTGATGGTGTAAACTCCATGGATATTAAACTTCCAACAGAGAAGACTATGCTCTGGCATCATAGGCTTGGCCACATTGGTGAGAAAGGTCTAAAAAGTTTGAAAAATAAAAACTTGGTAGAAGGGCTTGAAGATTGTAACCTTGAATTTGATTTCTGTGAACATCGCATATATGGAAAGCAGTTCCATGTTTCATTTTATTCTAGTCCTCACAAAACTTCTAGTTTACTTGATTATATACATTATGATGTGTTTGGTCCAGTGAATGTTCCTTCTTTGTCTAAATCAAGATACTATGTGTCGTTTATTGATGATTATTCAAGAAGAGCATTTGTGTATTTTTTGAAAAGTAAATCAGAAGTGTTCAATCAGTTTAAGGAATTTAAAAACCTTGTAGAAAATCAAACTGGTAGAAAAATAAAATGTTTAAGGACTGACAATGGCGGTGAGTTCTGTTCAGATGAATTCGAAAGGTACTGTAAAGATCATGGGATCAAAAGACATAAGACTACACCTTATACTCCACAGCAAAATAGAGTTGCTGAAAGGTTCAACATGACGATAATGGAAAGAGCACGAAGTATGCTGAGCAGTGCTGGCTTGGAGGAGAAGTTCTAGGCTCAAGCAGTCTCTACAGCATGTTACTTGGTAAATCACTCTACTAACTCTGGTCTTGTTGAGAAGATGCCTTTGGAAGCATGGTCTAGAAAGAAGCCCTCTCTGAGACATATTTGTGTGTTTGGCTGTGAGGCATATGCATATGTGCCATTTGAAAAAAGATCCAAGTTGGAAAACAAAGTGGTGAAGTGTATCTTTATTAGCTACAGTGCTGGAATAAAAGGATACAAGCTTTGGAATCTTGAGACTGAGAAGGTTTTGCACAGCAAAAGCATTATCTTTCATGAGCTGAAACCTTCTACATTGGATCTGTAGTCAGAGAAGAAATAGAAAATGAAAAGGATGTTGCAGCAATTCCTCAGACACCAGATAAAGAGGAATTGAAAAATAAAAATGTACTTGATACTGAGGAGAGCTCGAGAAATTTTGAAAGTTCTGAAGATGATGAAGAACCACCTTAGCCTCAGCTTGTAAGGAGGTCAACTTGTGAAAGAAAGCAACCTAAAAGGTATGGTAATAGAGTCTACTTGTGCCTATGCTTTAATTTCTAGCACTGATGAACCTAGGACTGTAAAAGAGGCATTTAAAATATCTGATTCAAACTCTTGGTTGGAAGCCATGAATGAAGAAATGGAATCATTAGAAAAGAATGACACCTGGAGTTTAGTTCCATTGCCTAAAGGTAGAAAATCTATAGGCTACAAATGGATATTCAAAAAGAAAATAGTTCTAGATGGCAGTGTAGAAAAATATAAAGCGAGGCTGGTTGCAAAAGGTTATTCCCAGGTAGAGGGAATTGACTATGGAGAAATATTTTCTCTTGTAGCTAAGCTGACATCTATTAGATTTCTTTTGTCACTTGCATCAGTATATGATTTAGAGATTGAATAGATGGATGTGAAAACATTGTTTCTTCATGGTGATCTTGAAGAAGAAATTTATATGTCCCAGCCAGAGCACTTTGTGGTAAAAGGTAAGGAAAGGCTGGTTTGCAAGTTGAAGAAATCTCTGTATGGTTTAAAACAGTCTCCTAGAATGTGGTACCAAAAGTTTTACATGTTTGTCTTGTCTTTGGGATTTGTAAGATCAAAATGTGATCATTGTGTGTAGTACAAAGCTGAAAGTGATCAAATTCTTATTATTGTTCTGTATGTTGATGATATGTTGTTTATAGGCAATAGTAAGCTAATGATTTATGATCTTAAGTCTCAGTTTCTGCAAAGTTTGAAATGAAAGATCTTGGTGCAGCAGGGTACATTCTGGGAATGGAAATAACCAGGGACAAAAAGAACAAAAAGCTTTGGCTTAGTCAGAGTAAATATGTCATGATTATTCTAGAGAGATTTTGTATGACTGAATACAAGTAGTTACTTGTTCTAGTTACACAGGGAATGAAGCTATCTGTTGAGGATTGTCCAAAATCTTCTTTTGAGATGGAGGACATGACCAGTGTGTCTTATGCAAGTGTAGTTGGTAGTCTCATGTATGCTATGGTCTGTACAAGGCCAGACATTGCCCAAGTAGTTGGAGTTCTTAGTCAGTTTATGGCTAATCCTCGAAGAACACATTGGGATGTTGTGAAGAGAGTGTTTAGATATCTGAAGGGCACTTCAAACTATGCTTTGTGTTACCATGGTAACTTGGTTGAATCACATAAGACTCTTAGCATTCAAGGTTATGTGGATTCTGATTGGGCAAGGGACATTAACAGCAGTAGATCCACTAGTGGATACATTTTCATGATGAATGGCGGTGCAGTGAGTTGGATGAGCGAGTGACAGGCTATAGTCACTTTGTCTACTACAAAGGAAGAATACATGGCAGCCACACATGCCTGTAAAGAAGCAATCTGGTTAAAACATTTTTGTTCTAACATTGGCTTTAATGCAGAAAAGATTACTATCTACTGTGATAGGCAGAGTGTTATATGTTTGGCAAAGAATCCTACTTTCCATGCTAGGATGAAACATATAGATGTATAGTATCATTTTGTACAAGATATGGTGGAGGATGGGAAGGTCTCTTTGGAGAAAGTGGATACTCTGGAGAATGTTGCAGATGCATTGATGAAGCCTGTGAGCACAAACAAGTTCAGTTGGTGTGCCAGTTCAATGGGCCTCTTGGCCAATGAATCTTAGTAGTTCTGTTATGCTCTGGAGGTGTCAATAAGATCTTCGTCAAGTGGGAGCTTGTTGGAATATGTGCCTCAATCCTTACTGACATGGAACTCCTAAAGGGAAAAGTCGCTATGACAGTGTTCATGTCTGGGTGACTAACAGTTCTGAAGCTCTTGAAATGATCCTATCGCTGTGACAAAGTTGATGTCTTACCGAATGAAGTCTATCATTGTGACTCTCTAAGTTTAACATGACCTTTTGGCAATCAGAAGAACTTTGGGTGACAATTGATCTTATTGGGCTAGCTCACGGGTGTCAGAGAGAAGTATCAGTGAATGGTGTAAGTCTCACTGACGTCGAACTAATGCTAGGGCTTCAGTGAGATGTCCCAGCGAGTATGTAATCTCTCACCGACAATGGCTGCTCTCGGGTGTTAAGGAAAACATCGAAGTAACTCATGGGTCATGGGGAGAGGTCTCAGTGATGAAGCTAAGTCTTTCTGAACATATTGTAACCTCGTGGTGACTTCACGGTGACAAAAGAATTCACTGAGAAGTCTTAGTGAAAGTAATAAGTCACACCGACAGAATTCTTGAAGTTATCTCTGGGAACTTGGAGAAACGTCTTGGCGAAAGGCTTATGTCTTGCCGACTCGGTAAGACATGATGGAGCTCGGTAAAAGGTCACGACAATAGGCATGAGTCTTGGTGACAGTATGACATTCGATGGAAGTTCTGCTTCGATGTGAGTCTCGTCGAAGAGCGATAGTCATGCCAAATGGCTCACGCCGGCATGACTTGCAGATTTCGACATAAGGTCTTAGCGACATCAGTATGTCTTGCCGATGGATTCTCTAGATTCGATATGACTTGTTCCATTCGATATGAGTCTTGCCAATAAGGAAAACCTTTTCCGATAGGGTCGAAGTGGACATCATTGGTTTCATTGTGACTTATACATTCGTTATAGCATCTTGCCGACTCATGGAAGCTATAGCGATGCCAATAGAGAAACTTTGTGGCATCGGGGAGACATTATGAGTGTCTCACTGATATGCCAACAAAGTTGAATGCTCTTGACTATTCTGACCATCCTATGTGGAGCTTCGTGGACCAATCACAGGAAGCAGTTTTAAAGCATGATGACGGTTGATTTTATGCATCAGTTGAAATGTTGGAAAAATAGCATGCAGGGAAAAATCAAGACGTAGATGGAAAACTGTCTATGGTTGGCATTGGCAGATAAGGATGCACAGAAGTTTTAAAAGTAGAAGGATTCTATTTTTTGATGGGGATGAACAGAGTGATGATTTTATCGAATTGGAAGAGATTTTTTTGAGAGAGTTTGAATAGTGAATGTTGTAGCTACTGTGAAACATCAGAGAGGTGTATTTCTGATTGTATGTAATTGTTGTTACTGTAATACAAAGAGATTCAGCTTGGTGTGGTGGGTTTTTTCCCATAAGGGTTTCCCATGTAAATCTATTGTTCAGTTGTCTTTGTGTATTTGCTCTATTTCTGTATATCTTTCATGTGTGTCTTAATTATATTGTAATTTGGAAAAATTAAAAGCACTGCATTGCATTCTTCCCTATGGTTTTGGCATTAGGAAAGTGTTTCCGCACCTCTGCTTTCCTTACACCACATTGTAGAACTCACATGACTAATCTCCCTCCTGGTCCCTTGAAATTTTCTAAGTTAAGGTTGGTGAGGCAAGGCAATCCAGAGCCCGTGTTGCGAATGATTGTTAGGCTTTTTCCCTTAAGAACTAACTTTCATGAGCGGAGTTCCAACTACGACAACCCATACAGTTGGGTCCACCAAAGGGTCTTCCAAGGAGTTTTAGACTTGTACTTCAATCACTCATGGCACCAGTAGGTTCAAGGTCTGCACAATGGGAAGATAGGTCAGCGTTGTCATTAAAGAATGACACTAGAGAAACAGTGTCCCAAAGGTTAAAGCCCACAAGGACAGACCCATAAAGGCATCTGGTCAATCAATTAAAAATAATAAATTTGAAGTTTGGCATAGAGGACATGTATCTTATGGACCCCATTGATTGGAAGTATGTCAAGATCGATAGTTATACAGCAGTGGGGAGTTGGTAGTCGTATGATGGTGGAGTCCCGCATGGGAAAGCCCGCATACGGATTTGGACTTAGTGATTTGTCGAAGGATTTGAGTTGGGTGTAAGTCTAGCCATGCAAAGCGATGTTACGTTTCGGCCACTAATGGAATGACAAAGGGGTGGGTGCAACCTACAAGCAGAATCGTGCAAAATGATTTATGCACTCACTAACAGATTTTAGTCATCTTTTTTATAGCAAGGTTTTGAAGGCAAGAGCTCATAGGGGTGGCATCATCACAAAATGGCAATAGACAGATGGGATCCCATGCAAAATTTTGCAAAATTTTCAAGGAAAATCCCTAACATGAACGTTGCTAGGGATTGGTAGCTTTAAGTTCATAGATTATTGAAACCCTAGCTCGCAAAATTGCCGAAATGAATGACAAAGAGGAGCACTAGGAAACATACCTTCAAAGATCATAGCAAACTAGAGAAAATCAGGATCAAATTCAATGGGAAATTGTGCGTGCACTGGAATTTCCTCCTCTCCTTTTAGATTTTAAAACACCAAGTCAAAAATGACAAGTGGGGCATAACATATTTATAGGAAATATTGTCATTAATGTACACATTAAAGTTTCAATACAATGATAGGTTGGTTGGTAAGGAGTGGAAACACGAGTCGGTGTGGTCATTTTGTCAAGACCTAGAGGGCGAAGGTTGGTGCGAAACCTGCCATGCAGGCGAAAGCCTAGTGTTAGCCGCTACATAGCAATGAACCAACAATGATGACCCGCACGAGGCAGCCCACAAATGTGGGCCCGTAATGTTTGATGTACTTTGGTGTAGCCTTGATAACCTGCTCTAACTCAATGAAATCCCTTGTAAAAAAATCCATAAAATTTGGCGATAGCATGTCACCATCCCCTTGTTCCATTTTCTTGTGAAATAATGGCTTAATCTTCTCTAAATTTAGCTCCATGGTGGGCATCTCATATTTTTCCATTATCTTTCATTAATCTCCACTATTAGTTTGGTGTTCCACAACCCATTCATGATCAACCTCTAATTCGTGCAAGGCCTTCTCTAAAATATTTTTCCTATAATCAAGATTCATTAGCCACATCTCAACTAGCCAATGATCTTCCTGTGGTAGTGCCAACTCCTTTTCCCATGTTTCTCAGGAGAGCTTGAGGATACTATCCAACTTCGAATAGGTGATCCAATATAGCTTAGGGAGTTCCTTGCAGGTATTCATCATCTCCTCTACTTTCTTTTGTAAACTTCAAAATTTATTGTACATCCTGACCACATGACAGATGCCTGTGTCACCATTGTATATTACCTAGTTGAACCAGTCTACAATGGACTCGGTTTAGTTCTTCATTTTCTCCATTTTATTTATCTCCTCCTTTGATAGCAAGGAGGGCACTAATGATTCAATTAGATCCTCTTATTCTATGGATGTGCACTGTTGGATATAAGCAGTGAGGTCTGTCACTTTTTCTTTTAACTCCTCTTTTGTGGATTGATCGTTATTCATTTGTTGTATAATAGTGAATACTAACCCTTGAAGGTCATCCATCTTTTGTTCACAAGTCATTAGGCCTAGATTAATAGTGAATATATGGTAGTCCTAGCCCTAGATGGTGCTCACATCTTTATCTATTGGTGGAGTGGCTATTTGCATTGTTTGGGATCCAAAAGCATCAACTATGATATGCGATCGGATCTTTGGATTCTTCTCCTTATGAATCCTTATTTGAGATCTAGCAAAAATTGACTCTAACTTGGCCTTATGATCAACAACTATTGGAGCTTCTTCTTTAACTATTGTTCCATCTATGTAGGGACTTTTGTTTGTCGTTTTGGTGATTCATGATCACCTTCCTCTTCTTTTTCCTTATGAGATTTTTCTTCCTTGTCCCCGAGATCTTCCCCATCATGTTTTTCTTCCTCATTTAGTTCCTCTCCTTGCATGGACTCTTTATCAAGATTCGTGACTTCTGCATTTATTTCAACAATCTTTTATTTTGAGGCCAACCCCTTAGTTGCTTCAAGATCATCCTCAACATTCTTCTTTGGGGACTTGGAAATTTTCACCCCTGTGATTTCTCCTTCTTCATTATTTTCTTGCTCACCTTATCTTTTTGGAGGAGCTTCTACTTGAATCAAGCCCTCAACTTGGCTATTCTATGAAGGATCTTCAAGTATCTCTACATCAGTATCAAAACCTGCTTTCCCCTCCTCGAAGTGGTTCTCCTCTAGGAATTTCTATTCATCTCTACCTTCTCGGGGTGGTTCTTGATCTGGCTCTTGGTTTGATGTTTCAATCTCATAGTGTTCATCAATCCCCTCAACATCTTAATCCTAAAAACTTTGTGTTTCATCTTTATCAGAAGCCATCTTGTCTAAGCTTATATTCAATCTGACCTTTGGATGTTCAAAATAATCATCTCTATTAGAGTCCCCACATTCATCAGTGATGTCCTTCATAGCTTCTTTGTATTTCTCCATGTTGAGCCTCTCTATTTCCTCTAAAGCATTGTGGCCTCTGTTTTGGGTGGCTCAGTAGGTGGTGGGGGAAGAGGCAAAGTGGAAGCAAGTTGAGCCATTAGTGCCTAAACCTTGGGGTCGAGAATGACCCTGAAAAAATCAATGGGAACATTTTTCATGTAAGTTGTGAAAGGCTGTGAAAAAGTAGGAGTTTCCAAAGATATTGATGGCATGGACGGTGGTGGAGTGGATAGGGTAGCTAGT
Source organism: Sequoia sempervirens (assembly GCA_007258455.2). Lineage (NCBI taxonomy): Eukaryota > Viridiplantae > Streptophyta > Pinopsida > Cupressales > Cupressaceae > Sequoia > Sequoia sempervirens. The sequence continues at coordinate 3,271,041 of VDFB02338372.1, read as the reverse complement.
GGAGGAAGGAGTGAGGACAATGATAGTGGGGAAGTGGTGGAAGAAGAGGATTCCAACACCATCACTAGGAAAGTGGGTGAAGCAGAGGTGAGGTGGAATGAGATGTCCATAGAAATCAGAGAAAAGATGTGCAAATATTTCAGAGTGGAGGAGGATGGGGTGGTGATGGCAGCAGTGGTAGCAAGAATGGAAGTGGTGGGTGTTGGTGAGCAGGGTTTCTCAACTTCCTCTTCTTCTTCATTGGTGATCTTCTTCCTGGATAGTGGGCATCTCAAGAATGAAATTTCATTTTCTCTTTACCTTTTTTGATGGCTAGCCCTCTGCTACCTTCCTAGAGTACACACTATGTTTAGGCTTACATTCAGGTGCATCCTTTATCTTCGTGGATCAAGTGACAAGTAGGGATTTGGGAGCTTCACTTAATGAACTTGCAACTGCACCACTATATGTTTCACTTTTGATGTCATCTTCAAGCTCCCCATATGTGAGCTCTACACCTTGTTCTTTCAGTTGAATTATTTTCCCATCATTCCATTAACTAGTTTTGTGTTCAATGGGGTAGGTAAGAATGTCTAGGTTGGTGACCTCTTCTTCATTCTAAAGGTTGGTGACCTCTTCTTCATTCTAATCAATAACTGGTAGGGGCATATCAACTAAGGAAATATATCTTTCATCTATAATGTTGTCATCCTTGACAATCTGGTTAGGTATAGGAAACAAAATTATGGACTTCATAAATTGGGCAATCATTCTTATGGAATGCCACATCCAAACCTCCTTGTCATCCTCACAGTTTTCCCAAAAGTCTTCAACATAAGTTCGGTGGGTGTGTTGTCTTCCAACTTGTTTCTTTAGCTTACTATGAGGATCTACACTTCCTCTATCTATGTGCAAGTCCAGGTAGTATTCTACCAATTCCTTTTTAGAATGCTTTGCACATTGGGTAGTAGGGCAAGAGTACATTCCCTTCCCAAAGATGAGGGGATATGGTACCCAGGATCAATGCTTATCACTTAGAAATGTATGGGAAATATGTAGCTACTGAGTGAGCTCCAAAAAAATGATCCAAACATTGGGGTAGCATGGCAACCGGTAGGCTCTTCCTGAGAACCCTTCTACTCTAATATAGGTGAATTTAGGAATTAGATGAAGAGATATCCAAAACCATTTATGATTGCCTTGGCACTGTATGTCACTCTTCTTTCAAGGTCTCCTCCCAAGAGTCTAATAATATGCCCAATCAAGGCATCATTCACTCTTCGATATTCCCTTTTGAAGTTCCTATATTACAATTATGGATAGCAGTCATAAAATTTGAGCTCCCCTCTCTTAGTTCCTAGTGTTGCTACATAGAATAATTGTATGGGAATTTGACTACTAAGAGGTAGAACAAATATGAGGTCATGTAAAATTGGGAGATCTTCTTTACCGCCATGAGCTGACTATGCAAATCGTCACTTATCATTTTATCCTAGTGGAAGTTGGTGGTGCTGCGGAGGATTTCCTCTAGAAATTAGAACATCCATTCTTCAAAGAATGTGGCAGTAGGTAGTCCCATCACTCTACTCAGGAGTGTGACTAGATCGTGATACTCTTTGAATAAATCACTCCTATATAACTATAATATAGGGGGATTCGCTACTCTCAAGTTCTCTTCATTTAGAGAGCCTTACGGAGTGAACTTCCCTATACTACCTCAATGGAACAGTGCAAAAGTTTAGAATCAGAAAAAGCAAGTCACAAATATTTTCTAGACAAACTAACAAGCTCTCAGCCATAAGACATCAACGTAGAATACAAATGACAATGTGGCACATTGGCATCTTGTACAGACCATAGAATGAGTTTACCTCAAAAAATGGCTAAAGTGACTACTTCTACTCTGAATGTTAAAAACCATAGGATACAGTAAAATAACAAAAAGTCATAGAACTGAGATTAAGTAAAGAGTAAATGATAGAGAGAAGGATAAGAAAGGAAATACATACGATTGTGCAAGTGATGAAGCTTCCAGCTTGTGAGTGTCTTCAATACCTGCACACAAGAGGGAGAGAGAAATTATTGGGTGGATGTATAAGGGCCTACCTCAATCAGACCTCAATTTGGTGTTCTCACCTCCACAAATAGCCAGATAGATAGAGAGAAAAGTAGAAATGAAGTAAAGAGCACTAAAGCACTACAAAATAGTGTTATGCTACTCAACCAAGTAATAGAGGAGAGGAGTGAAAGCTTACCACCTCCACCAAGAGCGCTCAAGGATAATGGGGGAAAAAATGAGAGGAACTTGTTTGGAGATTTGCTCTACCGAAGTGGTGGAGTGTTGATGTTGCTGCTGTGAAGTGTAAAGTGTTTGGAGATTGGAGAGATGGTGAAGAAGGTTCTTAGAGCTTGAGAAGAGCTTGTGAAGCTTGTGAATGAAGTGGAGAAGCTCTTAGAGAGATGTGAAGGGATGTGTAGAAGATGGTAGAAGATGAAATACATATGAAAGGAGTGAATTTGAAGGGGAGATGAAGAAAATGGCCATATTCGGGTCAGTCGACCAAGAAGGGCATTACAAATCGACCCCCAATGGGAAGTGCAATACCTTTGTAGGCTCTAGACATGAGAATCTGTTAGGGATGTAAGTGCATCGCATAGACATTTGTGTGTCGCATGGGTGTCCCTGACATAAACACCTCCATCAATGCTCAAAATAGGCACCAAGTGTGATGCAAGCAATGGGCTTAGATGGAATTAAGCCTCCGAACTTGGTTTTCTAAGTTGGATAAAGGAAAAAAAGAGATTTTCACATGAGGTGCAAATTTGCTCTAATACAATAACTTTTGGGGCACCTTATTTGCACTACCTCTTTTGTCCTTTAGCCATGATTGATTGATAGTCTACTTACACTCCAGGGGATCCCACTGCCATACCCTTTGAGCGAACACCTTTTCCATTTCCTACAACTTCTGGAAGGTTAGGATGCTAATTTTTTTGTCAATATACTTGGCAGATAAGTCTACCAGTACCCTCCAATCCTTGGAAATTATCTTCCTATTGTAAGAGTGGTAGCACTCCTGACAAGCCATGACCAACTTTGGAGCAATTAGTGCATGAGGGAAGTCGGCTACCTTTGCAAGGCCACTTTCTTTTATCTTTTGGAAATCCTCTGTGGTGGGATTGACCATCACCCTCTACTTGAATTCATCTATATTTACATGTCTAAGGTCCATGTCAAAGACTATGTCCTAGTTGGACATGAGCTTAGAGGTGCACTCCACCCCTTGAAACTGATACTTCATTTTCTCTTTCTCTTCTTTCCCTCTAAGGGTTCTTGTGGGTTTCTTTCTTTGTCATTTTTTCCCACAGGCTTCCCTGACGGTCCCTCAGCAGGTTCCATAAATCCTGTACACAAAGAGTGTAGTAAGTGCATTAATAGATTAAGGAGAAAATGTTAAATAAATCTTGTAAATTCATGGTTATATGCATCTATATACTCTTAGAAAATTAGGACACTCAACAATGTTCACCTTTAGGAGTTTTTTAGGGTCATTTATGAGAATGCAGGCCTGGGGATGCAGGTTTCCCCTTTATGGAGGCCATTGTGAAGAAAGTCGTTAAGGAGCAACATTGGTGCCATGGAATCCTATAGATAGCCATCCATAGAAGAATTACTACATGGTGTGTTCAATGAGGTGAACCTAAGGTGAGGTCATTTGGCACGTGTGGGATTTTGGGTGAAAGTGCCTTCAGCTATTTTCCTTTGTCAAATTCATCTTTTTTAGCTTATGCGAGTGTGAGTAATGTAGACGCCGCAAGGTGGAAAACCCTAAAGGTTTTGTTGTTAAGTAGCAACATTAGATAGATGACATCCCACATACAGAGTTTCACATGGTGGAATCCATGTGGTTGTTTTCCTTTATGAGTTCATTGAACTTTCCTATGTTGGGATTTGCAAGGTTGGGCAGTGTGGGATCCAGGAAGTGGACAATTGTTAGGTTTCCACCACAAAGGAGTGAATTTGACAGGGTAGAATTCTGACCATGGTGGCCCACACGAGTAGACTCGTTGGATTCAACCGATTTGTTTACCACTTCTGCATTTTTCATACGCAGCACTAGTAGACGTGAGATCCGCATAATGGGGAAGTAGGCTAATTTTGACATTAAAGAACGGACTTGGACAAGCGTCCCCCCATGGATATAAGTCTGCATGTAGACCCAAATAAGGTCACCCAAAATAATTTTTTCTAGAAACCTTCAAAATTTTGGTTTGGGGGAAATTATGTTGGCGGAACCTGCAAAGCGAAATGATGCATGCATTATGTTGTTAAGGAACAACCTTGGGGTGATGGCCACCCATAGGTAGTAGTTCGCATAGGTGGACCCATAGGGGCCTTTTGTATTAATGTTTTCATTGGCAAGCTCAAGGTATTGCTTTGAGGAAATGTAGTTGTTGGGGTCCGCATAGAGGTATGGCACAAGTGTTTTGTCATTGAAAAAGAGCAGTCGAGGGGTAATGGTCTTCACCATGGGGTGGCCTACCTAGTCGTGCCTGCCAAAGGGCTTCGACCTAACTTCTATTGATTCAATTGTTTATTACTAGGGGTGACATTAAATACAGGGTCCATGGGTCAAAAGGTTAATGGAGTTCAGCAACTAAAGAATGACATTTTCACAACAGACTTCCCATGGTGGAATCCTACAAGGATGAACCCGTAAGATAGCAAAGAATTAGAAAATTTTCCTAAGGCCACTTGAGTTTTGAGTTTAACGTTAATGTGGGATCAAGACAATGGGTGGTCATTGGGTCTTCAACATTGAGAAACAAATTTGTAATGACAAAATCTCACATGTGAAAACACGTGAAAATAGTAAGAATAGCTTGTGTTTTCAACAAAATGAAAATGTGGAAATGAGGCACATGAGCTCCCTTTACTTTAAACATTATCCAAAATTAGGTTTAAAATGATGAAACTAGGGTTTGATAGATTCAGATTTTAAATAGAAAAAATGCTAGCTATGAAATTGCTTCAATAGTTTAAACATCTAGCGGAGAAAACACAATGTGGGTTCATACCTTCAAATTGTGCGGGAAACTAAAGCACAATTGGCTTGATTCCTCTGTAGAACTTTGCGTGCACGGGTGCCTCTTTCTCTCTTCCCAAATTCAAAAGGAAGGGTGAAAATGATAGCTAGGGTGATGTCTATTTATAGACCCTTTCACCATTAATGCCCCCAATTAATTTTAGGTACAGAAGGCCCTAGGTATGTAGGGTGTGGAAACTCATGTTGGCACGGTTGCTTAGTGATGACTTGAATGATAAATATGAATGCAGGGCCTGCCATGCGGGTGGATGTTAATATTTGGCCATTGCTTAGTGGCGAAATAGGAGCAATGACCCCCACAAGGATACCCGCAGCTGCGGGTACACTAGAGGTGATGGATGAAAAGGAAAACAAAAGACAGAAACTCACAAGCTAAACTCAGCAAAGGCCCAAAACTTGGTAAAATTTGAGGGAGTGAACTTGGTCAAGATAAATTTGATAATGTTGAAGTATGTGACCATATTAAGCTCAAAAATAGGGGCACACAAAATGAGGCAAAAGCAAAAACAACCCAATGAAAGTGATATAAGGAAAGGGGGTCCCTAGTCTGAATGGGGTGTGTGTGCTATAGGTACAACAAATGGAAACTCTATTGGGAGAATGCTTCTGAGTGTTCCAAGGGTAATGATTCATCTGAAACCTAGAATCTTTAGTTTCGCAGACCAAAAACTAACTTCCTCAAACAAACTAAGAGCTTAAAGGAGGAAAAAATCCTTAGTTGAATCAAATCACATAGTATCTCAATAGTGTGTGCAGTGAGTTCATTCCCCTCCTTCAAAGACCATAGAGGATAGTGATTAATCAGTGAAGGAAAGCAACATAGGTCATCTAACCCCAAAATTAACTTGGACATTGCTCCACTTCTAGTCAGACGTCCATAGCTCTGATAGAGTTGTCATTGCAATCCCCACAAACATTGCTCTATTGCCAGCCGAGCATCTGTAGCCCCGATAGAGTTGCTCACACACCCATGCAGTTTCCTACTTTCAATGGTTTTTTTTTCTTTCTTTTCTTTCCTTTTAAATTTTCTCTTGGTTCTCTATTTCCCAATTGTATAAGTAGTGAAGCTTATAGTGGGTTTGGAGATCACAGTGGTCACTGGAGTAGACTTAAGATTTTTCAGTTACCAAGGTTTCATGATGACTATCGTGTCGTTCATCAAGAGTATTTTAAATGTGTATCATGCATAATCTGAGATAAATGTGAAAAGACTCAAATAAGGGTTCCATTCTAGATCAATATGAAGTTTGGGAAAGGAAACCCGCTTCCCAAAAGTGGATAGAATCTCATGGTAACTCATAAAGACTTAATAATGGAATGAAAGTAGTGTGCAAGAAAGTATTCCCTAAGCTAAGCACTGCCATCATGTCAAGACCAAACAATTCCATCAACAAAATGAAGGCCGAGAAAGCAAGCGAAAGAGAAACACAAGCAGAACAAAAAGAAGAACCTGCTCTAACTATATAGCTATATACAAAGAGGTAAGCTTAGATAGCTCAAGCAATGAAAAAATTCTTGAGATACTACCCATTGATTGGAAATGGGACATCTTCTCAAGTGAGTGTCTTAAGGAAAAAGGAATTATCTCCCAAAATCTCAAAAATTTGAAAGGGACCAAGCCAAAGCTTGTCAAATTTTTCATGTCCCCCTTTCTTCTCATGGGCCTTGTCCCAGCATAAGACCAAATCTACAATCCTAAAGGCCTTAACTTTGGATTAATGTCAAACCATCTCTTAACTATGCCCTGATGTTTGGAAAAAATTCCTCTTGCTTGGTTGTGGACTTCTTCCAAATGGAGTAGCTCAGCTAAGCGACCCTCATTGTGTTCTCCTTCCTCATAGTAGGTATTAATGAATTATGCCATAGAGATCTTGAGGTGGATGAGGGAAACAAGCTCTAGGCCATAAATTAGGTGGAATGGTGAATTTCCTAGGGATGTCTTATGACGAGTGTGATATGCCCATAGAGAAAAATGCAGCTGGGTATACTAATCTCTCAGCTTATTATCGAGAAATTTTTGTATGATGGTCAGAAAGTTCTTGTTGGTAGATTCAGCTAGACTGATCCCTTGGGGATAAAATTGGATGAAAACTTAAGGACAATCCCATAGTCAAATTACCAACTAGCATATTTGAGGGAGGAACATGTAGGACCATTATCACAAACCAGGGCAAAGGGACATCCAAAATGATTTACAATAAAACTTTCAAGAAAATTGACAACTACTTCAGATGTACATTTTGTACAAGAAATTGCTTCAATCCATCTAGTACAATAATTAGTATTGGTCAGAATATACCTATGGCCTACAGAGGATGGTCGATTTATCAAACCAATAAAATCAAGCCTCCATTGAGTGAAGGGCCTTACTTCAGCAACTAATTGCAGTGGGACAACAACGTACCTTCCCCTGGTGGCAGCAGTCTAATAAACGTGATAGGATCTGGTGTAGTTGTGGGAATCTTTAAATAGGGTTGGACAGTAATACCCAGCCTAAGGGATCTGATGGGCTATGGAAGGGTCGGATCCATGGCCAATTCTGAATCTATCATGAAATTTCTTTAGCACCTTAGCTACGTCTACCTTTCCTAGGCATTTGAGATAAACTCCCTCATGATTCTTCTTATACAGTATAGCTCCTTGTAGCATTTATCTATTACTTTTCAACCTCAAGGCACATTTCTATACTCCTTGCAATCATGATGGTCATTTATTATTCAACAAATAGTAAGCAATTTCATCCTACCATTCATCAGGAGAAACATCCCCCAAGTGATATTGTTGCACTGTGAGCTCAGGTTCTGTTTCTACCATTGTGCTAGTGAGAGCTTTCCCTCAGACCAACTTCATAGGTTGAATCTCCATGTTGTATTCCTGTAGTAGCATGACCCATTCAACTCTTCTTTCTCATGGTTCATTATGCATTAATAAGGTCTTAACAACTAGGTTTGGAACAATGGTGAAAACTTCAGGGAAAACTTTAGTGGCGAATCTTCGCCAATTGGCAAATAATTAAAATTGAGACCTTCAAAAATGGCGAATAGTACAAGCTAAAAACGATGTATAATCGCCAAGTTTTTACAAAAAAAATAATTTTGTCTCAATTAATTCACCTATGTAAACGATGCATCATTGGAACCGATTCACTAGTAGTTGATACTATAATTACAAATATTAATTAAATTCTCCAGTAATATTATATTACTACCATTAATTTTTGGGAAATATCACCACAATAATAAATTACCATTTAATTAAATTAGGGATATTTTAGCCTTGAATAGGGCTTTAATTTATTGCCATCAAATCATCAATTATCATTTTAATTAGATGGCTGCAAGTTGATTTCGTACCCTAATACGTGTGTGCCTTTTAAAAGGCTTGTTGAGGCCCAGAAATTTTTTTGGTCCACACGATTAGGTTTAATCATGTGGACCAAAATAATTTTTGAGCCTCAACAATCCTTTTAAAAGGCACGTGTGTATTAGGGCATGGAATTAGACCAAAAAAAAATTTGGGAGTCAATAATCCTTTTAAAAGGAACATGCGTATTAGGGCGCAGAATCAACCTGCAACCGTTTGATTAAAAAGCTAATCAATGGTAAAAATTTCACTTTTCATTTAGTCTTAATTTTAGAGTGATATTTCTAAAAAATACTTAATCCATGTGTGCTCCAATGCGTTGCCCCCTTGACCCCCACAAGGGGGCTCTGCCCCCTTGACCCCACTGGTGGCTACCGCCCCCAGGCCCCTACTTCAATATTACAAAAAAATAAAAATAAATATGGGGGACCTACACCGACCAACTATGCAATTTTTTAAAGGGGAGATTCGCCATTGTAATTAATATTTTTAGTGATTATTCACTAGGATTTTCCACTGCAATTATTATTTTTACTAGTTATTTATTAAGATTCTCCAAGATTTTACAAAATTTTTTAATATTATGCATACATTTGCCAAGAAAATTAATATTTTTTTCAAATAAAAGGAAAGATTTGCCAAGATTTTACACCTTCACCGAGGGGGTTTCTTAAATTTATCCCTCAAACACTTTATTCCTTGGAATGTAATTTCAAAATTTCTTAACTCCACATACCAAAGCGTATGCTTGTTTCTTGACATTGTGGTAACATAATTCAGCATCCTTTAGTGGAGCACTCATAAATGCAATAGGGTGCTCGTTACCTTCATCATCTTTTTGTGTTAACATGCTAGTGCATGAGTGACCCAAAGCAAAGGAGTAGATATAAAAAGGCTTCAAGTAATTTGGGTTGACTAGCACTTGAGCATCTGCAATGGCCCACTTAATTTCCTCAAAAGCTTGTCTAGCTTCCTATGTACACTCTACTTTGGCATCCTACATGAGCATTGGGTTCAGTGGTTTAACTATTTATGCAATCCCTATGATGAAATTCCTAATGAAATTGGTCTTCCCAAAGAAAGATTTCATGTCCTTTTTGTTGCCTGAAGGCTGAATTTTCAATATAGCTTGTATACGCTCTAGTTCTATGGAGATTCCCTTTTCTAAAATCATGTACCCTAGCAGCTTTCCTTCAATCACTCTAAAGATGCATTTCTTTGATTTTAGTGACATGCCAATCTCTCTGCATTTTTTAGACACTTTACACAGGTCACAGAAGTCACACTAAAATGTCGCACCCGCATTGATTAACCCGAATGACATGATCCTTTTGTAAGAAGATGTTCCCCACTTTTTGGTAAATGCTATTTTAGGCCTATCTTCATATTGCACCATCGCCTAGTTGTATCTAGAGTATTCATCAAGAAACAACATCATATGCGAGTCATTTACAATTTGGAGCACTTCATCGAGTGAGGCACTAGACAATTTTCCTTTTCAAAAGCTCTGTTTAGGTTCTATAAATCCATGCATAATCTTATCTCTCCATTTTTCTTTCTAACCGAGACCAAGTTGGCCACCCATGTGGAGTACCATACAAGAAAGATAATTTTGGTTGAAAGTAACTTCTGCACTTCCTTGAAAATGATGGGTTCCAAAAATGCATTAATTGGTCGTTAACGATGTTGAAAGGTTCTCACATCTAGTTTAATGGGATGGTATGAGTAATAATTGATGTATCATATATTTTTTAGGTCTTCATACCCCCAAGCAATGACATCATGAAAGGTGTGCAAGGTGTCAACAATTCCTTTCCTTTCCTCTGGGATGCACACTTTTCCAATGAAAATATTTTTAACCTCCTCCGTAGTACCCATGTTGTGGACATCACATTAATTATCTATTGACTCCTTGGTTTGCTAATCTTGATCTCTGATGTGATTCAAATTGAATATACTCTCCATCTGAACAATGCCTCGTGGTATCATGTTGTTTTTTAAACTGATTATCCCTTCAATATCAATCTCAGGTTCTTCTGGCTCTACTTCATCAATAATTTGAGATGCAAATACATCTAAGCTGGTGATGAAGTCAAGGAAGTGATTTTCATTGTTGAACACTTGAAAATGAGTGACATTATAAAGCACTAACGGGGTAGAGGTGAGCTCTATGGTAAATTTCTTTAAGCAAGTCAATGACAAAGGTTGGAGGGTACTAGCACCCTGGGCTAAGGCATCAACAGTCTAATTCTTGTTGTGAGGGATTAGCTAAATATTAAATGCATGTAGTCCCTCAATGAGATCCCATACCCTATGCCTACAATTTTCCAATCTTCTATCATGACAAGAGTATAGTTTCCTAACTTATTTGACAACCAATTCAAAATCACCAAAAACTTGTAGCATTTTTACTTTCTTTCTCAATGCCATTGGTAACCCATGAACTAATGCTTCACATTCTGCTACATTATTAGTGTAATAGAATTATAATCTATGGGAAGAAAAACACATCTTGCTCGTACGACTAATGAGCTTGAAGCCTACTCCTCCTCCTTGCTTGGACTTAGACCCGTCAAATCACAATGTCGAGAACTTGGAGGGACTCCTTCCTTTGAAGCTAATGGAGCAAAAATTTTCCATTGGTTGCACTTCTATCTCTGTACCTTTAGGAAAATGCTTATACTCGAGCTGGCTTTTATTTTTTTGTCATTACATTCCCTCTTTTAGAGTGATCTTCCCTTTCATGTATTCCATCATTGTTTGACATAGGCAACATTCAAATTCAAAATGAGTTGCATTGTGCACTTTGTACCAGCTAGGGAACAATAAATCCTTAAAATCCATTCTAGCTCCTAGACTGAGTTGGTCTTGTAAAAAAATTTGCATGAATTCTTGGAAACCTTCAAGTAACCCAAGACGCCCATCCTTTTGGCAATCTTCATCCTCAAACTCAATCAGTACTTTTGTGTTGTCAGGAAGATGGATCAAATTGGAAAAAGCACCGCATACCACAAGGACCTCTTATGTCCCTTCTTCTTATTCATTTTGGTAGGAGAAAGGGAAGTAATTTGCCAAAAAAAAAAATTCAAACAACACCTCATTCGTATTGTTGTGTTCAATAATCATGAATTTTGTGCAGGGTTCTTGTTCAATGTGGATTTGATTAGGTAGCCCCTTCCAAGGCAACCACATATGTGAGTAGTCAGTTGTAGCATAACCATTCAAATCTTGAGTGAAGCCTGATGATGGGTGTTTTTTCACTTTCTCAACACAGGAAATACACAAGTACGCTACCTCTCTTGAAGGTAATTTTTGTACCTAAGTTTTAGAAATCACCCCAAGGTCTCTTCAGTGCCAGGTCATGACTTGAAAAAACAACTCAGTTGTTGATATGATTTGCTAGTAATCACAAAGGGTATTTATGGTTCACTAAGTATGGAGGGAATCAGGTTTGTAAGAGGAGTTTTTTTAAATTCTCGAAATGAAGAACAAGTGCCACTAATTTAGGACAACAAGCTAAAACTCCATCTTTTCCATCAGATTTAGCTTTACAATGATGTTGGAACTTTGTCTTGACTTTAGATTTTAAAGAAAGGTAAAAAGGGAAAAAGGGTTAGATGTTTCCTACACCTACAACTAATGTTGAATAGTGACAATGGAGATGCTACAATGGAAATACTTCCTAAAACTAAGTTCCACTTAACCAATAACATCCCACAAACTCATGAAACTAGTGTAATATTCTAAGGTATGTAGATTTTCAAACCATTCATTCACCATTAAGAATGAATAACAACTAAACTTAAGTGCAACAATGTAAAGGATGCTCAGACTAACTTTACACATTAGTTTATCAACAATAAACATCAAAAAGTATGAGCTAGGAAGACATCAACACCATAGCATCTTCACCATTAAAGCACAACATAAACTAATGAATGAAAGTAACTTAAAACTAAAAATAATGAAGCTGCAATCTAAGTATTTGGAGATTGAATCATGCACATATGGAGAAGAAAACCACAAGAAACCATCAAAACAATGTTTTCTCATTAATTTTCTATAGCATGCCTTTACACAACAACTCATCTCTATCTTTGAAAATGAAAGGATGCCCCTATTTATAGTTTTCCAAAATAAAAATGAATGGAAAAGATTAATTTACATTGTGTGGATCAGATTCATTTTACATTAGGGTTTAACCTACCCCCAAATTTATGACAATATAAAATATACTTTTGTCTTTTTCCCTATTTCATCATGTAGTATATTTTGTCTTGTAGTGACTCCCAACCTTTTATACTTATTTCAGCAAGTATTCCTCAACAATGACTGGATTTCCAACTTCCTTCTGCTTTGTTGCATACTCCACAAACTTGTTGATCATAAAGAGCAACTTCTTTTCCTCAGAGAGCTCAGATTTGAGGATCTGAAAGGACATCTTCCTGACTCTTTCAATGATTTCCTTCTAATTCTCATTAAAATTTGATGTTGCATCAATAATTTTCTCTATCTGAACAAAATCCCTTGCAACAAAATCCATAAAATCTAGTGACAACATGTCACCAGCTCCTTGCTCCATTTTCTTGTGGAACAAAAGTTTGACTCTCTTTGGATCCAAATCTGTGGCAGGCACCTCAAAATATATCGTCAACTTCAAATATTTTGCACTATCTGCCCAGTGCTCGATAGGCCATTCATGATCTAGCTATAAATCATGCAGAACCTTTGTCCAAAACCTCCTTTTTGTATTCAAAATTCATCGACTAAGCCTCAACCAACCAATGATCTTCCTTCAGTAGCTCCAGCTCCTTTTCCCAAGTTTCCCGAGGGAGCTAAAGGATGCTCTCCAGCTTAGGATAGGTGACCCTATATAGCTTTGGGAACTCCTTACAGTTATTCATGATTCCTTCTATTTCCTTCTACAAAGCTTCAAATCCTGTTATACATTGTGACTGCATGGTTGATGCCTACATCACCGTTGGTTATCACCTTTTTGAACCACTTAGTCATGCACTTGGTCCAACTCTTTTTTTTTTCCATTTTTTTGATGTCTTCCTTGGATAGGAGGGAAAGCATCAATGATTCTTCTGGACTTTCTTCCTCCATCGACATCCACTATTGAATGTAGGTAGTGAGATCTGCCACTTGTGTCTTTAACTCTTCCTTGGTAGATTGGTCCTTATTCATTTCTTTTATTATGGTGGAGATGGACCCTTGAAGATCATCTATCTTCTACTCACAGGTCATTGGGCCTAGGTTGATTTTGGATATTTGATATTTTTTCCCTTGTATTGCTCTCATACCTCCACCGGCTACTAGGGTGGCAACTTGTAGCATCTGAGACCTAGAAACATCCACTATGATGTGTGATATGATTTTAGGCCTTTTCTCCTTGCTAGTCCTTGTTTGAGCTTGTGTCAGGATTGCTTCTAATCTCACTGTTGGGTTAGCAACCACTGGAGCTTTCTTCCTCAATCATTGTTCTAGCCACGCAAGAACCTTTATTTGTTCCCTAGGTGATTCATGATCACCTTCCTCTTCTTGTTCCTTTCAAGGTTGATCCTCTTCATCACCAGGAGCTTCCTCATCATTCATTTCCTCCTCACTTGGGTCCTTTTCTAGCATGGTCCTTCCAATATTAGGCTTAGTGATCTCCACATTCTCTTTAGTGACATTCTCTTCTGATTGTGCCCCTTTTGTTGCTTCAAGTTGATCCTTAGTAGTCCTCTTTGGGGACTTGGTTCCTTTCTCCTTATCTTCTTCTTACTCAATTTCAATGTTCTGCTCAGTCTCAAAGTTATTTTCTAGTGCATTTTCTTCACCTTCTTTATCCTTTTCTTCCCTTCTTTCTAGAGGAAATTCTTCTTGTATCATGCCCTTATCTTGGCCAATTTGTGGAGGTTCTTCAATAATTTCTACATCTAGATTTGTGTCTGTCTTCCCTTCTTCAGAGCAGTGCTCCTTTGGGTGTATCTCTTCCTCCAGCTCTTGATTGGATGTTTCTACCACATAGTTCTCATTGATCCCCTCATCCTCGAAAGTTAGTGGTTCTTCTTAATCAGAGGCCACCTTGTCCAAGTTTATACTTAACCTACATTCTAGATGCTCAAATTAATCATCCTTATCAGAATCCTTGGGCTCTTCGGCTATGTCTCTAGCATCCTCCTTGTGTTGGTTTGTATGGAGTCTCTCCATCTCTTCTGAGATATACATGGTGTCCTCCATTTTTGGTGGCTCGATGGGTAGTAGAGGAAGAGGCAAGGTAGCAGAAATTTGATCCATTAGAACTTGGACCTTGGGTTCAAGGATTACTCCGAAGAGCTCAATGAGCACATTTTGCATATAGGCCACAAAGGCATGCAAAAAAGTAAGAGGCATCATGGTAGTTGTTGATATTGTGGGTAGAGGAGTAGAGAGAGTACGCAATGGAGGAGGAAGCAAAGAGGACAGTAGTGGGAAAGTAGTGGAAGAGGAAGAGTCAATGAGGTGGAGATGAGGTGGACTGAGATGTCCAAGGTGGGAAGAGATGAGACCGACAAAGTTTTGGAGGGGGAGGTGGAGGAGTGGTGACAATGGTAGCAGTGGGAGTGGATGTGGTAGGTGGTGAGTGTGGCTTCCTGGTTTATTCTTCTTCTTCATTTTGAGGCTCCTCCTCTTGAATCATGGGCATTTTGAGCACAAACTTCCCCATTCTCTTTACCCTCTTACATGGTTGCCCCTCAGTTTTCTTTCTAGAGTATACCTTATGTTTGGGCTTATGCTTGGATGTTTCTTTCCTCTTGTTAGACCTTGTGACTAGTGGGGACTTGGGAGCTTTTCCTGATGAACCAGTGGCTACGTCACTATCCTTTTCACTTTCAAGCTCATCCTCGAGCTTTCCATATGTCAACTCTAGACCCTACTCTTTAAGTTGGGCTATTTGTTCATCCACCCATTGTCTTGTTTTGTGCTCAATGGGTCATGTTAGTATGTTGAGGTCAATGACCTCTTCTTCATTCCAAACATTGATAGGTACGGGCATCCTGACCACTGCATGGTATCTATCATCCACAATGTTGTCTTCCTTAACTATCTAGTCTAGTATAGGAAATATATTGATAGACTTCATAAATTGAGTGGTCATCTTCATATAGTGCCACATTTGCACCTCTTTGTCATCATTGCAATTGGCCTAGAAGTCCACAAGGTGAGGTCGGTGGGCATATTTCCTTCCAACCCATTTCTTCAATTCACCATGAGGATCCACCCTTCCTCTATCTATGTGGAGGTCCAAGTTATATTCTGCTAACTGCTTGTCTGAGTATTTAGCACATTGGGTAGTGGGGACAGAGTACATTCCTTGTCCAAAGGTTAGGGGATATGGAACACCAACTCGATGCTTATCACTTAATAGTGTGTGGGAAGTCTGCAACTACTGAGAAACCTCTAACAAGATGATCTAATCATTGGGGTAGCACAGTAACCAATAGGGTCTTCTTGAGAACCCTTCTACTCTGATGTAGGTGAATTTTGGGAACTGGATTAATAGATACCCAAATCCCTTTATGAAGGCCTTCATGTTGTGTGATACCCTTCTCTCAAAATCTCCTCCCAAAATTTTGATTATGTTCCCAATGAAGGAATCATTCAATCTTTTGTATTTTCTTTTAAAGTTCATGTACTACAACTGGGGATAGCAGTCATAGACTTTGAGTTCTCCCTTCTTTGTCCCCAATGTTCCTGCATAGAAGATTCCTTTGTACAAGAATTTCTCAACAAGGAGATATACTAGATATGATGTCATGTAGAACTGGGGGGTTTTCTTCATGGCCAAGATCTGGTTGTGCAATTTATGACTAATCATCTTGGCCTAGTGGAATTTGCTTTCACCTTGGATGATCTCTTCTATGAAAAAGAACATCCACTCTTCAAAGAATGTAATACTTGGCAGGCCCATTACTCTACTTAAGAGGGTAACCATATCATGGTACTCCTTAAAGAAATCACTTATGAATAGCTTCTGAGGCACTTTTTTGGTGTTTCCCCTCTTGTCTTTCAACCAATGTTGGTTAATCATTCTCTTTCATCCCAGAGGTTCATGTTTCCACACATTCTAAGAAAATCCCTTCTCTACCTCTTCCATCTTGTCAAATGTTGGGATGTCAAATGTCCTACCAATTGACTTGGTAGGAAATTCTGCCAATACTCTTCCATCCTTATCAATGATTTTTCTATTGGAGTGGTAGCACTCCCAACAAGCCATGACCTATTCAGGAGCCACTAGGGCAGGAGGAAAGCCAACTGCCTTTGCAAGGCCACTATTGAAATGGACAAGAAAACTAAGAAGGGGTGAATCAATTGTCACCAATCACATTCACAAATCTCAAACAATTATCAACTCCACATCCACTTAGATCTGTTATTAAGTATGAGCATGAAGTGAAAATAATAAAAAGCAATATCAACACAAGAAACACCCGATTTACATGGAAAACCCAATAAGGGAAAAACCACGATGAGGATTAACTCATGTATAAGAGTAATTACAAAATCAATCACAAGGAGGCTCACTACCCAAGATAGGACTCATTGTCCAATAGGGAGGATCACATCCTATAGATACAAAAAAATAGAAATAAGAATATTACACAAAGTACTCTATCTCAATGCAACTGAAGATCCACCACAACAACTTCCACACATCCGTAGCCTTGATCAGAGAATTGTAGACACCATCAACTCACTACTTTTAGGATTCAAACACATTAAAGTAATGCTACCTTAATTAAATTTCACACACTCTTGATTCTCACACTTGTGGCTTACAATGCTTAATATCTTTCCTTGTATTTATACCATCTTCAACCTTAGAAACTTTCTCCAAGGTTAGGTACACACGATTCAATTTACAAATTCAAATTATGTTGGCAACTCAACATTCCTATGGTGGATAAGAATGAGAGTGGACCAAACTATCACTTAACCAAGACCTAAAACAACATCTCAGATCAAACACATGCTTCCTTAATTGATACTTATGACGTGTAAACCCCAGGTTAGCCAAACCTAATGAAAACGCTAATGAAATTTGAAATACATGCTTCCACAACAAGAAGATAACATGTGAACCACATAACACACTTCACCATGCATTGAAACACATCTCAGATTTCTTTATATTCGTTTGCAACTAATGCAACAATCTTTATACACAAAACACTTTTCATCAATCCATCTGGACTGTACAAACACACACAGTAACTCTAAAACTAGTCTTTCGGAGCACCAAATCATGAACACCTTTGAAAAAACATAGATAACACCATTACAAGCCTTGTTCTAGATCTGCAAGACCTAAATTAAACTAATAGAGGATTGTGGAGCAGATACATTTCTCCTAGTCCACAGACAAACAAATTTGTCAGACCAGTTCACAAACTAGTGAACACAACTTTCACTCTTCATCAAAACCAGAAGCTATAATCTAGGATATATTACCCAAGGATTCCCATAAACATCACTTCATATCCACACAAGCATAGGATCAACACACAATAAATGTGAAGCAGAAACTAGAGCACATTTTGAACACACACAACTCTATCTTCACTATTTATTAATTTTCTCAAAAGAATTTGGTAACTCATCATATCAACACACCTGCAACACCATAAAGATAGATCCATGTACTCACAACACCTCAGCAATATATCAACTATACATGCACAACTTGCAATCACTTCTTTCCTTTCTCTACAACAACCTATATTGTGTTGACATCAATGACAACACCACCATACTCATTCATACTTGCAACAATCTCTCCCTTTTTCATTAATGGAAACACACAACACTCTCTCCCCCTTTTACATCAATGGAAAAGAACAAAAGTTTCTAATCACTCCCTCTTAAGAGTGCACCCACATCTCATACTGCAACAATGATACTTCCTACTCCCCCTTAGGAGTAGACCCCAGTCATAAGTCTAGACAAATGAAGAATCTATAGATCCACTAGACTGATGCACCTCCATGTATTCATAGTTTGAAGGAAGGAAGTAACCCCCAATTTCTCCCTGAGATACTCAAAATTATCCTTCGGAAGAGCCTTAGTAAATATATCAACAATTTGATCCTTTGTAGGCACATATTCTAGCCTAACTTCATTCTCCAATGCCTTTTCTCTCAAGAAATGATATCTGATATATATATGCTTTGTCCTTGAATACATTACTGGATTCTTTGAAATATTTATTGCACTCGTATTATCACAAAAGATAGGGATAGGTTCATCACACATCACTCCTATATCCTTCAATGTTTGCTTCATCCATAATACCTGTGTGCAACAAGATGCTACTATAATGTACTCAACTTTTGTTGTGGATAAAGAAACTAAATCCTATTTCTTGCTTATCCATGAAACCAATCTTCCTCCAAGAAAGAATGTACCACCACTTGTACTCTTTCGGTCATCTACACAAACAACCCAATATGCATCAATGTAAGCACTCAAAGTGAAATCAGTATCTTTAGGATACCACAAGCCATAATCCAGAGTGCCTCTTAGATATCTGAATATCCTTTTCACAGCTGTAGCATGTGTTTCTTTGGGTTTGGCTTGAAATCTAGCAACCAAACATATTGCATGCATGATATCTGGTCTAGTAACAGTAAGATATAATAATCCACCAATCATAGATTTGACCATGCTCTGATCAACTTTAGGAGAATCATCATCCTTACTCAAATTGCATCCAATCACCATAGGGGTACAAACTGATTTGGAGTCATCCATTCCAAACTTCTTCAACAACTCTTTAAAATACTTTGATTGTGAAATTAATATGCCCTTATGAATTTGATTCACTTGAAGTCCATGGAAGAAATTCAACTCAGCAATCATAGACATTTCAAACTCTTTTTGCATCTCCTCTACAAATTTCTTACACATACCCTCATTTCCTCTAAAGATAATATCATCAACATACACAAAAACTATCAACATTTTGTTTCCTTAAACCTTAAAATAGATATTACTACTTGTGGAGCCTTTTTTGAACCTTTGTTGTGTCAAATACCTATCCAACCTTGCATACCATGCTTTGGGAGCCTGTTTAAGTCCATATAATGCCTTTTTCAACTTATAGACCATGTTTGGTTGATCTGATAACTTAAATCCCTCCAGTTGTTCCATATAAACCTCTTCTTCCAATTCTCCATTTAGGAATGCAGAATTAACATCCATCTTGTATACTTTGAAATCTTCATGAGCAGAAAATTCCAAAAACATCCAAATAGCCTAAATTCTTACCACCAGGGAAAATGTCTCCTCAAATTCTATTCCTTCAACATGTGAATAAAATTTGCATAGAAGCCTTGCTTTGTTTCTTACTAATTCACCATTCTCATTCAGCTTATTCCCGAACACCCACTTTGTACCAATTATGTTCTTGTTTACAGGTCTAGGAACCAATTCCCATGTCTAATTTTTCTCTATTTGTTGTAATTCCTCTTTCATTGCTCTAACCCAATTTTCATCTTTGCATGCTTCACACATTGTTTTAGGTTCTATCTTAGAAAGTAAACATAGATTTACCTCAGTTGCTACCACTTTGCTTCTTGTCTTTACACCTTCACTTTTGTCTCCAATTATCTATTCTTCAGGATGATTTTTTCATATGCATTTTGGGGCCTTAGGAGTAGGTTCCAGAGCTTCTTCCTCTTCAATATTTTCTTCTTCTTCCTTATTCTCTTCTTGTACTTTTTCGGAGATAGGTTCATCAAGTTCAACTTCAATTATTTCAACTGATATGTGCATATCTTCATCAACTTTTACATTTGCACTCTCAACTATATTTCTCAATATTTTATTGAAGCATCTATAAGCTTTTCTATTTGTTTAGTATCCAAGTAAAATACCTTCATCACATATAGCATCAAAGTTTCCTAGGTTCTCATCATCTCTTTTAATGTAAAATTTTCTTCCAAACACCTTAAAGTACTTAACAGTAGGAATTTTACCGGTCCATAGTTCATAAGGGGTCTTTGTGTTGTTACCTTTGATTTGAACTCCATTAAGAATATAGAGAGTGGTACAAATTGCTACACTCTAGTATACATTAGGTACATTTTCCTCTTTCATCATAGTCCTTGCAGCCTCTTGAGTAGTTTGGTTCTTCCTCTCAACAACTCCATTTTGCTTAGGGGTTCTAGGAGCAAAAAATTGTATCTTTATACCATGCTCTTCACAAAACATATTAAACTCATTGGAAGTGAATTCTCTACCTCTGTCAAACCTTCACATTTTATTTTCATGTTCACTTCATTCTCTACCATTTCCTTGAACATCTAGAGCTTGAGTTTTCTCCCTAAGAAAAGTAACCCATGTCATTCTAGAATAGTCATCAATCAAAAGCATAAAATACATGTTACCATTAAGAATTCTTGTTCTTGTGGGACCATAGAGATCTGCATGAATCAATTCCAGCATTTTGGTAGTTTAATGTTCTTTTCCTTTAAAGCTGCATCTTTTTTGTTTGTTGAACTAACAAATTTTGCAAACAGTATTTGTAGGCTTTTTGATTTTAGGAAAATCCCTGGCAACTTCTCTTGAACTAATCCTAATCAAATTGTCAAATTTTACATGTCTCGTCCTCTAGTGTCATAGCCAACTTTATTAAATTGAGACACAAAACACTGACCATCAACACTCTTAAGTTGATAAATGTTTCATATGTTCTTCCTGTAGCTACCATAGTTCTAGACCCTTTTCTAATCTCACAAGTATTATCCTAAAAAAAAAGCTTAAATCCTTTGCTACACATTTTTCCAACATTCAAGAGATTATTCCTTAAGCCCTTAACATAATAGACATCATCAGTATTGTATTTTCCATCAAAATTAATTGTTCCTTTTCCAACAATATTTGCACTAGAATCATCTCCAAACATGACTAATCCTCAATACTTTTCAAGTTTAGTAAACTTACTTATGTTACCGGTCATCTAATTTGAGCAGCCACTACTAATCACCCAATAGTCTTCATCTTGTCTAGCATGAAAGGCAGTAGCCAGAGTACCTTCCATCTCTTCCTTTTGTTTTCCAAACCACATTCCTTTACACATCTTCCATGGTTAGTAGACACCAATTTTTTTTCTAAGGCTAGAAACAAGAATTGATCATTATCACCTTGGAAATCAGATTCATCATCAGAAATTCAAGCATTTTCTCTAACATAATACAATTTCTTGAACATTTTATCCTTTTTGTCTTTATTGTCTCTACTTTTCTTGTGTATGGCTCTATTTGGACATCTTGAAGCATAATAACCAATATTTCCATAGCTGAAACATTTAAGAGGTAACATACCTTTGTACTTACCAGTACCTTTCTTCAACTTCCTTGTAAAATTTTCTTCCAACTCCTCTAAACTATCAGCATCTAGATCATCTTCTATCTTTGTAGCTTTGAAGGTTGATTCTACTTTCTCCTTTCCTTTTCCAAATTTCCTCATTTCAAATACAGTCAAGGTGCCAAATAGCTATTCTTTGTGAATTTATTAGGATCATAGACTTCTTCAATAGCTGAGACCTTATCATTGTAACTCTTTGGTAGTGTCATTAGAATCTTCTCCATTACATCTTCATCTATCAAAGTACCATCTTGATTTTTGACTTCATTTACGCCAATATCAACCCTCTGAAAATAGCTTGCAATATCTTCACCTTCTTCCATTTTCAAGTTCTCATATTTGTGCCTAGTTGTTAGCTTCTTTGACAATTTAACTCTATCATTTCCTTCATAGCTATCTTTCAAATTTTCCCAAACTTCATAAGCAATGCCCAATGAAAAAAATTTTGTTAGCTTAATCTTAGATAAAGCACTATAGATTGCATACCTTTATTTTTCATTTTCTTCATAGATAAAAATCTCATATGCAGAAGAAGGACCACTTGTTGGCTCAACATATTTTGTCTCAAAAGCTTTCCAAGTTCTATAACCAAGAAAAATTGGGTAACCTCTCATCTACACTTTCCAGAAACTATAATCAGATCCATCAAACATAGGGATTGTCAATTTGTGTGACATTGAATCTACCTCAAGTGGTTAAGATCTTCTCCGAGGAACCAAAGCTCTTATATGAATTGCTTAAATGCACAAGACAACTGAGAGGGGGGTGAGTTAGTTGTCACAAATATCAAAAAATTAACTCCACATCCACTTTAATTTGTTATTAAGTATGAGCATGAAGTGAAAATAACAAAAAGCAATATCATTACAAGAAACACTAGATTTACATGGAAACCCCAATAAGGGAAAAACCACGGTGAGGATTAAGTCACAATATAAGAGTAGTTGAAAAATTGATTACAAGGAGGCTCATTGCCAAAGGGATCACTACCCAAGATAGGACTCACTATCCAGATAGAACTCACTATCCACTAGGGAGGCTCACTCCCTACAAATATAGAAAGATAGAGATAAGAATGTTACACAGATAACTCTATCTGAATGCAATAGAAGATCCACCACAACAACTTCCACACATCCACAGCCTTGATCAGAGAATTGTAGACATCATTAGCTCATTGCTTTCAAGATTCAAACATATTAAAGTATTGCTACCTCAATTCACTTTCACGCACTCTTTCTTTTCACACTTGTGGCTTACAATGCATAACATCTTGTCTTGTATTTATACCATTTTCAACCTTAGAAGCATTCTCCAAAGTCGGCTACACACGCTTCAACTTAAAAATTCAAATTAGGTCGACAATGCAACATTTTTGTGGTGGATAAGAATGAGAGAAGACCAAAACAACACTTAACCAAGACCCAAAACAACATCTCGGGTCAAAAAATCACTTCCTTAATTGATACTTATGACATGTAAACACCAGGTCAGACAAACATAATGAAAACACCAATGAACTTTGAAGTACATGCTTCTACAACAAGAAGATAACATGTTGACCACATAACATGCTTCACCATGCAGTGGAACACATCTCAAATGCCTTCATATTCATCTGCAGCTAATGCAACAACCTTCATTAAATAAACACTTTCCATCAGTCCATCTAGACTATACAAACACACAATAACTTTGAAACTAGTTTTTTGGAGCACCAAACCACAAACACCTTTGATAGAACACAAATAACACTATTACAAACCTTGTTCTAGATCCAAAAGACCTAAAGCCAACTAGTGGAAGATTGTAGAGAAAATAATTTTTTTCCAGTCTACAGACAAAGAACTCTACCAAACCAGTGAACACAACTTTCACTCTTCATCAAACTAGAAGCTATAATATAGGATATATCACCCAAGGATGCCCATAAACAACACTTCATATTCACACAAGCATAGGATCAACACAAAATAAATGCAAAGCACAAACCAAAGCACATTCTGAACACACAGACAACTTTTTCTTCACTATTTATTAATTTTCTCAAAAGCACTTGGTAACTCATCATATAAGCACACCGACAACACCATAAAGATAGCTCCATATACTCACAACATCTCAATAGTATCTCAACTATGCATGCACAACCTACAATCACTTGTTTCCTTTCTCTACAACAACCTATATTGTTTTGACATCAATGACAATATTAATGACAACACCACCATACTCATTCATACTTGCAACAACCACTTCATTTGATCCTTCATGCATCTTTTGTGGTAGGGTTGACCAACACCCCTTGTTTGAATTCATCTATGTTTACATGTCCCAAGTCTATACCCGACATTGTATCCCAAGTGGAAGTGAGCTTGGAGGTGCAATCCACCCCATGGAATTGGTACTTCATTTGTTCCTTTTCTTCTTTACCCCTAGGGATGCGAGTGGGCTTCTTTCCCTTGTCAGCTTTTCCTACAGGCTTTCTTGATGATCCCTCAGCGGATTCCATAAATATTGCACACACAAAGTGTAGTAAGTGTTTTACATATAAAGGAGGTAACCATCTATTAAATCCTACAAATCCAAGGTTAGATCCATTTAAACATCTTTAAAGATCATAAAATTCATCATCATTCACCTTTTAGGGCTCATTTGGATCATTTATGCAAATGCAAGCTCAGGGGTGTAGGTTTCCCTTAGGTGGAAGTCATTAGGAGTAGTTTAGAGGAGGAGAGTGTTGGGCCTATGAAATACCACAAAAAGCCACCCGCATACAAATTTTTGCATGGTTTATTTGGTGATAAAATCCCTTATAGAATAATTAGGCACATGCAAAATTAGCCATGAGGAAATTGAGATCATTAGATGAAACTTTGGTGCTCTTGTGGGCTTGAAGGATGTTGGCATTGTGGAGTGGAAGGTCATTAGAGCTTGGTCATTAAGCATCGGTGTTCATAAGACAATAACCTGCATGAGGAGTTCTGCATTTTAGAACTCATGAATACTATGGATGTTATAAGCCATTCCCTAAAATGTAATCTTCGAGGTCAGTCTTGGGAGTGAGGAAGTCAATTGTCGAGCCACCGCTAGATATTTTCCATTAAGAAATGGCCACATGAGGATGACATTCTGCAAGCAACGGTCTACATGGGCAGACCCACAATGACCACTTGGGCCAAGATTTTCATGTTGGTAAACTTTGGAATTTGGAAAAATGAAAACCATCTTGCAAAGTCTATAGTGCGGGAGGACATGTTGATTTTACCATAAAATAATGACTATGTAGTGACACCATCCTATGGATGGAGATTTCCAAGATCAGACCCGTAGAGGTCCTCCGCATTGAGTTCTATTGAAAAATTCTAAGTTCCAGTCCCTGAGGAAATAGGGCCTGTGAAACTCACAAAGCGAAATTTTGTGGGCACTTTATCATTAAACAACAATGATCGAGGGGAAGCAAGCCAAATGACGTAGCCCGCGAGGCAATTGAGACTTAACAAATTTCATTGAGTGTTGGGTTTGGTTTATTCATGAAAAAAATAAAGGCAACACCTACATGGTGTGAGGATGCCAAGGCTTGATTGCTAAGGGAATGGTAATGTGACATAGGTGATCCATAGGCAGAGTCTCGTATGGGGATTCCTGCATGGGATGGAAAACTTGGTCATTTTCTTCAAGACTTATAAGCATTGATGAAGATGGCAGGGGAAGCTGAGTGATCCATAGTGGGTTCTTCATTGTGTGATAAATGACCATGGTGGAATGTGATTCTGCATAGGCGCAACATTATGATTTAGAGTTGACACTAAGGAATTTTGAATGTTGGGGGCAATTTGCAAGCAATGGGCCAAAGGATCAAGAAATCTCGATGGGATTCTGTGGTGAACTAGGGTTTGATTTCTAAAGATCTTAACATTTATGAAACCCTTATTTGTAAACGAAACCTTCCTTAAAAGTTTAAATGAGAACTTACCTAGAAACAATGCGAAAATCCAAAGAAAACCTTTCTCAAATTTTTTGTGGGATCTCGTGCGGGTGGGAGCTCCTTGTTTTCTCTTCAAAGTTCAAATCACAAGGTGAAAATGACAGGTGGGGCACAATCTATTGATAGAAAATCATGCCATTAATGTGTGAATTTATTGCTAGTATGGTAGGAGCTTGGTTGGTGAGATGTAGAAACCCAAGTTGGTGCAGTCGTTTGGTCAAGACCCAGGCAGTGAACGTTGATGTGAAACCCGCCATGCAAGTGGACATCAGGAGTTAGCTACTAGATAGTGTCAAAGAGATGGAAAAATTCTGCAAGAGGAGACTCACAAATGTGGGTCCACAAGGCCCATGGATGCAGTGGTGAAAAACACAAGGAAACCCACAAGCTCAAATCTACAAAGGAAAAAGACTTAGCAAATTTTGGATAAGTGATTTTGGTCAAAAGGATTTTGGTGATTTTACTACATGTGACCAATTTAAGCTTAGAAATAGGGATACACAAAATGAGGAAAAATCCACAATGACTTGACAAAAGTGAGAATGGAAAGAGGAGGTCCCTAGTCCAAGCGAAATGTGTGTCATAGGCACAACAAATGGTGACTCTGTTGGGAGAATGCTCCCAAGTGTTCCAAGGGTAAGGATTCATCTAGGACCTAGAATCTCTAGTTTCACAAACCAGAAGCTAGTTTCCTCAAACAAACTAGAGACTTAAAGGAGGATGGAATCCTTGGTTGAATCAAATCACAGTACATCTTCAAAGTGTGTGTAGTGAGTTTTTATTCCCCTTCCTCAGAGACCACAAAGGATAGAAACCAATTAACCGAAGTAAGCTACATAGATTATCTGACCTCAAATATAACCTGGACATTGCCCCACTACCATTCAGGCATCCATAGCCCCCATGAAGTTGTCATCATGACCCCCCAAAAAATTTCTCTATTGCTAGTTAGGCGTCCATAGCCCCAATAGAGTTGCTCACACACCCACACAATTTCCTGTTTTAATATTTTCTTTTCATACTCTTTTTCTCAACTATATAAGCATTGAAGCTCATCATGGGTTTGGAAATCACAGTGGTCATTGGAGAAGACTTAGAATTTTTCACTTGCTAAATCCTCATAATGACTATTGTATAGCTCTTAGAGAGTATTTAAGGTGTATATCATGTATAATCTGAGATAAATGTGAAGGGACTCAAATAAGGGTTATGTCCTAAATCAAGTTAGAGTTCAAGTAAGGAAACCCACCTCACGGTAGCAGACAGAAACTCATGGCAACTGATGAATACTTATCCAAGGAACAAAAGGAGCACACAACAAAGTGGGACCTTTGATAAGGCCAAGCATTGCCACTGCTTCAAGATTAGAAGACACCTGCAACAAAAAAAAAATCCAGGAAAGTGAGTGAAAGCAAAGCATGAGAAAAATAGCAAAGCATAAGACCAACCCTAACTATATACAACTATGTACAAAGGGATGAGATTTTATGGCTCAGGAAAGGAAATGATGTTTGAGGTACTTCCTATTGAAAGGAAACAAAACATCCTCTTTGGTCAGGGTCTCAAGATGAAAGAAATTATCTCCCAAGATTTCAGAAATCTCAAAGGGGCCAACCCAGAGCTTGTTGAATTTGTCATGTCCTCCTTTCTTCTCATGGGCCTTGTCCCAATAGAGTACTAAATCAGTAATCCTAAAGGCCTTAACTTTGGATCATCGATCGAACCATCTCTTGACTATGCCCTGGTGTTTGGTGAAATTTTCTATGGCCTGGTCACGGACTTCCTCTAAATGAAGCAATTCAACTAAGCAACCTTCATGGCATTCCCCTTCCTCATAGTATGTGTTGATAAATTGAAGGGTGGGGATCTTGAGGTGGACCAAGAAAATAGAATCTAGGCCATAAATAAGGTGGAATGGTGAATTTCCTAAGGCTGACTTATGGCGAGTGTGATCTGCTCATAAAGAAAAATGCAACTAGGTATGCTAGTCTTTCATGTTTTTATCAAGTAGCTTTCGGATGGCAGTCAGTAAGTTCTTGTTTATGGATTTGGCTAATTTGTTTTCTTGGGGATAATAGCTGGAAGAAAACTTAAGTACAAGTCTGTAATCGAAGGTCAAGGTAGCAAACTTAATGGATGCAAATGTGGGACCATTATCACAAACAAAAGCAAATGGGAAACCAAAGTGATTTAAAATGAAACTTTCCATAAAATTAGTAACTACTTCTGTTGTACATTTCCTACATGCAATTTCTTCAATCCATCTAGTACAGTAATCGATAGCAATTAGAATATACCTGTGGTCTGTAGAGGATGGTGGGCTTACCAAGCCAATGAAGTTGAGTCCCCATTGAGAAAAAGGCCTTACCTCCATAACTAGCTGGAGTGGGATAGCAGCGGTTTGTCAAATGTGACAGGATCTTATGTGGTTGTATGCATCTTTGAATAACATTAGCCAGTAGTACCCCACTCGTAGAACTTGTTGAGCTATTGAGAGGTTAGATTTGTGACCAGTGCCAAGCTTTTCCTAAAATTGTTTCAGCACTTCAGTTGCTTCTTCTTTTCCCAGGCATCTGAGATATATTCCTTCATGATTTATCTTGTATAATATGGATCCTTGCAACATGTAGCTGCTACTCTTTAGTTTCAAAGCCCTTATTTGGACTCCCTACAACTATAATGGACACTTGTTGTTCAACAAATAATAGATAATGTCATCATACCATTCATCTGGTGAAACATCCTCCAAGTTATATTGTTGTATTGTAAGCTCGGGTCTTGTCTCTATCATTGTACAAGTGAGGGCTTTCTCATGGACCAACTTCATGGGCTGAGTCTCCATGTCATATTCTTGTAGCAATGTGATCCATTTTTCTCTTCTTTCCCCTAGTTCATTTTGCATCATCAGGGTATTACAGTTGAATCTGGGACAATTGCAAACACCTTGTTCCTCAAGACGTAGTGCCTAAATTTCTTAACCCTGCAAACCATGACATACGCATTTTTTTCAACGTTATGGTAATGCAATTCAACATCTTTTAGTGGAGCACTCATAAAAGAGATGGGGTGCTCATTCCCTTCATCATCCTTTTGTGTTATCATATTGGCATAGGAGTGATTTGAAGCAAAATAATAGATGTAAAAGGGATTTAAATAGTTTGGGTTGACCAGTACTAGGGCATCTGTAGTAGCCCTCTTGATTTTTTTAAAAGCCTATTTAGTTTTCGGTGTCCATTCTACTTTAGAATCTTGCTTGAGCATGGCATTTAGTGGCTTGACTATTTCAACAAATCCTATGATGAACTTCCTAACAAAGTTGATTTTCCCAAGAAAGGGCTTCATTTCTTTTTTGCTCCTAGGAGGTTGAATCTTCAATATAGCCTATGTATGCTCTTGGTCTATGGAGATTCCTTTTTTTGAAATTACATGTCCTGTCAACTTTCCTTTAGTTACTCCAAAGATGCACTTCTTTGGGTTTAGCGAAATATTGAACTCTCTACACTTTTGAAAAACCTTGCATAAGTCAGAGACATGGTCTCCTCTTTTCTTTGAGAACTCGATGAGATCATCCATATATATAATGATTCACTTTTTGATGAGGTCTTTGAAGGAAATGTAACACCTGTGTTGATCAATCCAAATGACATTCTTTTGTATGAAAACATTCCCCACTTGGTGGTAAATGTCATTTTGTGTCTATCTTAATACTGCACCATCACTTGATTATACCCTAAGTAGTTGTCAAGAAACGACATCATCTGAGACCCGTTTACTATCTGCTAGCTCTATCTAGGTTCATTAAATCTACACATAATCTAATTTTTTTCATTTTTATTTCTAATCAAAACTAAATTTTCCACCCACATGGAGTGCTTGATAGGAAAGATAATTTTGGCAAAAAGAAACTTTTTCACTTCCTTGAAGATGATAGGTTCTAATAGTGCATTAATCAAGAATTAGCACTGCCTAAAGGGTCTCACATCTAGCTTAAGTGATAATTGAAGTATCATAAGTAGTTAGGTCTTCATATCCCCGGGCTATCACATCATCATAAGTGTGTAAGGAATCAATGATCCCTTTTCTTTCCTCTAGTGTGCATACTTTTCCAATGAAAATATTTTTAACTTGTTCAATGGTACCCATGTTGTAAGCATTACATTGATTATCTATTGACTTCATCTTGGCCTACTGATCTTGGTCCCTAATGTGGTCTAGATCAAATATTATTTATAGGCCTTGTGGTATTGTGTTGCTCTTTAGATTAATACCCCTTCAATATCAAGCTCAACTTCCTCTGGCTCTACTTCATCAATGATTTGGGAGGCAAATACGTCAAAACTTGTGATGAATCAATGATGTGCTTGTCACCATTAAACACTTGGAGGTGAGCAATTTTTTCAAGCATGGATGAGGTAGAAGTGAGATCTATAGTGAATTTCCTTAAGCCGATTAAGGACAAAGGCTAGAGGGTACTAGCTACTTGAGCTAAGGCATCAGTAGTACGATTCTTACCATAAGGGATCAACTAAATATTGAATGTGTCTAAGCCCTCTATGAGATCCCATACCCTATGCATAGTTTGCTAACCTTCTGTCATGATAGAAGTATAGTTTCTCAACTTGTTTCACAACTAGCTTAGAATAATCAAATATTTGCAGCATTTTGACTTTCTTCTTTAATTCCATTAGTAATCCATGAACTAATGCTTTGTATTCCTCTACAGTATTCATGCAATAGAACTGTAATCTATGGGAAGTAAAATACGTCTTACCCATGGGACTAATGAGCTTGAATCCTACTCCCACTCCTTTCTTGGACTTGGATCCATCAAAGCACAACATCCAAAACCTAGAGGGACCATTTCCTTTAAAATAAATGGAGCAGACATCCTCCTTTTTTGTTTGCATCTGTTTCTCTATAACCTTAGGTGGTTGCTTGCACCTAATCTAGCCTTGATCCTAGTGTCCTCCCATTCCTTCTTTAGGAGTGACTTGCCCTTTGATATGTTGTATTGTTGTCTTACATAAGCAACATTCAAATTTAGAATGAGCTACATTGTGTACCCTACACCAGCTTGGTAGCAGCAACACCTAGAAATTCATTTTAGCTCCTAAACTGAGATGATCCTATACGCATTTCTACATAAATTGTTGAAATTGATCTAGCGACCCAAGATTACCATCTTCATGAAATTCTTCATCTCCTGACTTAATTAGTACTTCAATGTTGTCAAGAAAATGGGTCAATTTAGTAGGGACATTACGCAACACAAGGAATTCCTCAACCCTTTCTTCTTCTTGGAACTCTTCATCATCTTGATAGGCCATAGGCAAATAATTTCCATTTTTTTTTCTGCAAGTGATCATGAACTTCATTTGGGGTTCTCTTTCGATGCAGATCTAGTTTGGCAGTCCCTTCCATGGAAGCCATAGGTGCAAAAAGTCTGTTACAGCATATTCGTTCAAATCCTAGGAGAAATCTTGTCCTATTGATACCGTAGGTGTCGGGGATGTCAACAACCTAGATTTCAATCACTTGTTGCACTCTTGGATCAGTAGCAATTTGCATAGGTATCTTGTTTATTTCTCCAACTATGTTCACTTCGGTCTTGTCCAACTGGGTTACTTTATGTCGAGAGGTAGTAGGAGTTATCCCTAGTGCTTGGCATACTACAACTGGCATGACATTAGTTGAAGCTCCTGAATCTAACAAGAAATTGTGTAGATTATTGCCAAATATGTGGATGGTCAATAGGAAAGGTGGGGTTTCTAGTCTCCCCTAGAACATCCCCATGAAAAAATCAGCCTGGGCCACTTTAATCTTGTCTTTTTTGTTGCATTTATCCTTTGCTTGCACTTGATTTTTCTCTTTGGTTGGAAGTTTATCCGATGGCTGAATTTTACTAACTTGTTGATTTTGAGGTTGATCAGGCTTCTTTCCTACTTTTTCCCTGACCATCAGCTCATTATTAGAGGTGTCAAATGAAACTTTCTTTGTAGGTACCTCTAGAGTTGGTTTTGATGGGGAGGTTCCATTTAGTGACCTAAAGAAGGAATTTCTGATAGTAGGTAACCTTAGTAGTTCAAAGGCTAACATACTCACTTTGACTTTCTTTAATTTATCTACTACATACTCCCCCATTTGTTTGACTTCTGCTTCAAAAAAAATTCCTTGGGAGGAACTAGTGGGTTGATCTTGAGTTTGATTAAGCTTCCTTTTTCTATTAAAATACTGAGTAGGCATGTGGGGATAAGTTGGATTGTTGTTGGCATTAGGATCAGGTGGGGTATTGAAGTTGTTAGGAGGAGTAGAGGTCATAAAGGGACCACCATCTTGCTTATTTCTTAAGTTATAGGGAGTTACTCTTTGTTGGAACATCTAGACTTCATCCTCACGTGGCTCTTCCTCATCTACTAGACCATTATCTATTGAATCAAAGAGTTGAGATAAAGGGATATAATTACTTACCTCCTTCACTTTTTCATCTTTGGGCATAGCGTCCTTCTCAAGCGAGTTGCTTTCACTTTGTGGGAAAGGAGATTGGTTGACCACCAAAACTAAAGAATCATAGGGATCTAATGGAATGAGGTCTCTGCAACTTGCACCGTCAACAATATTCTAGAGTTCTACTTGAAAAAATTTTGCGAGTGTTTGGAATTCTGGGAAATCCAATTCAGAATTCTTATTGGTCTTGTGAATTTGACACCATCTAGATAAGGTAGCCTCAGCCAAATAAACTCCTCTTGTAGACTTATCGACACCACCCTGTTGATCAAGAGGTGTGGGAACACCTCCATTGTTTGGCCTAGTATTCCAAGTCCTATTTTTTCCTTTGTGAAAGCCTCCTATCAAAGCTCTTATCTGAATTTTTTCCTCTCATTATTTTGTCCATAAGACCCACTAAAATCACATTTATCCTGATTAAGTTAGCTTGGATGCTCCTTTGAGAGGCTTACAATTGGTTGTTATGGTTCCTCAGATGGGTCATCTCGGTAGACACCTTCTTCACAAATTCAGTTAGCACATCGATTTGATCTTTTTCTATGTTGCTCTATTGGGACACCAAATTTTGAAGAAATATGGGATATGTCATGGGTTAGTTCTTTGAAGTAGATGGGAAATCTAAATTCTGTAGGTACATAGGCACTTGGGATTGTTGGGAGTAAACCTATTGGCTACCCCGAGTGTGGCACTATTGGCAGCTAAGGGACTTGATCCATCATAGGTGTTTGATGAGCCAAGGCATGGGTGAGCCCTTAGATTTGAGTTGGGTTGGCAGCTAGTCCCAATGAGGGCAGCGGACCTACAATATGCTACCCCAAGTTTGTGCTTGTTGTGATGGATTTTGCGTATGCACCCACCAACCTAGCAAGCAATGGGTGCATTCTTTTGACCAGGGAAGATGTGAGGTAATCCAAGGAAACATAATATACCAAACTAGTTGAGGGATCATCAACCACATAAGGAAGTTGTAGC
The DNA here is from genome assembly GCA_007258455.2 of Sequoia sempervirens. NCBI lineage: Eukaryota > Viridiplantae > Streptophyta > Pinopsida > Cupressales > Cupressaceae > Sequoia > Sequoia sempervirens. The sequence goes on along the minus strand of VDFB02338372.1, from coordinate 3,237,732 downwards.
TTCATATAATCTCTATGAAATCTGTTATTGAATGAACTAATTGGCTCATTGACTTCCCTTCTAATGGACATGAATTGTTGATAAACTCTATGGGACTGATAGGAACTTTGAACTTTTGCAAGAAGGTGTTCTTCACTTGATCCCAAGAAATGATAGATCCAGTTGGTAGATGGATGTACCAATAGAATGCTTCATCCTCCAATGAGTAATGGAAGAGCTTACAAGCTACATCTTCGTGCTCAATCTACATATCTTTCAAAGTTGTTCAAAAAATATCGATGTGTTCTTCTGTTGTCCTTTGTGGATCATGTGGATGGAACTTACTGCAGAAGCCTTCCAGATTCTTTAGCACATTGTGGTAGTCATTAAAAGGAAATGGGGATGGGTTATTGTCCATCCAAGCCATTGTGGGAGGTGAAGGCCACACTTTTTGTGCTACAGTAACTTGGGGTTGAGACAGGGCAACATTTGTGGTAGTGCCTTGGAAGTGAGGCACAGGGGTGGGGACAACACCTTGGATGTGAGAAGTGAGGGGTGAAAAGGATGGAAGTGTTGTTGGGAGCTAAGGGGAGGAAGGTAATGGATGGATGGAATAAGATGGAGGGGATGGAGGTTGAGTGGGTGGGGCTGAAGCTAATGCTTTCCCTTTCTTGGCTCTCCTATCCTTTGTAGGGGTCTTTAACTCTTGAAATTATCCATTGTCAAGTGTAGATCTAAGCACCCTATGAAACCTTTGAGGGTAGAAGGACCCAATTTGATCTAGCTTAGCTTGGCCCTCCTTATAGCGCTAGTTTTGTTGATGGGTATTTTTGTGCTTTCTCAACACAAGCAGCACACAAGTATGCTACCTCTCTGGAAAGGTAATTTCTACAACTAAGTTTTAGAAATCACCCTAAGGTCTCCCAGGTGTCAGGTCATGACTTGAAAAAATAACTCATTTTTTTATGTGATTTGTTGGTAATCACAAAGGGCATTTAGGGTTCACTAAGTATGGAGGGAATTGGGTTTGTAAGAGGAGTTGTGTAAAGTCTGTAAGTGAAGAACATTTGTCACTATTTCAGGACAACAAGCTAAAACTCCATCTTTGCCATTAGATTTGGCTTTACAATGATGCTAGAACTTTGTCTTTACTTCAAATTTCAAAGAAAGGTCAAAAGGGAAAAAGGGTTAGAGGTTTCCTAGACCTAAAACTAATGTTGAACAATGACAATAGAGGATTCTACAATGGACAGACTTCCTAAAACTAAGTTCCACTTAACCAAGTATAGTCCACAGTCTCATGAAACTAGTGCAATCTTCTAAGGTCTGCAAATTTTCAAACCATTCATTCACCATTAAGCATGAATAACAACTGAACTTAAGTGTAGCAATGTAAAAGATGCTCAGACTAACTTTACACAACAGTTTATTAGCAATGAACAACAAAAAAGTATGAGATAGGAAGACATCAAAACCATAGCATACTTCAGCATTAAAGCACAACATAAACTAATAACTGAAAGTAACTTAAAAGTAAAAAAAATGAAGATGAAATATAAGTATTTGGAGATTGAATCATGCACACATGGAGAAGAAAACCACAAGAAACTAGCAAAACAGTGCTTTTATCATTAATTTTTTGTAGCATGCCTTTACACAACAACTCATCTCTCTCTTTGAAAATGATAGGGTGTCCCTATTTATAGTTTTCCAAAAGAAAAATGAATGAAAAATATTCATTTACATTGTGTGGCTCAGATTCATTTTACATTAGGGTTTCACCTACCCCCAAATTTATGACAATATAAAATAGACTTTTGTCTTTTTCCCTATTTCATCATGTAGTATATTTTATCCTGTAGTAATTCCCATCCTTTTATACTTATTTCAGCAAGTATTCCTCATAAATGGCTTGATTTTTGGCTTCCTTCTGCATTGTTGCATACTCCACAAACTTGGTGATCATAGAGAGCAACTTCTTTTCCTTAGAGAGATCATATTTGAGGATCTGAAAGGACATGCTCTTGACTATTTCAATGATTACCTTTTGATTCTCAGTAAAATTTGATGTTGCTTCAATAATATGCTCTATCCAAATGAAATCCCTTGTAGCGAAATCCATAAAATATGGTGACAATGTGTCACCATCTCCTTGCTCCATTTTCTTGTGGAACAATGGGTCACTCTTTGGATCCAACTCTTGAGAGGGCACCTCAAAACCAATCATTAGCTTCAAATATTTTGTGTTGTCTACTCGGTGCTCGACAGCCCATTCATGATCTAGCTCTAAATCATGTGGGACCTTTTCCAAAACCTCCTTTCTATAATAAAAATTCATCATCCAAGTCTCAACCAGCCAATGATCTTCCTTCGGTAGCTCCAACTCTTTTTCCCAAGTTTCCCGAGGAAGCTTAAGGATGCTCTCCAACTTAGGATAGGTGACCGTGTACAACTCTAGAAACTCCTTGTAGGAATTCATCATGCCTTCTATGTTCTTCTACAAGCTCTGATACTTGTTATACATTTTGATTGCATGGTTGATGCCTACATCACCATTGGATATCACCTTTTTGAACCACTTTTTCATGGACTTGGTCTAGCTCTTTCTTTTTTCCATTTTACTGATGTCTTCCTTGGACAAAAGGGCAGGCGCCAATGATTCTGTAGGAGTTTCTTCCTCCATCGACATCCACTATTGAATGTAGGCAGTGAGATCTGTGACTAGTGCCTTTAACTCTTCCTTGGTGGATTGGCCCTTATTCATTTGTTGTATTATAGTGCAGACGGACCCTTGAAGATCATCTATCTTCTGCTCACGGGTCGTCGGGCCCAAGTTGATAGTGGATATTTTATATTCCTTCCCTTGTATGGCTCTTGTACCTCCGCCGACTACTGGGGTGGCAACTTGTAGCGTTCGAGACCAAGAAGCATCTATTGTGATGTGTGATCTGATTTTAGGCCTTTTCTCCTTTCTGGTCCTTGTTTGAGCTCGAGCAAGGATTGCTTCTAATCTCACTTTTCGTTCAGCGACCACTAGAGCTTTCTTCTTCAATTGTTATTCTAGCCATGTAGGAACATCTGTTTGTCCCCTGGGTGATTCATGATCACCTTCCTCTTCTTGTTCCTTTCGAGGTTGATCCTCTTCATCACCAAGAGCTTCCTCATCATTCTTTTCCTCCTCACTCAACTCCTTTTTGGGCATGGTCCTTCCAATATTTGGCTCAATGATCTCCACATTCTCTTTGGCAACATTCTCTTTTGATTGTGCCCCTTTTGTTGCTTCAAGCTTATCCTCACTACTCTTCTTTGGGTACTTGGTTCCTTTCTCCTTATTTTCTTCTTGCTCAATTTGAATTTTCTACTCAGGCTCAGAGCTAGTTTTTGGTATATTTTATTCTCCTTTTTAGTCCTTTTTATCCTCATTTCTAGAGGCACTTTTTCCTACATCAAGCCCTTATCTTGGCCAATCTGTGGAGTTTCTTCATTTATTTCTACATTTGGATCTGTGTCTATCTTCCCTTCTTCGAACTAGTCCTCCTCTAGGTGTATCTCTTCTTTTGGCTCTTGATCCAATGTTTCTATTGCATAGTGCTCATCGAAGCCCTCATCCTTAGAATTTTGTAGTTGTTCTTCATCAGAAGCCATCTTGTCCAAGTTTATACTTAACCCCACTTTTGCATTCTCAAAGTAATCATCCTTATCAGAATCCTCAAGATCTTCACCTACATCTCTAGCATCCTCATGTTGTTTTGCATAGAGTCTCTCCATCTCTATTGAGATATGCATGGTGGCCTCCATTTTCGGTGGCTTGGTAGGTAGTGGAGGAAGAGGCAAGGTAGTAGCAATTTGAACCATTAGAGCTTGGACGTTGGGGTCAAGGATTACCCTAGAAATCTCAAAAGGAATATTTTGCATATAGGTTGTGAAGGCATGTGGAAAAGTAAGAGGCACCATGGTAGTTGTTGATATTGTGGGCGATAGAGTAGAGAAAGTAGGCAATGGAGGAGGAAGTGAAGAGGATGACAATGGGGAAGTAGTGCAAGAGGAAGATTCAAGCATTATTACCGAGGCAGTCTACTAGGAGAAGGTGAGGTGGACTAAGATGTCCACGGTGAATGGAGACGACATGGGAAAAGGTAGAAGATGGAGGAGTGGTGACGATGGTAGCCGTAGGAGTGGATGTGGTAGGCGGTGAGCACGGCTGCCTGATTTCTTCTTCTTCATTTTGAGGCTCCTCCTCTTGAATTATGGGAATTTCAAGCATAAACATCCTCATTTTCTTTTCCCTCTTGGATGGTTTAACCTCAATTGTCTTTCTAGATTATACCTTTTGTTTGGGCTTATGCTCAGATGTTTCTTTCCTCTTTTTAGACCCTGTGACTAGTGGGGACTGAAGAGCTTTTCCCGACAAACCAAGGGCTACACCACTATTTGTTTCACTTTCAAGCTTGTCCTTGAGCTCACCATATATCAACTCTACACTCTACTCTTTAAGTTAGGCTATTTATGTAGCCACCCACTGTCTTGTTTTGCACTCAATGGGTCATGTTAGTATGTTGAGGTTGGTGACCTCTTCTTCATTCCAAGTAATGATAGGTCGGGGCATCCTAGCCACAACATTGTATCTATCATCGACAATGTTGTCTTCCTCAACTATCTAGTCCAATACAGGAAATAGATTGATAGACTTCATGAACCAAGCAGTTGTCCTCATATAGTTCCGCATCCACACCTCTTTGTAATCATTGTAGTTGGCCCAGAAGTCCTCAAGGTGAGGTTGATGTGCATATTTCCTTCCAACCCATTTCTTCAATTTTCCATGAGGATCCACCCTTCCTTGGTATGTGTGGAGGTCCAAGTTATATTCGTCTAAATCCTTGTTTGAGTATTCCACACATTGGGTTGTAGGGAAAGAGTACATTCCTTGTCCAAAGGTTAGGGGATATGGAACCCTGGATTGATGCTTATCACTTAACAATGTGTGGGTAGTTTGCAGCTATTGAGAAACCTCTAATAAGATGATCCGATCATTGGGGTAGTGTGGTAAATAGTAGGGTCTTCTTGAGAACCCTTCTGCTCTGATGTAGGTAAACTTTGGGAACTGGATGAACAGATACCCAAATACATTTGTGAAGGCCTTCATGTTGTGTGATACCCTTATCTCAAAATCTCCTCCCAAGAATCTGATTATGTGACCAATGAATGCATCATTCACTCTTTTGTATTTTTTTTAAAGTTCTTGTACTACAACTAGGTATAGTAGTCATAGACTTTGAGTTCTCCCTTCTTTGTACCTAGTGTTCCTACATAGAAGAGTCCATTGTATGGTAATTTATTAGGAAGGAGATAGACTAGATATGATTTCATGTAGAATTGGGAGGTTTTCTTCATGGCCAGGAGCTGGTTGTGTGATCATCTTGTCCTAGTGGAATTTTCTTTCACAGGTTAGATGATCTTTTCTATGAAATAGAACATCCACTCTTCAAAGAATGTAATAGTTTCAGGCCCATTACTCTACTTAAGAGGGTAACTAAATCATGGTACTCCTCAAAGAAATCACTTCTAAATATCTTCCAAGAAACTTTGTTGGTGTTGCTCCTCTTTTATTTCAACCAATGTTGGTTGATAATTCTCTTGCATCCCAAAGGGTCATGTTGCCACACATTCTGCACAAATTCCTTCTCTACCTCTTCCATCTTTTCAAATGTTGGGATTCCAAATGTCCTACCAATAGACTTGGTAGACAAGTCTACCAATAGACTTGGTAGACAAGTCTACCAATACTTTTCCATCCTTATCAATGTTTTGTCTATTAGAGTGGTAGCACTCCCGACAAGGCATGACCAATTTAGGAGCCACTAGGGTAGGAGGAAATCTAGCTACCTTTGCAAGGCCACTTTGTTTGATCCTTCATGCATCTTCTATGGTAGGGTTGACCATCACCCTTTGTTTGAATTCATCTATTTTTATGTGTCCCAAGTCTGTATCTAACACTATATCCCAAGTGGAATCAAGCTTGGAGGTCCACTCTTGATTTTATCGTCAAAGAATGGCTATGTAGTGATAGAATCTTGAAGATGGTCATCCACAAGAGTGGCCTGCAAAGGTCCTCTGTATCGTGTTCTATTGAAAATCTTGTAAGTTTTGTTCCCTGAGGAAACAAGGCCTACAGAACCCACAAAGTGGGAGGTTGTGGGCATTTTACTATTAAACAACAATGATAGAGGGGTGGCAAGCCGCATGAGGCAGCCCACATAGCAATTGACACTTAGTGAATTTTTTTTGAGTGTTGGGTTTGGTTTATTCACAGAAACAATAAAGGTGGCACCCACATGGCATGAGGATTCCAAGGCTTGGCCACTAAGGGAATGACAATTTGATGGTAGCGATCCATAGGTGGAGTCCCACATGGGATCACAAACTTGGTCATTTTCTTCGAGACTTGTAAGCATTGATAAATATGGTGGGGGAAACCAAGCAAGCCACAATAGGTTCTTTGTCGTGTGATGAATGGCCATGGCAGAACAAGATTTTGCATAGGTGCAACTTTGTGATTTGGGGCCGACATTAAGGAATTTTGAATGTTGGGGGAAATTTGCAAGTGACGGGTTGAAGGCTCAAGAAGGCTCGATGGGATGTCGTGGTGCACTAGGGTTTTATTTCTAAAGATCTTAACATTTATGAAACCCTAATTTTTAAAAGAAATGTTCCTTAAAATTTTAAATGTGAACTTACCTTGAAACAGTGCAGAAATCCAAAGAAAACCTAGCTTGAATCTGTTGTGGGATCTCGTGCAAGCGAGAACTCCTTTTTTTCTCTTCAAAATTCAAATCATAGGTTGGAAATGATAGGTGGGGTATGTTCTACTTATAGAAAATCATTCCATTACTATGCGCATTTATTGTTGGTACAGTGAGACCTTGGTTGGTGAGATGTTGAAACCTGAGTTGGTGTAGTCATTTGGTCAAGACCCAAGTTGTGAAGGTTGATGCAAAACTTACCATGTGAGGGGATGCCAGGAGTTAGCAGCTAGATAGCATCAAAGATATTGTAGTATTCCACAAGAGGATACATAGAAATGTGAGTTTGTGAGGTTTTGTGGACGTAGTGGCGAAAGGCACAAGGAAACCCGTAGGCTCAAATTCGCAAAGGTAAAAGACTTAGCAAATTTTGGATAGCTAATTTTGGTGATTTTATTGCATGTGACCAATTTAAGCTAAGAAATAGGGGCACACAAGACAATCCAAAAGTGACAATGATCCAAAAAAGTGAGAATGGAAAGAGGGGGTACCCGGTCTGAATGGGGCATGTGTGTCATAGGCACAACAAAGTCTCTTCCTAATATGATACCATAGGTGTCTGGGATGTCAGCAACCTGAATGTCAATCACTTGCTGCACCCTTGGATTAGTTTCAATTTGCAAGGGCATCCTATTCATCTCCCCTACTATGTTCACCTCCATCTTGTCTAATTGAGTCACCTTACGTCTTGATGGAGTTGGAGTAATTCCTAATGCTTGGCACACTACAAATGACATGGTGTTGGAGGAGGCTCCTGAATCCAGCAAGCAGTTCTGTATACTCTTTCCAAATATGTAAATTTTCATAAGGAAAGGATGGGTTCCTAACTTCCCTTGAAACAACCCCATGGAAATGTCAGCTTGGGCCACTTGCGTCTTATCCTTGTCACTGTATTTATTCTTTGTTTGCACTGGACTTTTCTCTTTTGTTGGAGGTTTGTATAATGGTTGAATCTTACTAGTTTGATAGTTTAGGGTTGATCATACTTCTTTCCTATGATTTCCCTGATCATAGGCTCATTTTTGGAGATGTCAAAGGAAACTCTCTTTCTAGGTACCTCTTGAGTTGGTTTTGACAGTGCAGTTCCATTCAGTGATCGAAAAAGGGAATTTCTGACAGCTGGCACCCTTAACAACTCAAAGGTTGATAAGTTCACTTTGACTTTCTTTAGTTCATATGCCACATATTCTCCCATTTTCTCAACTTCCACCTAGGATAAAGTGCATTGGGCAGCAGTGGTGGGTTGGTTTTGAGTTGGGTTGGGCTAGCTATTCCTATTGAAGTATTGGATAGGCGCTTTGGGATAGGTCAGATTATTGTTTGCATTAGGATCAGGTGTAATATTGAATTTTTTGGGTGGGATAGAAGTTGTGAAAGGACCACCAGCTTTTCTATTCCTTAAGTTATAAGGATTCTCTCTTTGGTGGAACAAGTGCGCCTCATCCTCATGTTGCTCTTCATCTACGGGACCATTATCTACCGAATCAAAGAGCTGAGATAGGGGGCTTTTGGTACTTACCTCTTTCACTCCTCCTTCCTTGGTTGTAGCTTCCTTAGGTGAGTTTTTGTCACTTTGTGGGAAAGGATCTTGGTTGACCACCAACATTGACGATTCATATGGCTCTGATGGAACAATATCTTTATAGCTTGCACCATCAACAACATTTTGTACTTCCACTTGAAATATTCCTACGACAGATTGGAACTCCAAATAATCCAACTTAGAATTCCTATTGGTCTTTTGAATTTGACACCATTCAGATAATGTGGCTTCAGCTAGGTAGACTCCACTTATTGATTTATCTATGCTAATCGATTGATTAAGAGGTGTAGGCACACCTCCATTATTTGGCCTAGTTTCCACATTCTGCTTTGTCTTTGTGATGGCCTTCTTTTAAATTTCTACCCTGAATTCTGACCTCTTTTGTAATTTTTCCCCAAAGATGTGCTAGAATCATGGTTATCTCAATTGAGGTTAGCTTGAATGCTTCTCTGAGAATCTTGCACTTGGTTTTTTTGGTTCCTCAAATGGGTCATCTCGGTAGACAACTTCTTCACTAGTTTGATCAACTCATCAATCTGATCCTTCTCTACATTATTTTGTGGAGGTACTAAATTTTCAAAGAAAATAAGTTGCGACAAAGGTTGGTTATGTTGGGAAACTAGGAATTTTGAGTTCTACAAGTATGAAGGAACTTGATGTTGTTGAGCATATGTCTATTGTTGAGGAGCTTGTAGGTAGTGAGGCACCGATGGAGCTTGATTCAGTGGATGCCCTATATGTGGCACGATCGATAGCTGGGGAACTTGGTTCAACATAAGTGTTTGATGAGCCAAGGCATGAGTGAGCCCTTGGATTTGAGAAGGATTCATGGTTGGCCCCAATGAGGGTAATGGACCCACAATGTGTTGTATTTCACTACTTCTACATATGCATCCACCAATCTTGTCTGGGGTTGATGCATTCTTTTAACTAAGGTGAATGTGAGGTTATCCAAGGCGGCATAGTACACTAGCCTAGTTGAGGGATCATCAACCACATAAGGTGGTTGTAGATTCATGTAAGCCCTATGAAATTAGTCATTGAATGAGTTGATAGGCTCGTTGACTTCCCTCCTTACTGACATAAATTGCTGATATAATTCTATAGGACTGATAGGGACTTTAAAATTTTATAGGAATGTGTTCTTCATTTGATCCCAAGAAGTGATAGAGCATGTAGCTAGATGGATTTACCAATCAAATGTTTAATCCCCTAATGAGTAAGGGAAGATCCTACAAGCCACGTCATTATGTTTGATCTGCATATCATTTAATGCTATTTGGAAGATCTTGATGTGTTCTTCTGTTGTCCTTTGTGGATCATGTGGATGAAACTTGGTGCAAAAGCTTTATGGATTCTTTGGCATGTCATGGTAGTCATTGAAGGACAAGGGTGATGGGTTATTGCCCAACCAAGCCACTAGGGGAAATGGAGGTGGGAATGGATGTGCTACAACAACTTGAGGCTAGGGTGGGGAGGTTTTTGGGATAGCACCTTGCAAATGAACTGTGGGGGTGAGGGAAGCACCTTGGATGTGGGAAGTGAATGGAGAAAATGTAGTTTGGAGTGAAGGGGGAGATGGAGATGAAGAACTAGAAGGATTTGGAGGAGATGGAGGTTGAATGGGTGGGGTTGAAGCTTATGCTTCCCCTTTCCTGGCTCTCGTAGCCTTAGTAGGGGGTTTTAGCTCTTGGAACTCTCCCTTGTCTAGTGTGGACCTAATTACTCTATGAAACCTTTGAGGGGAGAAAGACCCAATTCATTCCAGCTTAGCCTTTCCCTCCTTCTAGCACCAATTCTGTTGATGGGTATTTTTGCACTTCTCAACACAAACAACACACAAGTATACTATCTCTCTTGAAAGGTATTTCCTGCAACTAGGTTTTAGAAATCACCCCAAGGTCTCTCAGGTATCAATTCATGATAGTGCAAGAACAACTCAGTTGACTGTTGTGATTTGTTGGTAATCACAAGGGGAGTTTATGGTATACTAAGAATGGAGGAATTTGGGTCTACAAATGGAGTTTTATAGATTCTAGAAATGGATGAACAATTGTTGCAAGTTTGAAACAACAAACTAAAAACCCTTCTTGCTCATCAGATTTTTCTTTACAATGATGTTGGAACTTTGTTTTAACTTCAAATTTTAAAGAAATGGCAAAAGGGAAAAGGGGGTAGAAGTTTCCTAGACCTACAACTAATGATGAATAGTAAAAATGGAGGATGCTATAGTGAAAAAAATTCCTAAAACTAAGTTCCACATAACCAAGGATAGCCCACAGTCTCATGAAACTAATGCAATCTTCAAAGGGTCATTGCATATTTTCAGACTGTTCATTCACCTTTAAAGCATGAATAAAAATTGAACTTAAGTGGAGCAATATAAGTAAGGCTTATACTAACTTTACACAGCCATTTAGCATCAACAAATAGCTAAAAGTGTGAGTTGGAAATGCATCAAACACAATAGCATATATCCACCATTAAATTTCAGCATAAACTACTAACTAAAAACAATTTAAAACTTGAAACAACAAAGCTCAAATTTACTACTTGGAGATAGAATCATGCACACATGAGAGAAATACACAAGAAACCATCATAACAATGTTTTTCTCATATATTTTGTAGTAGAATGACTTTACAACAACTCATCTCTCTCTGTAAAAATGAGAGAATTCCCCTATTTATAGTTTTCCAAAATTGAAATGAATTGAAAAGATTTAATTACAATGAGTGGCCTAGATTCATTCCCACTTAGGGTTTCACCTACCCCCCAATATATTACAATATAAAATAGACTTTTGTCTTTTTCTCTATTTCATCTTCTAGTCTATTTTTTCTTGTAGCTACTCCCAACTTTTACAACTATTTCAGCAAGTAGTCATCATCTATGATAGGCTTTATGGCCTCCTTTTTCGCCATTGCATATTCTACAAACTTGTCGATAATGGCTAGTAACTTCTTCTCTTTAGAGAGTTCATATTTAAGGATTTGGAAAGCTAACTTTTTGAATCTCTTAGTGATTTGGTTCCTATGCTTGGTGCACTTTGGAATAGCCTTGATAACCTACTCTGACTCGGTGAAATCCCTTGCAACAAAATCCATAAAATTTGGCGATAGTGTGTCACCAGCCCCTTGTTCCATTTTCTTGTGAAATAATGGCTTAATCTTCTCTGGATCTAGCCCCAAGGCAAGCATCTCATAGTCTACCATTATCTTTAAATAATCTTTGCTATCCATCTAGTTTTTCACAACCCATTCATGATCAAGCTCTAATTCATGCAAGGCCTTCTCCAAAATCTCTTTCCTATAATCAAGATTCATTAGCCACGTCTCGACTAGCCAATGATCTTCTTTCGATAGTGTCAGGTCCTTTTCCCATGTTTCCTAGGAAAGCTTGAGGATACTCTCCAGCTTTAGAGAGGTGATCTGATATAGCTCAAGGAATTCCTTGTAGGTATTCATTATCTCCTCTACTTGCTTTTGTAAACTTCAAAATTTATTGTAAATCCTGACCACATGATAGATTTCCATGTCATCGTTGCATATTACCTAGTTGAACCAAACTACAGTGGACTTGGTCCAATTCTTCATTTTCTCCATTTTATTTATCTCCTCCTTTGAGAGCAGGAGGGCACCAGTGATTCAATCAGAGCCTCTTCTTCTGTGGACATCCACTATTGGATATAATCGGTGAGGTCTACCACTTGTGCTTTTAACTCCTCTTTTGTGGATTGATCTTTATTTTTTTGTTGTATAATAGTGGACACTAACCCCTAAAGATCATCCATCTTCTATTCACGAGTCATTGAGCCCAAATTAATAGTGGATATATGGTATTCCTAGCCCTAGATGGTGCTTGCATCTTTATCTGCTACTAGAGTGTCCATCTGCAGTGTTTGGGATCCAAAAGCATCAACCATGATATGCAATTAGATCTTTGGCTTCTTCTCCTTGCGAGTCCTTGTTTGAGCTCTGTCCAAAATCACCTCTAACCTAGCCTTGGGATCAGCAACTATTGGGGCCTTCTTCTTTAATTGCTACTCCAACCATGCAAGGACTTCTATTTTTCATTTTGGTAATTCACGATTACCTTCCTCTTCTTGTTCCTTATGATATTTTTCTTCCTCGTGCTCGAGAGCTTCTCCATCATTTTTTTCTTCCTCATTCAGCTCCTCTTCTTGGATGGCCTTCTCTTCATCGGGCTTGGTGACTTCTGCATTTATGTCAACAATATTTTCTTCCAACTCCACCCCCTTAGTTGCCTCAAGCTCATCCTCAACATTCTTCTTTGGGGACTTGGCAATTTTCTCCCCTATGATTTCTCCTTCTTCATTCTTTTCTTTCTCACCTTCCCTTTCTAGAGGAACTTCTTCTTGTATCAAGCCCTCATCTTGGCCAGTCTGTGGAGGCTCTTCAAGTATCTCTACATCATTAATGGTGCTCACTTTCCCCGCCTATGAGCAGTGATCCTCTAGGTGTCTCTCTTCATCTCCGCATTCTTGGGGCAATTATTCATCTGGCTCTTGGTCTGACTCCATCACCAGGGCAGTGGGAAAAGTGGAGGTGAATTTGACTGAGATTTCCATAGTGGGTGGAGACAAGATGGGAAAATATTTGGGAGTGGAGGAGGATGGGGTGGTGATAACAACAGCGATAGTAGGATCAGAAGTGGTGGGTGGTGGTGAGCGGGGCTTCTCACATTCATCTTCTTCATGTTGGTGCTCTTCTTCCTAGATATTGGGCATCTCAAGAATGAATTTTCCTATTCTCTTTACCTTTTTTAATGAATTCCCCTCTGCTACCTTCCAAGAGTACACCTTGTGTTTAGGCTTGCATTCAGGTACATCCTTTCTCATCCCGGATCAAGTGATAGGTGGGGATTTGGGAGCTTTTCCCAATGAACCCATAGTTGCACCATTGTTTGTTTCACTTTTAGTGTCATCTTCAAGCTCCCCATATGTGAGCTCTATGCCTTGTTCCTTTAGTTGAGTTATTTTCCCATCCACCCATTGCCTAGTTTTGTGTTCAATGGGGGTGGTGAGAATGTCTAGGTCAGTGACCTCTTCTTCAATCCAATCAATAATTGGTAAGGGCATATTAGCTAAGGCAATATATATTTCATCCAAAATGTTGTCATCCTTGAAAATCTAGTCAAGTACAGGAAACAAATTTATGGATTCACAAATTGGGAAGTCATTCTCATAAAATGTCACGTCTAAACCTCCTTTTCATCCTCACATTTTTCCCAAAATTCTTCAACATGAGGTCGGTGGGCATGTTGTCTTCCAACTTGTTTATTTAGCTTCCCATGAGGATCCATGCTTCCTCTATCTATGTTCAAGTCCAGGCGGTATTCTTCCTATTCCTTTTCGAAATGCTTCTCACACTGGGTAGTAGGGAAAGAGTACATTCCCTACCCAAATGATAGGGGATATGGGACCTCAGCTCAATGCTTATTGCTTTGCAATGTATGGGAAGTCTATATTTTTTGAGTGAGCTCCAACAAAATGATCCAATCATTGGGGTAGCATGACAACTAGTAGGCTCTTCCTGAGAACCCTTTTGCTCTTATATATGTGAATTTTGGGAATTGGATGAAGAGGTATCCAAAACCCTTTATGAGTGCATTGGTGTTGTGTGCCACTCTTCTTTCAAGATCTCCTCCCAAGAGTCTAATAATATGCCTGGTGAAGGCATCATTCACTCTTTGTTAGTCCCTTTTGAATTTCTTGTATCACAATTAGGGATAGTAGTTGTAAAATTTGACCTCCCCTCTCTTAGTTCCTAGTGTTCCTACATAGAATAGCCCTTTATATGGGAATTTTACTTCTAAGAGGTAGACCAGATATGAGGTCATGTAAAACTGGGAGGTCTTATTTACTACCATGAGCTAGCTATGCAAATTGTCACTTATTGTTTTGGCCCAGTGGAAGTTGGCAGTACCACAAAGGATTTTCTATATGAAGTAGAACATCCATTCTTCAAAGAATGTGGCAGTAGACAGTCCCATCACTCTATCCAAGAGTGTGACCAAATCATGATACTCTTCGAAGAAATCACTCTTGCATAACTTTTTGTGCACCTTATTTGCACTGCCTCTTTTTTCCTTCAACCATGATTGGTTGATAGTCCGCTTACACTTGAGGGATCTTGTTTCCAACCTTTTGAGCGAACTCCTTTTCCACTTCCTCCATCTTCTCGAAGGTTGAGATTTCAAATTTTTTTCCAATATACTTGTCAAATAAGTTTTCTAGTACCCTCCCATCCTTGGAAATTATCTTCTTGTTGTGAGAGTGGTAGCACTCTCGACAGGCCATGACCAACTCTAGAGAAATCAATGCAAGAGGGAAGTCGGCTACCTTTGCAAGGCCACTTTCTTTTATCTTTTGGGCATCCTTTATGGTGGGATTGGCCATCACCCTCTGCTTCAATTCATCTATATTTACATGCCAGAGGTCCATGTCAGAGACCATGTCCCATTTAGATGCAAGCTTAGAGGTGCACTCCACCCCATGAAACTGATACTTCATTTTCTCTTTCTCTTCTTTCCCTCTAGGGGTTTTTGCGGGTTACTTTCATTTTTTAGTTTTTCTCGTAGGCTTCTCTGACAATCCCTCAATAGGATCCATAAATCTTGTACACAAAGAGTGTAGTAAGTGCATTAACATATTAAGGAGTAAAATGTTAGTTAAATCTTGTAAATTCATGGTTAGATGCATCCACATACTCTTAGAAAATCATGACATTCAACAATGTTCACCTTTTGGAGCTTGTTCGGGTCATTTATGGGAGTGCAAACCTGGGGATACGGGTTTCCGTTGTGAAGAAAGTCATTAAGGAATGGCGTTGGTGCCATAGAATCCTATAGACAGCCATCCATAGGAGAATTTCTACATGGTACGTTTGATGAGGTGAACCTAAGGTGAAGTCATTTGGCATGTGTGGGATTTTAGGTGAAAGTTCCTTCAACTATTTTTCTTCATCATATTGATCTTTTCAGTGTATGCAGGTGTTAGTAATGTAGATGCCACATGGTGAAAATACTTTAAGGTTTGGCTATTAAGTAGCGGCATTGGGTAGATGGCATCCTACATGCGGAGTTCCACATGGTGAAACCTACGTGGTTGTTTTCCTTTATGAGTTCATTAAACTTTCCTATGTTGGGATTTGTGAGGTCAGGCAGTGCAGGATCTAGGCAACAGATGGCTATTAGGTTTTCACTATTAAGGAGCAGCTTCAACAGGGTGGAATTTTGACCACGGTAGCCCGCATGAGCAGACCCACCAGAGTGGTCAGTCGGTTCGTTTACCACTTGTGCAATTTTCATATGTGGCACTAGAAGACCTAGGATCTGCATAGCAGAGAGGAGAGCTAATTTTTTCATTAAATAATGGACTTGGAAAGGCATCCCCCCATGGAGAGCAGTCCACATGCGAACCCGAAAAAGTCACTTGAACTAAAGTTTTCTAGAAAACTTTGAAATTTGGTTTTGAGGAATTTCTATTGGTGGAACCTACAAAGCGGAATGATACATGTGTTATATCATTAAGAAATGGCCCTAGGGTGATGGCCACTCATAGGCGGCAATCCACATAGGCAAGCACATAGGGTCCTTTCATATTAATGTTTTCATTGGCAAGTTCAAGGTTTTGGTTTGAGTAACTGCAGTTGGTGGGTACCGCATAGAGGTATGGCACATGTGTTTTGTCATTGAAAAAGAGCAATCGAGGGGTAACGGTCTTCACCATGGGGCAGCTTGCCTAGTTGCGGCCGCCAAAGGGTGTTGACCTAAATTCCATTGATCCAATCATTTATTACTAGGGGTGACATTAAATGCAGGGTCCACAAGTCAGAAGGTTAATGGAGTTTAGCCACTAAAGAATGGCATTTTCACAACAGACTTCCCATGGCAGAATCCCACAAGGATGAACCCACAGGACAGCAAAGACTTGGAAATTTTTCCTAAGGCCACTTGTGTTTTCAATTTAACGTGAATGTGGGACTAGGACATTGAGTGGTCATTGGGTTTTTTCCATTGAGAAATGGCTTTGTAAGGAAAGAATCCCATGCGTGAAAACCTCAAGAACAACCCATGATTTTCAATAGAGTGCAAATGCGGAAATGAGGCACATGAGCTCCCTTTACTTTAAACATTATCTGAAATTGGGTTTTAAATGATGAAAATAGGGTTTGATAGATTCAAATTCTAAATAGTGAAAACCCTAGCTATGAAATTACTTCAATAGTTTAAATGTCTAGCAAAGAAAACACAACATGGGTTCATACCTTCAGATTGCACAAGAAACTAAAAAAAATCTTGGATCGAATCCTCTGAAGAAATTTGCATGTGTGGGTTCCTCTTTTTCTCTTCCCAAATTCAAAAGGTAGGGTAAAAATGAAATCTAGGGCGATGTCTATTTATAGACCCTTTCAAAATTAATGCCCCCCATTAATTGTAGGTATGGTAGGCCTTGAGTAGGTAGGGTGCAGAAACCCATGTTGGTGTGGCCGCTTAGTGATGACCCAAATGAAAAATATGAATGTGAGGCCTGACATGTGGGTGGATGTTAAGATTTGGTCACTGCTTATGAAAAAAATGGGAGCAGTGACTCGTACAAGGAGACCCGCAGTTGTGGGTCCATCAGAGGTGATGGATTTAGAGGAAAAGTGAAGATAGAAACCTGCAAGCTAAACTCCGTAAAGGCCCAAAACTTGGTAAAATTTGAGGGGGTGAACTTGGTCAAGGTAAATTTGATGATTTTGAAGTATGTGACCATATTAATTTGAGAAATAGAGGCACACAAAATGAGGTGAAAGCAAAAACAACCCGGGAAAATTGAAACAAGGAAAGGGGGTCCCCGGTCTGAACAGGGTGTGTGTGTTATAGGAACAACAAGCCCTATCAATGTCAACACTTCCTTAGGTATTTCCACTAGGAATCCTTCTAGCTTTGTGAATTCAAATCTCATATCTCCTCAACCATCCCCCCTCACAAATCTACAATTCACTTACCCTCCACATGCATACACCACTCCACCTTATTCACCTCCATCTCACAATACCAACAATGATCCAATCCTTAACACACTTTTGAAAAATGTCCCATCCCTACAACAACAAATAGCCACACTAAACAAAAAAAACAATGGCCAACCTTCACAATACATTAAAACCAATCCAATAACCTTGGAGATATTGAGAACAAAAATGCCACAAGATATAGAGGTTCCTAGGTTTGAGAAATATGGTGGGAAAGGAAATCCTATTAGCCATGTTTTCTCTTACATAGCCTTATATAGTGACTTCATTTTTTTAGATAAACTCTTGGCTAAGTTATTCCTTCAATCCTTAAAATATGTTGCTTTAGAGTGGCTTTCCTCCCTACCGAATAATTCAATTGGTTCATTCAATGAAATTTTTGATTCCTTTTACAACCACTTCCAAATTCACATGGGTCCTAAGATGACCTTAGCCAATTTGATGACATGTAAACAAAAGTATGATGAAAAATTCATGAATTTCATAGTGCGATACCAAATGCTTTACTCACAAAATAAACATTAAGATTCTTGATGTCAACCTTCAAAGAATGTTTATTTTTAATTTACAAGATAAAATCCAAGCTAAGCTTGAGATTATAAGGCTTCCTTCTTTCAAATAGTTGTGTACATCCCTTCATGATTACTAAAATTTGGTTAGTATTCATGAAGTGAAAACTCCCTCTAACCATTCTAAAAATTTTGAATCCACACCTCATACCAACTATCAACCTTTCAAGAAGCAAAATAAGGGCTTCCTACAAATTAATCCCCCTCAATCAAATCAAAATGTTGACAACCAAGTGGTTCCTATAAATACAATAAAATCATACGCCTTTACAGATATAAATAGATAATTTACACTCCTACCTGATACCCTTCATAATATCATGTTGCGGCTCTTAGAAAAGAATTTGATTTCCTTACCCCCTGTTAGAGCTCTTGATCCTACTAAGCATTTGCCTCAAACTATAGACCAAATGCTTATTACCATTTTCATTAACAAAATGGACATGATATGGAACATTCCAAGTGTCTTAAACATCATGTGCAAGAACTCATTGATTCTAATCATATTCAAATTGGAGGTGTTAATGATCAAGGTAATAACTCTGTAGCTCCTCCCAATCAAAATTTACAAATTTTTACCAATCCTATGCCTAATTATAATATCTCCTTTGTCAAAGCTAGTGAAATAAAGAATGATGTGATGAATGTTGACACAGATGATGATAACAAAAACAATAATGGGGGACACTCTATAGAATATATGGTTTGTTTTATTTAAGTTACACCTCATAAGGGCCTAACTAGGATGTCACTTGACATTGATTTATCACAACAAGACATACTTAAGCATGCACCTGATGGTCCTCTTTACATAGCTAGAAGAATCAATGACAAGCCTACTAATGGGATATTAATTGATCTCATCTATGTAGAGAACATGATCACTAAATAATTCCTATTTTTGCATGAGATTTATCAAGATACATATGAAAAACTAAAAGATGAATCAAAATACATAAAGGTTTTGCTTGCCCTATGATTGGTTTGATAAATCTCCCTTTAAAAGTTGGACAGAAAGAATTAAATGTCTTATTCACCATCATCTTGACATCGAGTCAATTTCGTATGAAGTTAGGCTATCCATGGCTTCACTTCATGAATACTATCCCATTGGTTGTGCATAAATGTTTAAATATTCCATTTGGAAATAAAATATTTACTATGCATGATAGTGGCTTTAATCCTGTGTCTTCCCGTGGGAACTTCTCATTGGATTTCTTTTGGCCCAAGCCTATAGAACCTATTAGAACTCGTGAGGACTTCTTTTTCAAATCATATCAAAATTTTAAGGCAAATCGCATAGTAGAATTATCCCTTAGCAATATGCCTCAACCCATGATTGAGCCTCCTATCCTTGATGAGACCATGATTGAACCAAAAGCTTTTCCAAGTATCCAAGACCAACCTATGACAAATCTAAAGAGAAATTGGTTGAAAAACCTCCCATGGTTCCTTCCATTCCTCCCTTAAGGGAAGAAAAGAAACATATGGTTGATAAACCCACTCCTACACAATCACAACTTGAAAACTGAATGAAAAGAAACCAAAATGCTAGAAATCGCAGGCGTAGATGTCGTGCTATTGATCATTCATTACAAGCAAAAGGAGAAAAGAACAACAAAGAAAACCAAAATCCAAACTTGTCTCAAGCAATACATGATGCCTCTCTACCCTTTCCGCAACATAAGAAAACTTCTATGATTATTGTTATTAGACCTCCTATTGTGATTAACTTGGATGATGATAATGAAATTGCAAAGATTGATGAAAAAGTGAAAAATGAGTTGAATTCAATGTTCCATCTTCTATGAGCTTAAATTATGATCATACTAATAAGAGTATTGAACTTGGTGTTTTTAATAGTTTGGCACTTGATGTTGTCCCTTTAGCTAGTTATCTGAATTCTATATATATTGAACAAGATTGGGATGAATACGACCTACTTTAGGTCAACTCACATGTTCCTTACTAGTCTTTTTCTTTATTTTTTTCATGTTCTTTGTGTGATTGCATGTGCTTAATGTGATTCCCCGTAATTTTATATTGGATGTATCTCTCTTCATGCGCATTCCTTTGTTCTGTATCTACATTCTTCTATATGCCGCAACCATTTATCTTTTCATTTTTCTTGTGTTTTCCTTTTGGGGATGATGCAAAGTGTTAAGAGATTTAGGTCTCGTCCATGTTGACCCAAAAGCATTTTCTTTGTTTTCACTTTCTATGTATCATTCTTCCTATTCTGCCAGCATTTGGGGAATGATGTCATTTCTAAGCTCTATAATCACCTTGTAGCAATGGCATACTGACCCCAAATCCATGGATCCCTTATGTGTTTTGGGATTTCATTTTGAGAACAACCCCTTCATCTCTTTTCATGACGTAGCTTCGTTTGAGAACATATGATTTGGCATAGGGATTTCTGAGTAAGCTCTCATTTCTTCTTTATTGTTTAGCATTGATTATTGGCTACTTTATAGTAAATTTCTCACAACAATGGTGTTAGCAATTTCTTTAAAGTGGGGGCATACATTGGCATTATTTTTGAAATTTTTGGCATTCCTTATGTTTCGTTGTGTGATTTTCTTTCCTCTTGTCATGTGCCTTTTTCTTGGTGGTGTCATTGGGTCTGATGTCCTCTAAGAGTGTGATATTGTGATATTTCTTGGCATACAACTTTCCTCTTAGTGGTGATGCTACATGTTGCATTCCCTAAGATTACGAATATTTTATCCTTGACGTGTCCTCTCTTGGAGACATTAGGAATGATGTTCCCTCTGAAGAGACCTTACATGAACTAAGCAAGATCTCTTTGAACATTTTTATTTATACTTTGTTCATAAGTGTATAGCATAACATGGCTAGCTAACCTTGTGAAGCTTGAACCCTTTTCAAGGCCACCAAGCATAACACACTTTCTTTTCCAGTGGAGCTTTGCCTTGTTTTTTCATAGGTTCTTAGCATAATATAGCTTCCTAACCTTGTGAAGCTCAAAATTTTTGTTTTGTTTTGTGGCACCCTATTAGAATTATTAGAGGGATAGCTTTGGTATGGTTAGTACAGTGAGAGTTTGTAGACCTGACATGAATTTCTCACTTAGCCACTTTTTGGGGGCTCACCTAGTGGATAGCCTGAGGTTCCATTAGCCCAGAGTGAGTGTGCATTGTTGTTTGCATAGTGGATGTCACGTTTCTCTTGTAAACATTTTTGGACAAACATTTGAGGCGTGTTCCACATCGTGTTAGACAGTTGAGGCTTGATCTACATTTTTTGTTTTTACCTTTTCTTTTAAGTATTTGATGTTGTATGATTGAGTAATCTTCTTGTTGTTGTATACATATGTTTTGAATTTCTACTTTAGTGTGAGTTTTCACTTGTGCTCATCCTCTCACTAAAGTGGGGGTTAAATGTAGTGTAGAAAAATGCATCCTTTTTACATTTTCACACTTAATTTGGAATTAATGTTAATTTGGATGTAATTGTGCCTAATTTTGGTGTTGTAAAGTGTGCCCCTTTACACTTTCACACTTATTTAGGGATCCTTTAATTAATGGAGCTTAATTTTCCTTAATTGTCCCCTTAATTCATTTTCCAAGCCTATTTAATTACATTTTATGAAGAGGAAACCCGACATTCATTAATGCCTTAACACTTCTCATTGAGCAATGTGTGTCATATGGTTAAGAATTTAGGATTTAAATTTAAATTATGTTTTTGGTGTTATTTTAACATATTCAAATCTATATTCAGATTTCAACTTGTGATATTTGAATTTCGGGAAATTAAGGATGCATATCTATAAATACAAGGTTATTCTCTATGTTTTGGTGTTGTCATTGATGGCAACCCTAGTCAGTAATTGGATCTGCATGACATCTTTTGCTTATACCGGTAGTTAGATTGTGGATAGTAAGGTAGATTAGAGCATCTGGAAGTTTGGTGTTCAATGATTCACATATAGATTTCTAGTTGTTATTTTGAGTTGTGGATCTCATGAAAGGTTCATTAGTATATTTCTTTTGTTATCCAAAAATTTTAGTACCTAGTACCAAGTCATGTGCAAGTTTGGAGATCCGGTTGATACTTCTTTGCTTATCATTATTTTGGGGCCAACTCGGTTGATATAATGTGTTGTGGATATTCAAGGAATGATTATTCAAATATTTTTTTGTTTGCTCATCTTAATTTGGGTCCAAGCTAAGTTGTGGCTGACCGTTGTGGATGTGCATTGGATAATTCTTAAGATTTGAGTTGATAGTTGTTAATACTTTCAAGTTTTGTTGAACTCAACTTGTTGCAATTAAATTTCTAGTCGTGGATATATGTGTATTATCTTTTATATCATTTTAAGATGTATTTGTGGTGTGTCAATGTGTATTGCAAATATCAAAAGGGCATTAGAGCAATTTTATGCACAGTTTCACTTGCGCATAAAGATTTTGTTGTGTGAGTTAGAGCAGAGTAGAGCAGAAGTTTAGTATTAGTCAGAAGGAAAGAATATCGACATCTGAGCCTAATTGGAACTGTAATCAAGCAATTTTAGATGTTATTCCTTCAGTTCATTTTCTTTGATCTAATCCAAATCTCTGTAAGGCAGTGTGCCTTCCTATTTTGAGCAGTGATCTCTAGGCAGTGAGCCTAAATGCAAGTGCATTCCCATATTGTAAACTTCTTTTTGAGTATACTTAGACTATAATATGGATTAGTCATCCATCATGGTTTTTTCCCTAACATGGTTTCCATATAAAATCCTTGTGTTATGGTGTTGTGGTTATTTTCTTTCTATTTCGGCATATATCTTTTGGTTGAATGCTTAAAGTGGGTTAATGATCAGAATAATAAAGTTAATTTTTGCAGAACACTTATTCACCCCCCTCTCAATGTTGCTTGTTTCCAACAATTGGTATCAGAGCAAGTTCCTTGAAATAAGTTTAAAAACTTGGGGAGATCTTGGAAATTTTTTTCAATGGATACAAGCAGTCTTCAACAACAACTTATGGTGGCCCTGGATGATCTTGACCAGTCAAAATATGAGAACTAGGAACTACAAGAAAATATTGAGAATGCAAAAAAATTCATCCAGTCATTGAAAGAAAAAATCAATGAATCAAGGGAGAAAAGAAAGGAATTATGTGATTAGCTCAAGCAGAAGAACAAAAGCATGGAAGTTGAACAACTCACTCATGCCTTAAAGGAGAAAACAAAAGAGTGTGAAATTTTTTTTAGAGAAAATGCTGCCATGAAGTGTGAGATGGAATCCATCATGATGAAAATGACCAAGGAGGTTGAAGATAGAAAGAAAAATGAAGAAAAGCTTGATCAATCCTTGAAAGAAAAATCTGAACAATGCAGCCGATTGGACAATGAATTGGAACAATCTAAGAACAATCAGGAAGTGCTTGAAAAACAACTTGATGATCTCATAAATGAGCTTACTGCAGCAAATGAGTACAAGGAGAAATTCAAAGCAAGCTCAGCCAAACCTAATGAACAAAATTAAAAATCAGAGGACTGATGGTGACAGGAAAGGTCTTGGATATGAAGAAGGAGAAAGTTTTGAATCTAGAAAAAAGAAATTCAGACAAGGGAGATTCAGGAAAGGAAATCAGATGAATGAAGCTAGAAGGAATTCAATAAGACAACCAAATACTCAAAGATTCTATGGCTAATGTTTTTCTTGCAACAAATTTGGTCATATGGCTTCTTAGTGTAGGAGCAGGATGAACACAAGTGGACCATCATTCTCAGGTCAGTGCTTTAATTGTTATAAGTATGGTCACAATTCAAGTGAATGCAGAGTTGTGATGAATAAATTTCATAGAGATATCATATGCTATGCATGCAATAGACTTGGGAATATTGCTAACCAATGCATATCAAGGAAAAATTAGTGGAACAGTTGGTCTGAACAAAGAAATGTTGTGTGTTACAACTACAAAAAAATTGGCCATATTGCTAGATTCTGTTGGAACATAAGAGTCTGGTAAGATAGAATACATAGCAGGATGTCAAAGGAAAATGGAAAGTTACTAGAGAAGTGATCAAGAGGAAAATGTAGAAGAAATGGGTGAAAAAATATCTCTCTATTGAAGGAAATATGCCAGCACCTTAATCTAAATTTGGCAATTCCTCTGGGAATTAGTTTTAAGCCCTTGGCCTAGTGGGAGCTATCAGAAAAATCCTTTAACCCCCTGTAGGAAATTGGTATTGGAATGTGGAGTAGTCTAGTAGGTGGATCAATTCTTTTTAGATGTTGCTCAACCAATTTGAGAAGGTATTATGCAGCATAGAAAATTCGTTGAAGAATTATATGTCTCAGTGCATGAAAACAAAGTAACAGGATGAATTAGGGTAAAGGCATTTATTGCAACAAAAGGGTTAGTTGTGCGAATGATAAAGAGCCACTTTTATCCTTCATTTGTTAGTTTTCATTTTGGAGGAAAGCAGTTTGAAAGAGCCCTAGAGTAAACCTTGCTGAATTGTGGAGAGATTCAAAGTGTGGAGAAGAATCTGCGATCGAACTTCAATTTGATGGAAAGATATTTATCAAAAAGCCTATGAATTTGTGAATTTTCAATCATGTCCACTCCTTTGGTAGTTGAATTCAAGGATAGACCCCATCCTAAATTCAAATGGAATCCCTATAAGTCTGTTGAGACCAAACCCTTAGGAGTGTTTCCATCTGTATTGTATCGAGTATTGCATATAGAAGATATTAGGGCTTATATGCATGCCAATATTGAAGAATTAGGAAGCTCTCAATTAATGAATCTGTATTCCCATCATATAATTGGAGAGTATTTTATTGTAAAGCCAGAATTTCAAACCCTAGAATAGAAGAAGAGAATCTAAGGAAGATATTTCTTGCAGATTTGTGTCCAGAAATGTCAATTGAAGAGATGGATTCAATCCTTTAAAAGACCTAAAAGGAATTTAAGAGAAAGACAAGGGTGAATAAACTCATGATTGGTGAAACTAATGCTATTGTTGGTGAAACCAAGGAGATTCTAAAATAGTTTCTATCAAAGAATAAGATTATTGTTGAGGAAATGTTTACCTAAAATGTTCTGAAAGTAAATGCAGATGCTAAGGATTTTCATATTCCTCCTAATGTGGAAATTACAGAGACACCTATGGAAACTGAAGTTCCTAAGGTGGTATTATCTGAGGAGAAGGAGGTGAAAAATGAAGAGGTTGAAGTACCTAAATGAAATCTAGAAATAGTCTCAGAAGAACCCAAGGTTGAAGAAGAAAAAGCTCAAGTTAAGGAAATTGGAGTGGAGGCAAGAGACACTGCCAAGGCAGTGAAGAAATCTCTGATGGAGCACCAGGAAGGTCTTGATCCTGAATTGGATGAAATCTCAATCAATCTATCCACTTTTTCCCCAATTCAGATGATGAAGGTCGCATCAATTGCTCAAGCTAAGGCCAGTGAGAAGATTATGAAGTCTCACATAGAGGATAGTGAATTCCTAAATCTTGCATCTAGAGTTCTATAGGAATTAATGCCTACTCATGTCACAGATCCATCTGGTTCCTCTTCCGGTGAGCTAAAGAAGCTCATAAATTTTGTAAGTACTCAATTCGAGTCTCTTGAGAAATCTGCTGAGGACAAATTACAAAAAGAGTTTAATGGTAAAAGACTTAGTTGGTTGAAGGAAGTGATTGCAAAGGATAAGAATTTGTTAGCCACTTGCATGAAGAACATTCAAGGTTCCATATCTAAAGCTGGAAAGGCCTATAAGGCATGTTTATTTTTGTCCAAGTTTACTGAAGGTAATGAGAAAAATGTCAAGGATCTTGAAAATCAATTGGCTATCATTTATGTTACTTTTGATCTATTAGTTGGTGGTGTTGTTTAGCAAGAAAGTCAAGTAACATCTCTACTTGACAAAATAAGATGCTTGAACAATGAAAATGATAGGATTGTTGGGAGAGTAAGTGAACTCAGAGGACTAATTAGTCTGAAGATTGGAATAATGGTGAGTGCTTTGAAGGAAGCAAAAGTTGTTGTGACAGTCAGTGACCCAGAGAATCTTGATTTTGCAAAATCTCAATCTTACTTAATGTGTGGTCACATAACAGTTTTGGAGAGTCTCAAAAAGGTTTGTGACAACAATTTAAGAGTGTTGAAGCAATATTTTGCAGATGTTTTCACACTTTTGTAAGTTACAAGTTCATGTATGTATAGTTTTGGAATTTTGTTTCATTTCCCCAGTTTTTGCCATTGATGTGAAAGAGGGAGGAATGTATAGTGAAAAATGTGTATTTACCTTGGGGGGAGTTGCTTGGAGTTTCTTTTCTGAGCTGAGTTTGTAGCTTCTTTTTGAATTTTTGAAGTGGCAATGTAATTCATATTGGTTTTGACCCAACACTTAGTCCATTTTCACTAAGTGTTGCCATAAATGCCAAAGGGAGAGATTGTTGGAAAGAGAAACTACAATTATGTTTTGGTGTTGTCATTGATGGAAACCCTAGTCAGTAATTGGATTTGCATGACATCATTTTCTTATACCGGCAGTCAAATTGTGGACAGTCAAGTAGATCATAGCATCTGGCAGTTTGGTGTTCAACAATTCACATACAGATTTCCAGTTGTTATTTTGAGTTGTGGATCTCACAAAATGTTCATCAGTATATTTCTTGTATTATCCAAAAAATTTAGTACCTAGTACCAAGTCATGTGCAAGTTTGGAGATCCATTTGATACTTCTCTATTTATCAGTATTTTGGGGTTGACTCAGTTGATATAATGTGTTACAAATATTCAAGTAATGATTATTTAAATATTTTTGTGTTTACTCATCTTGATTTGGGTCCAAGCTAAGTTGTAGCCGACTGTTGTCAATTCGCATTGGATAATTCTTAAGATTTTAGCCGACAATTGCTAATACTTTCAAGTTTTGTTGAAGCTGACTTATTGCGATTAAATTGCTAGTCGCAAATATATATGTATGATCTTTTATATCATTTTAAGATGTGTGTGTGGTGTGTCGATGTGTATTGTGAATATCAGAAGGGTATTAGAGTGATTTTATGCACAGTTTCACTTGCACATAAATATTTTGTTATGCGAGTTAGAGCGGAAGTTCAATATCAGTCAGAAGGAAAGAAGATCAACATTTTAGCCTAATTGGAACTATAATCAAGAATTTTTAGATGTTATTCCTTGAGTTCATTTTCTTGGATCTAATCCAAATCTATGTAAGGCAATGTGCCTTCCTATTTTGAGCAATGACCTCTAGGAAGTGAGCCTGAATGCAAGTGCATTCCCATATTGTAAACTTCTTTTTGAGTATACTCAGATTATATTGTGGTTTGGCCATTCACTGTGGTTTTTCCCTAACAAGTTTTCCACATAAAATCCTTTTGTTATGGTTTTTTGGTTATTTTCTTTTGGTTTCTACATATATCTTTTGGTTGAATGCTTAAAGTGGGTTAATTATTAGAATACTAAAGTTAATTTTTGTAGAACACTAATTCAGCCCCCTTTCAGTGTTGCTCATTTCCAACATGTTTCACCTAGGTTTTTCAAGCTAGAATATTTTTATGAGATCAAGTTAGAATTCAAGAGAAATTCGAGGCATTCAAAGGTAGATTTATTAAATATTTATTGCAGCAATCAAGATCCAATTGTCATATCAAAGTCTTCTTTCATCATGCATATTTTTGGAGCTAATATGATGGTGTAGGTTTCATGATTCATTCAAGCATTCAAAGCATTATTTCAAGTCAAGACTCAAGGTTCAAGATCCATATCCGTTGAATTCATTTCATGTAAGTTGCAAATTTACATTCCAATGTTTATTCAAAGGTTTGGTGAGTTGCAACATTGATTTGTTCATTCATCATTCCTTTCATGCTATTTTATTTCATTTCAAGGTTTAATTACCAAAACAGGGTTTGACCAAGGCAAACCTCCATTCACCAAAAACAAAAAAAAATTCCCTCTTGATTTTTGTTTATAAATTTAGGTGGAAGAAATATTGAAGATCTCTTGAAGAGAAAAATTGAAGAACTTTTAAAAGTTGTAAAAGTTGTCATAAAAGTTGTCATCTCATAGAATCTCATCTATAGAATTTATTTTTGGTTTTTCAAACCTAAAACCTAGCAAAATTAGAAGGTTTAGATCTGTAGCAGAGGCTCCTAAAATTTTCAAACAAACCCTAACTCAGGACCCATTCGCCCCTAGGTGAATGAGTTCCAAATCAGCTTCAAAAACTTACTTTTGGTGACTGGTAAATATCATTCTTCCCTTCTCTGATCTATGATCTAATTTTTGGTTCTTCTTATTTTGAGTTTCATCTAGCTATTCCAAGTTATAGATTGCATTTTGGTGTTGATTTTCTATTTTTTAGTTTTTCTCCCCAAAGTGTTGTTTGACTAGGACCCTTGTCCTTGCACAAAAAGGAAATGTGTAGATTCACACTTTGAGTTGTTTCACCTAAGGGTTGATAATCATTTATGGTGTAGATCTCATTGCCTAATGAATTGAGGAAGAATAGGTCCATCATAACCCTATTTCCCTTCATTTCTATTGGTGAACCTATTTTTCTTCTTTTCAATAAGCTCAATCTAGGACACTAGATGAGCCACTACAACCATGAGAATGTGGCTTAGGAATAATCAAGGAATAGATCAATGATATAATTTTCCCCCACATGGATGTTGGCAATATGTGTTGTCATTGATTTCAACTCAAGATCGGTTGTCATTGATGTCAAGTGTGTAATACTTTGGAGTTAGATGATGTGCATAGATATTTGTTGGTATAGTAAAAAATGTAGTATATGGATAAAGGGTGGTATGTCTGTTGTCTATGAGTGGTGCGGTGTTGGGTACACTTGTTCCAATATGTTTCCTAGATGAATACATTGATATCATCCATGTTTTGTGTACCGCACATTGACATAAGTTGTATAAAATTTGCTAAAGGCATTCACATTATATACTCTATGATAGAGTCGTGGTCTTTAGGTTTGCATCCCTCCACAATGCAAGCTATTGTCTTATGGTTTAGAAGATAAGTTGGTCGATATGTAAAAGTGTTATATCCAAGAATTCAAGTCATCACACCTTCTACAGTGAAAGTTACAAGTGATAGAGTTTTGGACTATGCTCTGGTAGAGTAATGTGTAGATAAAGGCTTATTGGAATGCTTCGCATTCCTTCAAAAGTGAAGTTGTGGCCATGCGGTTTTGTGGAATATTCAATAATGATCAAAGAATACTATATTGTTGTATCAATTGATTTTGTGGTTTGCAAGTGTAGTTTTTGAATGACATAGTTGTACAATTGGTTCTAGGTTGCTCTGTTTCATCAGTTTGATATGCTTCTCTTCTTGTGCTAGCATATAATGATTAGATTCTTCAAAATAAGGTTGAAGAGATGTTGTGGATAGATTAAATTTTTCTCATCTTTGTCTGCATGATGTTTTTGGTTTATCCCCGATGGTGTAAATTTCAACACTTGGTAGTTTTGGTGGTGTTGATGCTATTTGGGCCAATAAGCTTGTTTCTTTCATTTGCATTTGATCCTAATCAATTAATTTAGATTTGGAGGATGTTTTGTGATGTTTTTAGGTCATGTTATATTGTGTGTTTATTGACAATTTATTTTCTCTTCATAATGTATATGTTTGGAGTTGACCTATGGAGTATCATGTGTTTCATCTAAATTTCATCTTGGGGCTGACCTAATTAGAGTTGTGTGCTTTTGCGGAAGATATTTATAGAAGAAAAAATTCATTTGTGAAGGTATGATAGTACAAAGATTTATGATTGAGCAATATGTTGAAAATGAAGTGTTCAAATTTAGTATGATGGTTTAGATTGTGTGAAAAAGGGACTACAACATCAACATCTATTGGATGCTTCTTCATAGCATTTCATGTTCATGTTTTCCACTATAATTTTCATTTATCCTGCTCTGAGATAGTGAGTCTCAATAGGTCCTTGTATCTTACCCTAAGGTTGTGCACTTAGATTTCAAGTCCTTAGGTAGTGAGCCTTAAACAAACATTGTGATTTTTTTGTAAGTAGTGAGCTTCATATATTGTGAGTTAACTCTCACCATGGTTTTCCGTCATTGGGTTTTCCATATAAAAAACTTGGTGTCCTTGTGTATTGCATGTTTTCATTTCTACTCTTGTGCTTGGATGTTCAATATGCAAATGAAAGTGTTTAAAGTTTTAGTTTATGTTGGTTCACCCCCCCTCTCAAAATTTCAATGTGTTCAACAATTGGTATCAGAGCTAAGTTCCTTTGAGAAGCTTAATAGTTGAGGTAGATCCTACCTTGAACACATGGGGTCTGTAGTAAAGATCAATGATATGTTTGTTCTAGAACTAAATCTAGAGTCAATGAAACTTGAAGGTT
This sequence comes from Sequoia sempervirens, assembly GCA_007258455.2. Taxonomy (NCBI): domain Eukaryota; kingdom Viridiplantae; phylum Streptophyta; class Pinopsida; order Cupressales; family Cupressaceae; genus Sequoia; species Sequoia sempervirens. Next base: position 3,207,422 of record VDFB02338372.1, on the reverse strand, counting down.
CGGACAACAATCTAGATGATTGTGAAGTTTATTTTCAAGGAGAACTCCAATCTTCTCTTGAAGATCTAGATATCAAATATCAAATGTGATTGCATGCTAAAAACATCATAGGAGAAAATTATCAAATCAAAGGAAAAAGCTAAAGAATCAAAAGAAGAAATTGCAAAATTGAAAGCTTAAATAGAAGGAGGAAATAGATATGAGGTTAAATTCAAAGAAGTTCAAGATGTGATCTCTGATTTATGTCAATATTGAAGAAGACAAGAGGATCAAAGATTTTTTGAACACCAACCTCAATGATAGGACTACTTAATGTTCAAAGCTTGAGGAAGGGATATTCACTTTGAGAAAAGAACTTTAAAAATTAAAAGAGAAATTTGAAAAAGGTCTAAAACTGAGAGGTGGTTCTGAAATTCTTGATGAGTTGATTAACTCTCAAAATCCATCAAAAGGGAAATCTAGTCTTGCTTTTGAAAAAGGGAAAAGTCTTATAACTAGTGCATCTACAAACTTATATGATAACTTCAAAGTAGAAGGAAAGTCTGATACAAAGGAGAAGAATGTTGACACTGAAGATTCTAAGAAGAAAGCCTTTGGAGATGTAAAAACATATCAAGGTAACAAGAATGAAGGTGGATTCACTCCTATCTAGAACAAGAAGAAGAATTTTAGGAAGCCTACTCCCAAACAATCTACTCCCAAGCAATCTACTCCTACCGAGTTCAATGGTAATTGTTATGCTTGTAATAAGATTGTTCATAAGGTTGTTGAATGTAGTAGTATGAATTAGAATTCATTTAGGCCTCCAAGGTATAATGCTGTGAATTCTCAATCATTTCATGGTGAGTGCTTTGCTTGCAATAAATTTGGTTATAAGGCTAGTGAATGTAGAAGTAAAGTGATAAGGAATAGTAATGTTATGACTTCTCAATCCTTCTATGGTTACTACTATACATGCAACAAGTTTGGTCATAGGGTTGTTGATTGTATATCCAATGTGAGAAGAAGTAATTATGCTCTACAAACTAGTATCACCTACTATAATTGAAATAAACTAGGACACATTGCAAGTTTTTGCAAAGGAAAGAATGTGAGACCTTCTAATCCTCAAAATAATATTGATAGTAATCAAGAAAAGACAGAATAAAGTGAAGTGAAGAATGAACCTATACCTCAACCTAGTACAAATGGATCCTCCAGTAATTGAAAAGAAAGTATTCACTCAAGGCGAGTTACAATTACAAATATTTTCAAGCCCCTATAAAGCATAAGGAGTTGAAGTCTTTAGCATAATGGTTATTGGTGTCATTAATGTGTTTTCTTAAGGTTCTAGAGAAAATACACTCTCTGTGGAAGGTTGTTGAATGATCATGGATCTCTATGATATCACTAACAATAAAAATCTGCTAGTGTTAAAAAATAATAAATACATTTAATATGGAGTGGTCGTAGGGTTTGTGTGAAACATATTTAGTTCCTATTAGATCAAAATTGATTTAATTCAAAAGATAGGTATATGCAAGTGGTAAGGAAGAGAATAATAATGATAGTATTCTTAGTTATTTCTCTCATCTATTTTTGAAAATCTGGTATTCAGAAAGTGCTATCATGGCTACACCAATTATCATTGATGTCATTGAGAATCCAAGACCAAAATTCAAGAAACATCCATACATATCTATTGTGACTGAGATGGAGAATTTTCTCATGTTCTGTTCAATGTGATTCTTTCTAAAGATGTCCACATCTATATCCACTCTCAACTAAGTGAGTACAATCATCTGAAGGTGAAAGAGTTCACATACAATCATCTCTTGGGTGATGATATTCAACTGAAATCAAAGCATGTGAATGTGGAAGCAAAAGGTTTAGATGCGTAGAAGGGTTTCCCTAACTTTTTTATTAAATATGGATGGGTTAGAATATCTTTGAGCTAGATTCATGAAGATATATTTTGGCTTGATCAAACTGACCTAATCACAAAGGAAGCTATTAGGGTTGTGACTAGATTGTACTCCATTGAACCGATGCCAACACTGATGGAAATGAAGAATGAAGAAGTTATGAAGCTTACTAGAGAGAAATTTGACAAAAGAACCCTAATTGTGGGTGACATATCTAACTTAGGGGTTTGATATGCCACAATAGGTATTGCATACAAAGAATTAGACACAAATAAGGAAGGATCTTCTACCGCCACCACCATCTACACTGCTCATTAGATGGAAAAGGAAGGAGAGGATTATGATCTTTGTGAACTCTTATGATAGCATTTTTTTGGAGAATCTGCATAGAACCAAGAAATCTCGCTGCAATTTCTAGTATGGTACCTTGATCATTTGTCTTATATTTTATTTCTTGAAGGGAATGCTTGGTTTGAAGAATGTGGTATGGAGAAAGGATATCCATGTTTCACATTATATTAGGGGTCATATGCATAGCTTTCTAGATACCAAACAATGTGATACAATGTTCTAGGGTTTCTTCAAAACATTTCAAAATTAAATGCAAAAGAGGGATAGGATACCCTCACAAGTTGTGGAAAGATACATGAATGATATCACCTTTATGGTGGATAAAGATAATTTTTATATGGAGGTGGTTGAACCAAGGACTTCATGGATCACAAAATTTCCTTATGAGCTCCCATATGATTTTGCTTAGAAAACCTAGGGGAAATTTCATATGATAAAATAACCAGCAAACAAATCAAGAATAAGGTAGAAGAAAAGATGAATAAGATGTCAAATGTGAGGAAAATTCAATGTCAAAGTTGAAGAAGGTGTTTGGCACTCCTAAGGGTCCTACGAAAGAATCTCAAGCCACTACTACTATTCCAGCTCCTATAAGAACAAGTAGATTTTCCTTTGTCACTGATACAACTTCCAAACCTACTTAAACTCCTCCTAATAGAAGAAGAGCTACTACTAAGGTACCAACACAAGCTAAGACTACTGACAGGAAGAAGCCAAGATCCAAGCAAAAGGCAAGCAGAGAAAAGATAAATCCTATGAATGTGGATGATGATGAGGAAGATGACACTAGTACAGAAACAACAATATATGATTGAAAAAAATACTAAAAACTACTTATAAATGATTGAACATGGTCACGTGACCATTAGTAGTTTATTATCAGTCATTTATAATGTGGCCAGATTGATGACTAAACCATTTTTAGTCATTTATTGGTCGTTTTCATTGATCGATTTGGTAGTATATTTAGTCATTGATTTAGTGATTGATTGTTGTAATCTGGTCACTTATTTAGTCATTTTTATTCACTAATTTTTTTCCATTGATGGTGTATTTAGTTATTAATTTTAATCATCATTTTGATCAATTTGGTATTATATTTAGTCATTTTTATTTCGCAGGTCATATATTTAGTCATATTTATTCACTATTCATTGATTTTTGCCAATTGGTAGTATATTTAATCAATTTAATTATTATTTGATGTAAATTAGTAGTATATTTAGTCATTTTAATTGACTAATATTTCAGGGTTTAAACATAAAACACAGACATACACATCAATCATCAATTGCACACAATAAGACAGCCATTGAGAAGGAAAAATTGGTGAACTTTATTAATAAAAGAAAGGTGTTCTAGTTACAACTTAGAAATATAGTATTACAATTTTATTTTTAGTCACAAGACTAAAATTTTGAGTTACAATATTGCACAGAAATGATTGCAAGAAAGAAAACTCTCCAAAAATATTTTGCAATGATGGAAACGCATGCTTGGAGCCCTTTAATGCAAGCACATGCCCCTTTCATCTCTTAAAACTTCTACAATGTGGGAAATCTTCTTGGAACAAGTTGTAACGTGTAGAATCCAAGAAGGAGAGTGTTGATCGTGTCCCATATATGAAGCTCTCTCCTTCAATGCACTCAACAATAACCCAGCTAGAATATTTCCTCCTTTATATGCAACGTGTCATCTCATATGAGCAAAAGGGTCTACCTTTTCCACCATGAATGAAGTTGTGCCTCAATATAACCAACAAAATTACTATTAGTCTCAATTCAAAAATTATAAAATTGCATTGTATATTGCAAGTTTACAAAAATAAGTCCAAACACAAAAAAAAAAAGATAAATTAATTAAAAAATTGTATGAGACAAATCACATCTACAGACATGGGAGAGCTATGCAAAATTGGAGAAATTGGCTTAGAAAATGAAGGCAGCAGAGTATTTCTAGATTCAATGCTTTTACTTAGTGTTGTGGAATAGAAGAAAAAAAAACATTTATCCATCACCATAGTGAAAAGTTAGCAATTGCATTTGGTTTGTTAAACATAGCTCCAGGTACAACTATTAGAGTTGTTAAGAACCTTCGAATATGTTCTGATTTTCATTGCATCTAAATTCATCTCCAAGATTGTTGCAAGAGAAATTGTTCTAAGAGATGTGAACCATTTCCATCATTTTAAACAAGGACAATGTTCTTGTGGAGAATATTGGTGATGTTGAATGAAACAATATGAAAAATAGGCTTGCACTATAATAATGTGCACTATATAAGATATCCAGTAATAATGAAGGGACATCCATCAAAGCATAATAATAGGGATATTTTTGTCATATGTTGTAGTTACAAGTGCCCTGCTATACATACATGAAAATTTTGAAGCATAGACAAGGCAAGCAAACTATTTCAAAAAATGTCTCAAAGAAATGTGATATCATGGAATGTCGTGATTGAAGGATATGTTCAAAATGGATTTTTCTAAAAATTTATTAAAAAATTTTAAGAAAATGCAACCAATGGTGTAAAGCCCAACTCCTCAACCTTTGAAAGTTTCCTTCTTACTTGTGTGTGAATTCGATCTTTGGATGAGGATATGAACATCCATCAAAAGCATATTTGGAAGTGGTTTTTTATTAGATATTGTAGTTGAAAGTTGCACTTTGGATCACCAAATCCTTCACAAAACCTTTTGCACAACCATCGTAACACCACATGGCTGTTGTTGGGCCTTTGCGGTGATGCAGGGAAAGGATCCCACATCACTACGAAGGCCCAAAAATAGTCGTGTGGTGTTGTGATGGTTGTGCAAAAGGTTTTGTGAAGGATTTGGTGATCCAAATTGGAACTTGCAACCACAATATCTGATAAAAATCTACTTCCAAATATGCTTATGCCTTAATGATAAATAATCACTCATATAACTGATTAGTTGGAAGAAAAGTGAGAGATAGCATGAGTGCTCAATTAGCAATAAAAATATTGAAAGCACCTTCCTTGAATGTGAGTGAAATTCAGGAATCTAGTTTAGACACAAACTTGTCTCAACAAATGGTACTTAATCTTCCTCATAAATGTGTTGAGTGTGCAATATTTTCCTCCAAGAGAGTATAAAGGATGGCAGGCTATCATGGAGCCATGTATCATTCATTTGTTTTCTCCTTGTTGGCTACCATAGCAGTTTGTGTTTGTGTCTGTTTTCTATTCAAGAGACCCCAAAAAGTTAGTTCAATTCTACCATTCATGTGGGAAATCATTGGTTATGGTGCATATTAAAGCTAAGTTGCTTTGGTTGGGATGTTGGTTCTGCATTTTGTGTTGCAAGAAGTTAGATTCTATGGATATCAAGTCTCAAAAAATTTCTCTCAAATTGTGCCTTATGACATTGAACGTGCTACATCACATTAAACATTCAAGCAAAGCATATGACAATTTATTCCATTAGCAAATCAGGGGAGCCTTCTCATCAGTGGATAAGCTATTGTAAAGAGCCCACAAATATTGATACGGGCTCTTGAGGAGTGACCTAGGAAGAATGAGAGCAAGGTTTCTAGCCTTTCAAGGTTCTTGTTGTGTGAATATTATCATAAATGTGTATTTTGTTCAAACTATGGAAAAAAAGATGTTGTGTATATAATCATAAAGATACCAATGTGTATTTTGAAGCAACTTATGGTATTTTGCATAGGTGCATGCATTCTTTGTAAGGCTTAGTTTTGGGTGGGAACAAACATTTCATGACATACCTTCTTCCTAATTGTGGAAAACCATTAGAAAGACACATTTGGGCTAAAAAATATAGGGAGAATATACTCTCATTCATTGCTTCTCTAGGTGGTATGGAATTATGTAGATACCATGGAATAGATTACATTATACACTATCTTATGTACCAGGGAAACTTGTGTCAAGATCTGAGTAGATAAATGATTCTTTACTATCAAAACATTATACCTTCCATTCTCAGTGTATTTATTGTCATACCTCTCACTAACACTGTTATTTTATTGACACCATTATCCTATTGCCTCTGTAAAAGATCTCCATTTGAAGGCATCTTGACTACATATTATGCACAACAAAACTCTACAAGTGCAACAAGACATTTTTAAGACAAAATATGAATTCACTAAAATAGTATTGTCTAAGCAACATAATATCTTCAAATGAAGGAGCACTATAACTATGACTGAGAAAACATTGTGCAAGCATTATTAGCACTAAGAAATTAAAAAGATAACACATTGAATTGAGTGACTGAGAACACTGAAAGAAATATCATTGTTACAGAGTTGCAAACTTTGAATTGTCCTCTATCCTATAGTATTGAGAAAGGAAGAACACTATCAAATAGTGATTGAATCATAACAAACAATCCAAAAATAATGAAAGTTACTATCAAATGGTGACAAAGATTTGTCCTCTAATTCATTTGCACAAGGTGATTGAGTAAGAAGTAAAATAGCACTAGATCATACCATTGTAAAATGGTCGTGAGTTATGCAATGAACTTCACTGTTCTTTTGATCACAAAGGAGATCAATATAATAACCAACACACTAATGTGCACAGAGAATGTTCATGGAGTGCAAACTTCCTTACAAAGTAATTACCATAGTAGAGTTTGAGTTGAATTGTGTCTGCTATTTTATAATGATATAGATATGTTCTAACCTATAGTTAATTGTTGTAGCATAACAGATAGGCTAAATGTTTGTTCATGTACCATTATTTTAAATTCAAAATTGCTATACCTTGTTCTAGGAGAAAATCACAAGGGGATTCTATACATAAGACACCATTGTTTCAAATTCAAAAATTTTGACTCCTTCACAATTGTTTGCTTCATTTATTTGATCTAAGATAGCCTGTTGTATAGAAGATTCTCTCAAAAACACAGTAAAATCCTTTATTCTAGGAAGACTGTTAAGAATCTTCCCATCATAACAATGACAAAAAGCAGCAATCATTAACCTAAACTTTGCAAGAGTTACATCAAATTCTACATTTCCACTCTCTTTTCAATTATGAATTTTATTCCCAATTTCATCCATGAAGAACTTCCTCAGCTTGTAGATCCTTTTTTTAGCCATAACTTTACCAAGTGTCGAGAATAGCTTTGAGTTTTTAACCAAGCAGTAATTGACAAAATTCGATCTTACTAGATACAATGTGTTGAAAAGCTCAAGTTGAAGTTATTTTGGAAAAGAGTTCCTAAGAGTATAATGCGCAGTTTTGAATTAACATTTTTGTATGAATTCCATATCTTTGATCGACTATTTCGAGCTCGATGACCTTCATCAAGAATAAGTAGAGTTGTGCTCTCTAAAAGTAGTTTTCCAATATGCTTATCCTCCTCATGAAGACTCACATTTGTCTCACAAGTGGGTGGCATAGAAGAAAAAGTGTGATTGTTATTGGCTACAATTGTTTTGTATACCTAACTCATGAGCCAAATGTGAGCCTTTCTAAAGAGGCTAAGCATATTGGAAAACTCTTTTAGAGAGCCTAGGTCTGCTCATTCTTGATGAAGGTCGTCAAGCTTGAAATAGCCAATAAAACATATGGAATTCATGCAAAAAGGTTAATTCAAAACTATGCATTATACTCTTAGGAACTCTTTTCCAAAATAACTTAAAAGAGTTTTTCAACACATTGTATCTAGTAAGGCCAAAAAATTTCAATTTTTGCTTGGGTAAAAACTCGAAGCTATCCTCAACACCTAGTAAATTTATGGCTAACAATGAGATCTATAGGCTGAGGAAGCTCTACATGGATGAAATTGGGAATAAAATTTAGAATGGAAAAGAGACTGGAAAAGTAGAATCTTATGAAACTCTTGCAAAGTTTAGGTTAATAGCTTATGCTTTTTTTCATTTTTATGAGGGGAAGATTCTAAACAATCTTCTCATAATAAAGGATTTTACTGTGATTTTGAGAGCATCTTCTATATAGCAGGATATCTTAGATCAAATAAATGAAGCAAACAATTGTGAAACAACCAGCAATTTTGAATTTGAAACAATGGTGTCTTATGTATACAATCCCCCTATGGTTTGCTCCTAGAATAAGGTATAGCAATTTTGAATTAGAAACAATGGTATATGAACAACTATTTAGCATATCTATTATGCTACAACAATTAACTACAAGTTAGAACATATCCATATTAGCATAAAATAGTAGGTGTAATTCACCTCAAACTCTATTGTGGTAATTGCTTTGTAAGGATGTTTGCACTCCATGAACATTCTCTCTGCACATAGCTAAACATTTAAATTTCTTAACCAAGCTCCAAAAATGAGTATCTTGTCATTGCATGACTCCTACTTTTTCTCTAAGTATGGCAGTACCTGAACTTCTGGTGTTTCTAGATGGAACCTATACCGGAAAAGTGTAGTCTCCATCTAAAGGAACCATCTTTAGAGCTCTTCCCTGAAATTAGGGTTGAAATCATTAGAAGAAAAGCAATACCATAATTCTAAAGTAACAATTTGTATCAAGTCAAATGTCAGAAAGTATAATTAAAAAGACAAATCCTTACAATTGGACCTCAAATTGGATCAAGTAGATTTATATTTTTATCTTTAGAATTTAGGAACTTTCTCTTTCGAATCTTCATAACCTCAAATCAGATCTCCAATTGGACCACTAGATTTATGATTTTATCTTTAGAACGTAAGAACTTTCTTTGTCTAATATTCATGACCTCAAATTGGATCCAAAATTGGACTAGCAGATTTATGATTTTCTCTGTCCACTGACTCTTGTATTCCTATACTCAAGTTCTGCTTCTAAGTGAAAACACTCAAAAGTGTTCTAGACTGGCTCAAGGTACTCTCCAACCTAGTTATGCAACTGATATCAATCCAAGTTTTCCTGAACCATCCATACCTGAATGTTGCACATCACAATCTATTCTTCTTGCACACAAAAATGCCACATATTAACCCCTTCTAAATAAAACATTTAATCATCATAAAATCATAATTAATAAATCATTTCAGTTACAAAAAGAATCTAATGTCATTTACTATAAAAAAAACTATATAAATCACAAAAAATCCATGAAGCCTCCTAAATGTAGCTTAAATCAAGTTTACAAGATGGGTTTTAGCATAAGAAGCTTTCTACTACAACTCTCAATGAATGTATTATAAATAGAAAAAATAATCTTCACACTCGAAGAAATGCAGTGAAACATTTATTCCAAAAATATGTTAGTAGGAGTTAACTAAAACTAGAATGATTTTTTACTTGGTTTCTTTTATGAATATGCCACGTGGAAATGGAATAATCACTAAGAGACCCTAACAATAAAAAAATGAAGTAAATGTTCAAGAAAGGAAATTCCAATGTACTATTGTGTAATGGTGACAAAGGAAATTATATGAGCGTGACTTGCATACAAATCCATGTCATTGAATTGCTATCCATTCAAAGAGAAAATAAGCAATGTAAGAATTTGAGCAATATACATCCAAAGGGTTATGTTGTAACAGTAATGGAATCACCATAAGATCACAACCGAGGAACAAATTCTTGTGAATGTACTTATGTGATCCATAAATTTATTGTTCATGTGGCACAGTTGTGCTACAACAAATACAAGATACATTCATGTGTGACCCAAGTTTAATGTGGCTATGTTGTGATAGAAATGGAGGCACTCATATGAGCACAATTCATGTACAAACTAATCATTGTCATCACAACTAGGTGTCAATCATCATTGGGTGCATTCAAGTTGACTCAAGTTTAACATGTTACAATGTAATGATAGCATGATCCAAGAGTGATTACTTCTTGCCGCAATAAAGAGCCTATAACTCTAGTTGATATGCAAAGTGGTGTTATATCAATTATGTATTGCATTCAAGCACAACCCATGTTTAATGGGCTATTCTAGAGAGTGGTCAAGATTTTCTAAACCTTATGAATGTTACTTAAAAGTGTACAACTTAAAATATAGACCAAGTTTTTCACATACTTGAATGCAATCCAAATAAAAAGGAAAGGAAAGAAAACAAAGAAGAATCCTCTGAAAACACTTGAACATGTGCCTCTACAACTTGAGGCTACTATCAATGCAATTACACAGTATGATGCACTAAAAGAGGTTGATGCTCTTTATGATGAGATGTCCCTGTTGATAAGACCATAATTGAAAATTCAATAGTTATGTATATGAATAGATTTAATATGGGGGTATGTGCAAAATCATGATGGGCAAAAAAGTGGCAATATGATGGGTATGTGGCTGACAACTTTTTTCTTACCCAAAATTGATGAAACGAAAAGGGTTTTTAAAGGAGATTCTTAGCTTTCCACCAATATAAATTATGCCTTACTTTGAATTTAATAAGTAATTATTATTCATTTTCTACTCAAATTATGACTAAAGTCTTGATTGATAGGCTAATTGAAAAATATTTGTAGCTTTCAAATAGTATCACATTTTTTGATTCCAGAACATGCATCACATTCTATGCTTCGCATACTATAGGATTAAAAAAAGAAAAATTGAATTTCATAAAGTTTTGACCAAGTTAAGGTGGTCAGACATATGAGTTTTTATAATTTTTAAAAGTTGTAATAAAAAATTCATAATTAATTATTTACATGGAAAAAAATTACAAACAAATATGCATCACATCGAGACATGAGTCCTCTACTTATATCTAAAATCTTATAAAAAAAATTATCATTTTATTGTTGTTAGGGTGGTTATACAGACACCTACTTCTTATTTTTTCCCTGAAATTTAAGTACTACTGCATTGAGATTTCAAATTTTCACCAAATAGATTTTTTTTTTTAACTCTAGTAGTTTAGAAACTACATTCAATTTTCTACATATTTTATTCTTGCATATTTTTAAAATAATATAGATAACTTATTCATTTTTTTACGTCAAGTTTCCTAACTCTGATTTTTATGATTTTTTTGCCACTTAAGGGCCTATTTTTTCCATGATGATCCTGCACATACCTATGGATCTAAATGAAATCATTGATCAACTTTTGGAAAGTTTGGCAGATGTAATAAGTAACAAAAGGAATGAAGTTATTGTAGAAGAAGCTAAGATGAGACAACAAGCATTAGAGAAGGTTGTTATTTCTATTTCTCATGAAGAAAGGGTCAAATTATCTCAATACCAAGCACGAGAATTTAGAACAAAACAAAGAATAAATACTCTAATGGGGAAAGATAAAGGAGAAATATATATTAAAAAATGTTAATGTGATTAATTTTCCATTGCGGTCAATTGCTGGTGGTGAATTTTCCTTGAGGTTAATTTTACATGGTGATGAATTTTCCTGTAGTGAAGTGTTGACGATGAATTTTCCCCCAACGACTTGTTGGCGGTGAATTTGCATAGAGCCTTTTTTCATATACCAAAATTCCTAGGTAAATTTCCCCCCCAAAGATGATCAACCCCCAACAAAATTAAATATGTAAACATATTTCCTCAATCTTGGGCATTCAAACAAAAGCCATGATGATTAATTCTAACCATTAAGCAAAAATCAAAGAGAGCGGCTGCCAAAACTTCAAACAAACAAACACCAACTATAAAGCAAACCAAAAATTTTAAAAGCTCCTATGTCAAAAGGTAAATGGCGAGTATTTAGAATTGTGAGATACTATAAATGTAGCATACCAACCCCCATTGAAGTAAAAATTTCTAATTTTTCACCTTACGAGTAAATAAACTATGTAACAAGCCATTGCAATAAAAAAATTATTTTCTTTATTGAGAATATACGAACAAAGTTGCATAGAATAATACAATAAGGATTCCTTTTCATTTCAAAAATTCATTTAAGTTACATCAATAAAAGAATGAAAAAATTTACATACATAGCTCAATGAGCTTTAGAACAAATAGTTGTAAGACGGTCTAGGATCCTTCCTTTCAAATCTTGGTTCTTTTGTCGCTTGATGTGGAGGAGAAGCATCACTTAGGCATTTTTCCTCCAACCACAGACTCTTAATGTAGTCCCCACACATCTATCATTCAATAGATGGCCCTTCCCTTCGACGAAGAGATTGGTAGAGTAACCAAAAACGATAACCAAATGAGCATAGTGTTGTGTCCTACATAACTATAACTTTGTAATCGCACAATCTCGAACTAGCATGTAATACTGGGTCACGGTGAACTGACAGTGGAGCCAAAGGTCATCACACTACTTTGGCCAAATTATTTCATTCAGTATTTCTATTGAGGGTCATCCATCACATACACTACTTAGGGTCGATTTGACTTAGGGCGTTCTTAAACTATGTATAGGTATTTCCTTTAATGGATAATCTATCATCCCAGAGATAACCTATCACCATTTTAATCTACTTGGAATAACCTACTTAACAAGTAAGTACACAAGCTCCCTCCCATACTGGATTAACTATCCTAGGAGAAAACACAAGCTAGTCTAGTTATATCAAGAACTTAGCTAAGTGTATCTCATGTGCCTCACATGTTCAATCATATCTAGTATAATACCTATGAAAAACATCAACTCCTATTATGGAGTACTTTAAAGGCACGTCACGAAATTAGCATAATAGCTTCAATTTCCTTTTTCAAAGACATTCTAATTTCTCTAATGCACACATTAGAAAAGATAACTCAAGCATACATGGAAAACACATTATTCATAAGTAAAACAATAGAGAAGAAGGTCCTCGTGCCTAGTATTACTTATCCAAGTGTTTATCATCAATGCAACCTTTTCCAAAAAATAGTAAGCTTGATAACAACTTCTCTAGAACATCACAAAGATCTCTAACTCTCTAGTTGATAGTTCACTTCACTCAAGTAACAACTCTCTCACAAATATATAGAGTTATTTCTCTCTTTCTCACAATAAAAATAAAGTAGGAAATAATTTAGTAAAAAGACTTGCAAGAGAAATGCAAAGATGTGTCCCTTCAAATGAAATGGCTCTGCTATTTATAAAGCAACTTGGTAACTTCTTAGTGAATAGATTATGCATGATAATCGATAGAAAACTCCATGAAAATTAACACATGAAACTCAACAAAAAGGTGGTGATCAAACAAGCTTATACTCAACAAGAACTTCAACATATCGACTTACAAAATTTCTAGCAAACAAAGACATTCAAATTTGTATATGCTCAATTTGAATTAACTTAAGCAAAAGACATCTACAATAATTGGGTTTCCAGAGATGGAACCAAATTCATCCACACTCCTCACTTGGCATGGTTTCTTTTCCATCAAAATAAATCAACTTCCAATTCGCAACAGCAAGCAATCATCGACTAGGCTTGGTAATGAGTTAGCTAAGACATTAAATACGTTGGAAAAATTCATCGACATATATATTAAACATGGCAGAAATGTTTACTAAGTCAAAGTTAATCTCTATCAAAGGCATCAACCAAGTCCATGCTTGTATCAATATAAGACAGCAAATCAAAATGCATTACATATGTTTCATAATATGTGACATTGTGAGTGAGACTCAGCTTTAGAAAACAATCATAAGCAACTTTCATTCGACTTCCAAAATCATAGTCATTATCAACTATAATCAACCTTTATAAATCAGCTTCTATTAATGTAAATGATAGTCGATAAATAATATATATAATATGTTTAAATATATATATAATATATCATATACATATATATATATAATATCATATACATATATATATATAATATCATATACATATATATATATATATTTAAATACCCTTTATATATATATATGTATATGTATATATATATATATACATATATATAATGTTAATATATGTTTACATATATATATATCATAAACTATCAATGTAAATATTTATACAATGTTTAGACAAGTATACATTCGATATAAATATATAAATGAGTACATGCAAGATAGTTTTTAACATATAATAAACACAATATATTGAATGTATGCATATATACATATTTATAAAAGTATATGCCTTTATGTACATGTATATGTAGGTATATCTATATCGATGCATCTGTATGAGTGTGTCCATCTACTAATGTACGCGTGTATTGATACACATGTACATATGGATATGTGTATATACCATACATATATATATATATATTTTCACATTTGTTTCACATAAAGCCATTAATAATTACCATCATATTGATAAGTATTTATGTGTAGTACATCTATACATGTGCATATTTATACACTTACTCCACATACGTCCCACTTATCAATATAATTGTAATAGTACAAGAAGATCTCAAAAGCTCAATTAAGTAAACATCGCCCAATAATGCATGAAGTAGTAAACAAGACTCTATCAATGCAGACATATCAAAAAAGGATGACTTACAACTTCCCACAAACTAACTTAATTCAGTCACTCTAATGTGGTTATGTATTCTCAGATAGTTTATGTTACTGGTTACCCAACCAAGATCTTCTCTCGAGTGATACTTCCCCTCCGCCTAGAGGAGTGGAACATATACCTGCATCAACTAACATATGCACATGGCAGTCAATCGTTCACAACACATGCAGTATACATAAAACATCTCCAAAGTTAGAATAATAATTCAATAACCATCCATTCACATAAATGTAGTACTTTTCCATGAGATAACATCATATGATAACAAGGTACAAGCACAATTTATTCATCTCCAGAATTCACTTTTAGATTCATATTTACCCTATGTAGTAATAGTAAATAGTAATTACATAATTGGGGTGTAACATACTCCCCCCTTACAAATCATCATCCCCAATTACTTTAGGTAGCATTATAAAACATAATAATAAACAATATATTGTTTCAAACATCCTCGTAAACATTAAGAATATGAGGAGACTTTTGCAAAATTTCAGCATAGTCCTCCCAAGTAGCCGAGTCTTCTACATATTGGTCCCATTGGAATTTGCATTGCAAGACTTCTCTGTTACGCAAGTGTAGCTTACATTTTCTAAGCACCTTGATAGGCTCGAGAGTAACCACTCTAGGGTCCCGTACCTATAAAACAGTCCAATCAATCACATGATTATCACCAAGTATATACTTTTTAAGGTAGGACAGATGGAAGACATTATGCATTTTGGCAAGAACTGGTGGCAACGCAATCTGATAAGCTATTGGATTCACTTCCTCAATAATCTAAAAAGGTCCAACATAACACGGGACTAACTTAGAAGACTTTGCAAATTTAATGGAGCTCTTGTGATATTTCACTCTCAACAACACTTTGTCACCTATGGAAAAATTGTGGGGTACTCTCTTAGCATTAGCGTAGCTTTTCTGTCTATCATTAGCTTCAGCTAACCTTTTCTTAACAATCTTAACCTGCTCATCCATTTCAGCCAACATCTCTATACCAAGACTCACTTGATCCTCAAGTTTATCCCAACTTATAGGAGTTCGACATTTTTGGCCATACAAAGCTTCGAAAGGAGTCATCTTTATAGCATAATGATAAGAATTATTTTAAGAAAATTCTACTAAGGGAAAGTAGTCTTACCACTTGTACTTTTGATCCATGCAATACATCCTAAGTAGGTCTTCCAATACTTGATTCACCCTTTTAGTTTTCCCATCCATTTTTAATTTGGATGATAAGCTGAGCTAATGTTCAACTAAGTCCCTAGTGTAGAAAACAAGGTTTTCCAAAACCTAGAAGTGACTCGTGCATCTCTATCTAAGATAATCTTCTCAGGAATCCCATGCAACCTAAACACTTCTTGCACAAATTTCCTTGTTATGACATGTGCTCCATCAGTTAGATTCCTTGGTGTAAAATGTGCGACTTTGGTAAGCTTATCTACTACCACAAGAATGGAATTGCGCTTATTCCTTGACAAAGGAAATCCTTGCACAAAGTCCATACTTATGACTTTCCACTTCCTCTCTGGTATATCATTTAGGTATAACGAGCCTGCAGAATGATGATGCTCTGCTTTCACCCTTTGACACTCAAGACACCTAGCCATGAAACCAGTTGCATCTCCTTTCATACCTTTCTAGAAGTATAATGGCTTTACATTTTTCATCATTTTCATCACTCTGGGGTGTCTAGAGTACTATGATTTATGTACTTCCTTCCATACCAGATTTATTAATTCCTTCATGTCAAGTACATATATTCTACCTTTATATCTAAGTAATATGTTAGGTTCAAAATGTAAACCTTTATACCTTGAATCTTGTGGATTGTTAGTGAGTGCTTTCTTGACTTGTAAGTAATACTCACCCTCGTTGCATTTCTGCAACACTTTCCCTTTGAAGTCAGTTTGAATTGTTACTATAGAAGAAATATGATGTCTTTGACTTAGAGTGTCAGCAACCCGATTTTCTTTCCCTTTAATATAACTGATATTAAAATCATATTCAGCTATTAACCCTAACCATCTTCTATGTCCAGCATTTAGATTAGGTTGAGTAAAAAGGTACTTTAACCCATTATGGTCATTTTTCATCTCAAAGGGTTTTCCTAATAGTTAATGCCTCCACATTCGCAATGTTTGAACTGCAACTGCTAATTCTAAATCACGCGGTGCATAATTCATTTCATATGGTTTCAGCTTTCTAGATTCATAAGCAATTACTTGCCCATCTTTCATTAATACCCCTCCTAACCCTTCACCACATACATCTATGATCACCATAAAGTTACCCTCAGAATCCAATACTTTTAAGATTGGTGTGGTGGTTAATTTCTCTTTGATTAAGTTGAAAGCTTCTTGACACTTCTCAGTCCATTCATATTTATTTCCTTTCTTTTGTAAAGAAGTAATCGGGAAAACAATCTTAGAAAATTTTGCAACAAACTTCCTATAGTACCCTGCTAGACCCATGAAACTTCTTACCTCCAACACATTCTTAGGTGTAGGCCACTCCAATACTGCCTTGATCTTAGCTGGATCTACATAAATTCCATCTATTGAGATCACATGACCTAGATAATGTACTCTCTTTTGGAAGAATGTACACTTAGAAAGTTTACCATACAAATTATGTTCTCTTAAACATTGTAGGACCATTTCTAAATGATTGCAATGTTTTTCCTCATTTCTAGAATAAATCAAGATATCATCTAGAAAAACTAATACAAATTTTTCAAGGCAATCCCTAAATACACTATTCATTAGGTTCATAAATGTTGCGGGTGCATTTGTTAAAACAAAAGGTAAAATGGTGAACTCATAGTGTCCATACCTAGTCCTAAATGCAGTTTTAAAGATATCTTCATCTTTAATCCTCAATTGGTGATATCCAGATCTCAGATTTATTTTAGAGAATACGGCGGCTCCCCTCATTTGATTGAAAAGTTCATCAATGCGTGGAAACGAATACTTGTTCTTAACTGTAGCTTTGTTATGCATACAATAATCGATGCACAAACATAAGGTATCATCCTTCATTTTAACAAAGATGATTGGTGCTCTCCAAGGTGAAACACTTGGTCTTATCAGTCCTTTAGACAACAATTCATCCAATTTTTCCTTAAGTTCCATAATTTCAATGGTCGTCATCCTATAGGGTACCTTAGAAATAAGTTCTAACCTTGGAACTATATCAATAGAGAAATCAAATATTCTTTTTGGAGGTAACCTTGTCAACTCATCTGGAAACACATCCAAAAAATTTCTCAATATTGGATATTTCTCCATATCCGAGTTTCCAATTTCATCTATTTCACCATCTTCTAACTCCTGAAAACTTTGGATCCCCAAATCATCACCATCCTTTCCAAGTTCTTCAATCTTTATGGCAAAGAGTTTACACCCTTTCTTCTTAGCTCTTCTAAGTTGCATTGTTGTGATTTGTCAAATTATCCTAACCTCTCTAGGTATTCCTTAGAATTTTACTTGATTTCCAAAATCATCTAGGCATTCTATAGTTTTCGCATGGAAATCTACTTTAGCCCTATGTCTCCACAACCAATTCATACCAAGGATAACGTCATATGATCCTAGAGGTGCGACATAAGGGTTTACTTCTGTAGAAAAAATAGGTAATTCTATCTTAGCCTTGAATAGACATTGATCCACCTTTGCTCTTGTTTGGTTTACATACTCTACATCCCAAGACATTGTCATGTATCCTGCCTTTTTAGATAATTGTTTAACTGCTCTAGGTGAAATGAAATTCTTAGTTGCACCAATATCAATAAGAACATAAATAGGTAAGCCAAACAAAATACCTAGTGTTTCAACTGGAGTTACTTGGTACTCTTCCTGACGATCATCCACAGTTGCATGTATCTTTTGCTGAAACATTGCATATTGGGTGGGTAATGGATTACCATATGGTCACGATCCAAAAGTTTTATTGGGACACTCATTATCATAGTGATCCCCTTTACATATAAAACATTTTGTATCCGGCCCCCTTTTTCCTATAGTTTAACAAGACTTATTGACATTTTCACTAGCCTTATTGGTATTACCCATATTAGAGTCATTCCTTTTATGCTTTCTTTTAGACTCTTTTCCATCATTTCAAAATCTCGTTCCCTTTCTCCTTGGAACATTTTGCACAGGTTCCACCTTCTTCGAAACTATCTTGTCAGGAACTTCCATATCCTTTTTTTCTCTCTTCTTTCTTGACAAGTGGAATTAGCCTAAGCTTTTGCTCCTACTTAATTGTTTTCTCATATACAAGATCCATTGTTGTTGGACCATTCATATCCACTTCACCTCTGATCTTATTGTTAAGTCCCATTATAAATTTTCTAATGCAGAAGCGCTCATCTTTGTGATATATGGGAACATAGCACAAAAGTCGAGTAAACTTCTCCCAATATTTGTTGACCATCATGTTACCTTGTTTCAACCCCTGGAAATCTGAGATTTTTTGGTCATAGTATAGTTGTGGCAACCATCTCTTATGGAAAATCTCTATGAATTCCCCCTATGTTAATTTCCATGAGTTAATACTAAGTTCCAACTTCTTGTTCATCGGCTAGTTAGAGGCTTCTCCAGCTAACTGATATGCACCCCACATGGCTTTATTAACCTCATCATAGTTTTGTATTCAAAATACTTTCCATTTGGACAAGCCACACTTCATCCTCTTCACCTCTAGCACTACCATCAAACTTGGGTGGAATAATCTCAGAAGGTGTAGGTGATTTTTCCCTTTCATGATCATGGGTTTCTTCATGTCCATGAGAAGAGTTTTCCCCCTCATGCTTATTAATGGGAACATCATTCTCTACCCTATCCTTAACTCTTTCTTGCTCAAGATTTGGTCAAGTATAGCCTCAACTCTAGTATTTCCTTGTCCAACCTCTTGACTTCAACCAGGGTTAGTTCATGTCCTCACCATCCTTACAAGATCAATTTTTACCTAAATGTTTATCCATGTCAGACTAAATTATGTTATCAACTATCTTATCGAAAACATTAAAAATGGAATTCATATGCACATAAAGAGTTACACATAAGATTAAGCACATGCTCTTTTTGATAAACACATAATTTTATTCATTTCATGGGGATTTCAATATCCTTTCGATTACATGGAGTGACTATTCAGATAGTTGAGTGGAGAGTATCCTTCGGATTCACTATTTGACATATAACTTAAAGGAGTGTAACTTACATACTAAGATAGTTGTTTTTCCCTATCTTTTTGTTCATCCCTCATTTGTTTGTACCTATCCCAAAAAGGATAATAGCCTTCAAATTTATCATCCAATACATAGCTACAAGAAGTAATGTCAATATGGTGTTCATCAACAATGTAGTCTACCCTTTTCGCAGACATTTGTTCATGAGATCATTTCTTGTCTAGCGGTGTTCGTGGTACATATCCCTCAGATTCGTTACTCGAAGAAATTATTATTACTTCAGCCAATGGAAGAAATCTAGGGTCCCTAAAGATGAATTTTGGACTAACACTTCCTACTAAGGGCATATCCCTGGAAAGTGGTAATGACTCAAACTTTTCTGGTGAGATGGTTGGTAGGTAGTTGTACATAGCCTCCATCTTCATCTTTCTCTTCACATCACTAGTCTAAGAGAGTGCATGACTAAAGGTTTCGGTGTCACTCAACCAGATATAATTAGTGTAGTTATTTCCCTTGATTTTTCTAACGATGGCTTCCCTTTTCTTCTTGTCCTTGAGGTAGCGCTTGTTTTCAATTACTAACTTTCAAGTTGTTACTCTGAGATGAACCATCTTGGCACAAGAATTCACAACTTTAGATAAAATTGGATGGAAAGAATAATGAGCTCATAGGTTCCAAAGCTAAACCTAGTAGCTTTGATAACACATGTAACATACCAACCATCATTGAAGTAAAAATTTCTAATTTTTCACCTTATGAGTAAATGAACTATGTAACAAGCCATTGCAATAACAAAAATTATTTTCTTTATTGAGAATATACGAACAAAGTTGCATAGTATAATACAATAAAGATTCCTTTTCATTTCAATAATTTATAAGTTACAACAATACAAGAATGCATACATATACATATCTCAATGAGCTTTAGAACAAATAGTTGTAAGATGTTCGAGGATCCTTCCTTTAAAATATTGGTTCTTTTGTCACCTATTGTAGAGGAAAAGCATCACTCAGACACTTTTCCTCCAACCACAGACTCTTAATGTGGTCCCCCACACATCTATCATTTAATAGATGGCCCTTCCCTTCGACGAAGAGATTGGTAGAGTAACCGAAAACAACAACCAACTGGGCATAGTGTTGTGTCCTACACAACTAGAAATTTGTAATCCCACAATTTTGAACTAGCATGTAATATTGGATCATGGTGAACTGACAGTGGAGCCAAAGGTCATCACACTACTTTGGCCAAATTTTTTCATTCAATATTTCTATTGAGGGTCATCTATCACATACACTACTCAGGGCCGATTTGACTTAGGGACTTCTTAAACTACGCATAGGTATTTCCTTCAATGGATAATCTATCATCCCAAAGATAACCTATCACCATTTTAATCTACTTGGAATAACCTACTTAACAAGTAAGTACACAAGCTCCCTCCCATACCGAATTAACTATCCTAGAAGTAAACATAAGCTAGTCTAGTTAAATCAATAACTTAGCTAAGTGTATCTCATATGCCTCACATGTTCAATCATATCTAGTTTATAATACCTATGAAAAACATCAACTCCTATTATGGAGTACTTTAAAAGCACATCATGAAATCAGCATAATAGCTTCAATTTCCTTTTTCAAAGACATTCTAATTTCTCTGATGCACACATTGGAAAAGATAACTCAAGCATACAAGGAAAACACATTAGTCATAAGTAAAACAATAGAGAAGAAGGTCCTCATGCATGTTATCGCTTATCCAAATATTTGTCAGTAATGCAACCTTTTCCAAAAGATAGCAAGGTTGATAACAACTTCTCTAGAACGTCACAAAGATCTCTAACTCTCTATTTGATAATTCACTTCACTCAAGTAACAACTCTCTCACAAATATATAGAGTTCTTTCTCTCTTTCTCATAATAAAAACAAAGCAAGAAATAATGTAGTAAAAAGACTTGCAAGAGAAATGCAAAGATATGTCCCTTCGAATAAAATGGCTCTACTATTTATGGAGCAGCTTGGTAACTTCTTAGCCTATAGATTAGGCATGACAATGGACAGAAAACTCCATGAAAATGAACACATGAAACTTAGCAAAAAGGTGGTGATCAAACAAGCTTATACTTAGCAAGAACTTCAACAAATCGACTTACAAAATTGCCAGCAAACAAAGGCTCATTTAAATCTGCATATGCTCAATTCGAATTAACTTAAGCAAAAGACATCTATAGCAATTGGGTTTCCGGAGTTGGCGCCAAATTCATCCACACTCACTTATTGGCGCAGTTTCTTTTCCATCAAAAATAGAAAACTTCCAATTCACAACATCAAGTAGTCATCAATTGGGCTTGGTAATGGGTCAACTAAGACATTAAATACGTTGGAAAAAGTCATCGACAAATATATTAAACATGGCAGAAATGCTTACTAAGTCAAATTTAATCTCTATCAAAGGCGTCGACTAAGTCCATGCTTGTGTCTATTTAAGACAGCAACTCAAAATGCATTACATATGTTTCATAATATGTGACATTGTAAGTGAGACTCGGCTTCATAAAACAATCATAAGCAACTTTCATTCAGCTTCCAAAATCATAGTCATTATCGACTATAATCAGCCTTTATAAATTAGCTTCTATTAAAGTAAATGATAGTCGATAAATAATATATATAATATGTTTAAATATATATTATTATATACATTATATATATTATTATATATATAATATATCATATCATATATATATATATACCATTTATATATATGTATATGTATATATAGACATGTATATAACGTTAATATATATATATATATATCATAAACTATCAATGTAAATATTTATACAATATTTAGACAAGTATACATTCAATATAAATATATAAATGAGAACAGGCAAGATAGTTTTTTGCATACAATAAACACAATATATTGAATGTATACATATATACATATGTATAAAAGTATATGCCTCTATGTACATGTATATATAGGTATATCTATATCAATGCATCCATATGAGTGTGTCCATCCACCAACATACGTGTGTATCGATACACATATACATATGGGTACGTGTATATACCATATATGTGTATGTGTGTGTGTTCACATTCAATTCACATATAGCCATTCATAATTACCATCATATTGATAAGTATTTACGTGTAGTACATCTATACATGTGCATATACATGTCGTTAGATCCCATTGACATGTATGTGCATATATATACACTTACTCCACGTATGTCCCACTTATCAATATAATTGAAATAGTACAAGATCTCCAAAGCTCAATTAGGTAAACATCACCCAATAATGCATGAAGTAGTAAACAAGACTCTATCAATGTAGACATATTGAATAAGGATGACTTACCAACTACCCATAAATTGACTTAACTCAATCGCTCTAATGTGGAGTGTGTATGCTTAGATGGTTTATGCTATCGGTTACCCGACCAAGATCTTCTCCTGAGTGATACTTCCCCTCTGCCTGGAGGAATGGAGCATATAACTACATCCACTAACACACATGCACATGGTATTCAATTGTTCACAACACATGCAGTATACATAAAACATCTCCAAAATTAGAATAATAATTCAATAACCATCCATTCACATAAATGCAGTACTTTTCCATTAGATAACATCATATGATAACAAGGTACAAGCACAATTTATTCATCTCCAAAATTCACTTTTACATTCATATTTACCCTATGTAGTAATAGTAAATAGTAATTACACAATTGGGGTTTAACAATAAAGCCACCCAATCCTTACCAATAATAGAATCTTTTTTGGCTCTTCACAAAAACAATTTCAATCTTGTGTCAATATTAGGAATATAAGAAACCAACACACCAAATGTGTGAAGAACATAAAAGTTAGACTAGTGTTCAATTTTAAACCTACAATATATTTGATTACATGTTATTTTCTTGACTTTTATGACCTATATTTCAATTTCTTAAATCAACATTCTTGAAAGGTTTATTGAAAAACTACTCACAAACCCCAATATATTGACAAGATTGTGGAATATAATCTTGCACTTGCTAATTTACCCTTAACTAGTACACTACCAAAGGTTACATGGAAATTTGTTGTATGCCTACCAATTGTATTTGCTTAAAAGTTTCCAATACTTCTGTTAGCTCTCAAAAACATAGGCTGAATGCCTCAAGGGATTGCCAATCACTTGATACGCTTTAGGGCAACAGACAAGGTCAAGAAGACTCAACCTTCTACTCTTTAGGTGCTGCAAAACCTGGGCGGGTGTACCTCTCTTGAACAATGCAGGCTTAACTTGTGATTATCTTCTTAAAGCAATTTGTTCACAATGGCAATGGGAGGTGAACAAAATAAAATCCAACTTGAAAACAGTAACAATATTTTGATCTGAATCCTAAAATGAATGCTTGACTAATAGATGTAAAGAAGACTAAATAAGTTCAAATAATGAAATGCGGAGACTAGTGCCTCATTGGGTATGCAGAGTCAAATGAGATCAAGATGAGCAACACTTCTCTGAGAAAATTCAAATTATCTGGCATATATTATGTTTACAACTTGTATAAACATGCAAGAATGTGATTACTAAGCTCTACTTGAATAATCCAATCAAATCTCATTGATTACTATGATTAACTAAAAGGATTTAGTCTTTACTTGAAAGATCCAATCAATCAATCACACAAGTGTAGCAAATGTGCATTGATAAATTGAATACAAACTTGTCATATCAATTGAAATAATCAGAAAGAATCCATCTTGGAGACAACTTAGCAATTCTTTTATTAAATTCAATAGATAACTAATATCAGACATGTGTAGCAACATCAATTGACATTCATAAATACCTCCATCTTAGAACATGCATCATAGCCTCTGATTTGATAAATTTACAGTTTTGTATCCATACAATTGCCTACTGTATCGAATAATGATAACTGGTCCCTATTACAACATGTAAAATTCCTATTTATACACAAGCATTTGAAGAAAATATCAAATTGAGATCACATGTCAGCCCAGCACAAAAAAGGGCTCCAATCGAGCTAGCAAGCAATGGTCACCCAAGCACATTCATGTCGGCCCTGATGTTTTATTTCTGTTGTTCAGCTGTGAATAGTCGGCGAGACACAAAATATCATTTTGTCGAAGGCAATTCACTCATTACCATCCCGTGTCCATTGTGTTTGCATTTGTCATGACCGTCGACCGTCGGGGAGATGTCATGAAAATATCATTAACGTTTCGCCGATATCATAATTCTATCATACTCATTTCCAATCAGTGAGACAAAAGGATATCTCTTACCGACGTGATCCTTCTATTTTATTCACTATCGCAGTGACCACATGGTCTCAGAGAGACATCTCATAGATTAGGCTCTGCCTCACCAAATATTTTCATACATTTTGAGTCATTGTGATACTCCAATTTTTACACCAACAAAGTGACCTTCGCTTCCACTCGGCGAGACTCCGGGCACCTCGCCAAGACCACATATCGAAACAAAAAGTCACAATGAGCAACACCCATTTATAGTATTCAATTTCGCCAGGACGACAAGACCCTCTCACCGAAAATAATATGGGCCATCAGCAAGACAAAACAGTATAGGGGAGAGGTCATATAGAATGCCCACATAATACCAAAAGCCAAAAATCACACCGCGTAGCATGTTTTGTCCTATTCATCCTCGCTAAGACATAAGAAATCACCTATCGAATTGTACATTTCAGTTGATTGATTGTCGCTGTAGCTTCAAGACATCGGGGAGACCATATACCGAAAGTTTTATCTCCCACTGAAAGCTATTTAGAAGAAAACCTTTTGCATTGTCGGTGAGACAAACTCACTTCACTAAGACCTCCCACCACGGATCTCAACATATGCTGAAGGGAACCCAAAGTGCACCTGTCGCCAAGACATCATAACTTCGGCAAGACGTTAGACCGAACATTCAACTCTCGCTGATAAACCGTTCCAAGCACGAGTCGAGGAGACACGTTGAATTCAGTGAGACCCTATGCCGATAGCCATAACATATGCCGATAGATGTCTCTTTTGTTGCCAACACAAGATGAACATTATGCCGATAACCAACCACAAACAAAAACTAGTCATTGCGACAAAACAAAGGTCCTGTCGAATGCCACCTACAAACAAACTTCAATCGATGTGACATTAAATGAGTCTTGCTGATAGGCAACACAGACTCATGCAAGTGGAAAATACAGAATTGATCGGGGAGACAAGAATGAACCTATGCCGATATGGACCTAGACATGAAAAATGCACAACACAATTGATTCAATGGGACAATATGGCAAACTATAGATGAAAAATGCATACGGTAGGACCAAATTTGGAAATTTATGAATGAAAACATATGTAAAAACACCAGATTTTTACAGTTCCAACAACTTCTTCAAGATATCCAAAGCAGAACTCCATTTGCACTTTACAGATGTGCAAGCATGTTGCATATGTCCACAACCCCACTTTTTAAAAACTATATATCTTTTTCCTTTACCATATGCGGGAAGAGGAGAATTACGTGCAAATTGCACTTTTTAAAGTTTTTTCTAGCTGATATGAATACGACCTGTGTAACACTACATTTTCTCTTTCAAAACCAACATATAATCCCTTCTTTTTCAAGAATCAGAGGCATAATTGTACCTTTGCAAACCTTTTTTTTCTTGCTTGCACGCTGAGTCCGCCCTTCTGTATTTTGTCCTTTATTGCTATACTTTGGGTGTGGAAACAAGTAAGCATTTTGCAACTTTCCTTGCTTGTGTAAGGTCTGCACTTCTCCTTTATTAGGTATTTTTCATCTTGAAAATGTCAGCTTTGTATTTTTCATCTAATTTTTAATTTGTTTTTTGTTATGATCCATAAATATATCATTTAATTTTTGTATTTTCATAACTAGAACATATAATTTATACTCAAACCAATCATGTTTATACTTCAAATATTCTATTGAACCTACTTGTCAACTTTCCATGCAATCTTATGACTTTGTAAAATTGTGCATTATGGTAAAATAAAGATGTTGAAGAGTACCCTATGATGGTATATCTTTCAAACTACAAACCTAGTTTCTTTCTCTAGGATTTGATCAGTATTAAGTCATTTGCAAAAAGTTATCAAGTTGATATGGTTTTATGACTCAACTTAAATGAACTTGCAACACTTTGGAAAGATTGAACTTGACTACAAGCAACCAGCGATTGGCAATTTGACAAGCAATTCAACACTATAAAATGATTAAGAACATTTGCAATTAAGACCTATCAATGTAAACATTAATGACTTCTACTTGATTAAATCAAGATGACAAAGGGCCTTCAAATGTGACTCAAAAATCGCTATGGCATTCAAAACAATGATTCAATAATGCATGTCAACCTAGGGAATGCAAAAAGTTCAAAAAACTTCAAGGTCAAAAATGTGAACACATGACATTTGAAAATAGAAAAATTATCTCTTCTATTTGTCACAAGTTGATACTAGTGGAATATTTTGCATGTTTTTGAGACCATATAGAACTTACTATTTTTCAAGCATTCATGATATCTTTTCTTGCTATATATCTATCTTTTTTATTTTGGATGCCTTACAAAACAAGATCCATGAATAGTCCCAAAAATTGTGTCCACGGAGAGACCCATCAATTAAAGAGATTTAAAGTAACTTTTGCAATCATTGTGATAATATAAGAAAATGTAATGTGTGGCTCATTGCTTGGGTCATTCATCCCATGACAAAACTTTCCATTGAAGTCACAATGAAAATTTTGATTATATGTAATGATTTCCATATCAAATCTCTCAAACATTGCCTTGGTAATGAAGTGGCAATGGCAACCCCTTTTTAAAATCATCATACTCTTTCTTTTGTTGTAGATTTGTTCTTATTGTCCTTGAGACCATATGCACACCAATAGTTAGAACACAATCACATAAATTGAATCTTTCTAAAAAAATATTTGTAATCTTAGATACAAACCATAAGTATATTTTTTTGGGTGCTCATTATAATCAACAATTTGATTTATTCTATGAGTAGCGTAGAGGAATTTAGTCTCCATGTTTTCAACAAACTTTCCCCTATTATGAAGGCATCTAATTCGGGAAGAGGAATTACTACACAAGAACCAACCATCTCATTTTTATTACCTAGAGGGGCCCACACTATATCCTCTTTAGAAATAAAATTTGCCATATCCTACATCTTGGACCTCAAGATTGATCAAAATCTCTCCTTTGACTTTTTTTACCATCCTATTGAAAATGAAGTCCAAAAAGTATGTTAAGTGAAAATATATAATCATTCCTCAAAGTAATGTAGGTTGAAAAATGTATTATATTTTCAACTTGTAGAAGTATTGTTTAATGTTGCATAGTAAAAAAGATAATTTGTTGTTTTACTTAATATTTTTCTCTTTAATTGTTTCAAAATTTGTTCTATTTAGTTCATTGTTCATCTAAAATAAAGGGTAGCTGAAAGCAATCATCAGGAGTCTTTGTTTAATTGATCATTTATAAAAAATAATCAAGTTGAAAACACATTGAGTGCTTCAACTTAGTCAAGATTTGTTTAGATTCCTAAGTTGCAAAATAAAATACTTCTATAGTATTTTTTGTTGATTGTTTTTTTGATTGTTCATCATAGAAATGAAGGTTAAAAAATAAGTTAAGGAACACAACAACGACCAATAAAGTATTATATAAGACTCCTAGATAGTAAAAAATTAAATTTCTTGTTCTACTAAATGTTTCTCTATTTAATTGATTCAAAATTTGTTGTGTTTAGTTTTTTTGTTCATCTAAAATAAAGACTATTTGGAAAACATATTTTTTTGTTTAGTTAATCATTTATGAAAAAATAGCTTGAAAAATACATTGTGTTTTTTAATTTAGTCCAGATTTGTTTGGGATTCTTGAGTTGTAAAATTTGAAAAAAAAAAAAATCTATGACATTTTGATTCCTTATTCAATTTTTTGTACATCAAAAAAATAGTTTAAAAAACAAAGTACATACAAAATCATTATGTAAAATTCCTAGATAGTAAAAAAGACAATTTGCTATTTTACTAAATATTTTCTTGTTTAGTTGATTCAAAATTTATTTTGTTTAGTTCATTTAAAACAAAAATTAATTGAAAAACACAAACATTACAAGTTTTTATTTAATTGATCATTTATTAAAAAAATCAAGTTGAAAAATCAACTTAGTTAATATTTATTTGTTTAGAATTCTTAAGTTTTAAAGCACAAATCTTTCTATGATGTTTTTTATTGGTTTTTTAGTTGATTGTTTGTCAAAGAAATGTAGGTTGAAAAAAATAATACTTGGAAAAGTATTGTATAAGATTCCTAAATACTAAAAAAATTAGTTTGTGATTTCATTAAATGTTTTCTTGTTTGGTTCATTTAAATTTTATTTTCTTTTGTTCATCTAAAACAAAGGTTGATTGAAAAATACTCAACCATCCCAATTTTTTTGTTTAGTTCATTTAAATTTTATTTTCTTATAATTTAAAAAAAAAATTAAAAAATATATATATCTAATTTTTAATATGGTTTTTTTTATGATCCATAAATATATCATTTAT
Organism: Sequoia sempervirens; assembly: GCA_007258455.2. Taxonomy (NCBI): domain Eukaryota; kingdom Viridiplantae; phylum Streptophyta; class Pinopsida; order Cupressales; family Cupressaceae; genus Sequoia; species Sequoia sempervirens. The sequence goes on along the minus strand of VDFB02338372.1, from coordinate 3,177,969 downwards.
TTTTTGTATTTTCATAAATAGAACATATAATTTATACTCAAAACCAATCATGTTTATACTTTAAACATCCCATTGAACCTACTTGCCAACTTTCCACGCAATCTTGTGACTTTGTAAAATTGTGCATTATCATAAAATAAAGATGTTGAACAGTACCCTATGATGGTATATCTTTCAAACTAAAAACCTATTTTCTTTCAGTAGGTTTTTATCATCATTTAGTCATTTGTAAAAAAGTTATCAAGTTGACATGGTTTTATGACTCAACTTAAATGAACTTGCAACACTTTGGAAAGATTGAACTTGACTGCAAGCAACCAACAATTGGCAATTTGACAAGCAATTCAACACTATAAAATCATTAAGAGCATTTTCAATTAAGACCTATCAATGTAAACATTAATGACTTCTACTTGATTAAATCAAGATGACAAACGGCCTTCAAATGTGACTCGAACATTGCTATGGAATTCAAAACAATGATTCAATGATGCATGTCAACCTAGGGAATGTGAAAAGTTCAAAAAACTTCAAGGTCAAAAATGTGACCACATGACATTTGAAAATAGAAAAAGTTATCTCTTCTATTTGTCATAAGTAGATACTAGTGGAATATTTTGCATGTTTTTGATACCACATAGAACTTACTATTTTTCAAGCATTCATGGTATCATTTCTTGCTATATATGTATTTTTTTTTATTTTGGATGCCTTACAAAACAAGATCCATGAATATTCCCAAAAATTGCATCCACAGAGAGACCCATCAATTAAAGAGATTTAAAGTAACTTTTGCAATCATTGTGCTCATCCCATGACAAAACTTTTCATTGAAGTCACAATGAAAATTTTGTTTATATATGTAATGATTTCCATATCAAATATATCAAACATTTCCTTGGTAATGAAGTGGCAATGGCAACCCCTTTTTAAAATTAGCATACTCTTTCTTTTGTTGTAGCTTTGTTCTTATTGTCCTTGAGACCATATGCACACCAATAGTTAGAACACAATCATGGAATTAACATCAACTATCACATAAATTGAATCTTTCTAGAAAAGCATTTGTAGTCTTAGAAACAAACCATAAGTATATTTTGTTGGGTGCTCATTATAATCAACAATTTGATTTATTCTAAGAGTAGCGTAGAGGAATTTAGTCTCCATGTTTTTAAGCAAACTTTCCCCTATTATGAAGGCTTCTAATTCGTGAAGAGAAATTACTACACAAGAACCAACCATCTCATTTTTATCACCTAGAGGGGCCCACACTATATCCTCATTAGAAATTAAAAAAAATCATGTCCTACATCTTGGACCTCAAGATTGATCAAAATCTCTCTTTTGACCTTTTTTACCATCCTATTGAAAATGAAGTCAAATAAGAATGTTAAGTGGAAAATATATAATCATTCCTCAAAGTAATGAAGGTTGAAAAATGCATCGTATTTTCAACTTGGAGAGGTATTGTTTAAGATGCATAGTAAAAAGACAATTTATTGTTCTATTAAATATTTTTTTCTTTAGTTGATTCAAAATTTGTTCTATTTAGTTCATTGTTCTTCTAAAATAAAGGCTAGCTGAAAACAACCATCACAAGTCTTTGTTTAATTGATCTTTATGAAAAATAATCAAGTTGAAACACATTGAGTGCTTCAACTTAGTCAAGATTTGTTTAGATTCCTAAGTTGTAAAACAAAATAAAGTAAAATACTTCTATGGTGTTTTTTGTTGATTGGTTTTTATTGTTCATTGTAGAAATGCAAGTTGAAAATACACTTAAGAAACACAAAAAAAACCTAACATAGTATTATGTAAGATTCCTAGATAGTAAAAATTAAATTTCTTGTTTTATTAAATGTTTCTCTATTTAATTGATTCAAAAAAAATTATGTTTAAATTTTTTGTTCATCTAAAAACAAGATTGGTTGGAAAACTTTTTTTTTTTGCTTGGTAAATCGCTGCTAAGGGGCAACACCCGTCGCTTTTGACTGGAGCTATGAACCCCAGTGAGGCCACATACATGGGACCTCATCCCCGCCATTCATATTCCTATGCATGTATGTATTCCCACCAAGCTCCCTACAGGTCCCGACATCATTTCACTATATGTTGTGCCTACTTGCATTTCCACCAAGCTCTCTGCAGGACCTGACACCATACCTCCTATCTACTTCGCATGCATGCATGTCCACCAAGATCCCTGCAAGACCCAACGCCAATCCTCTATCTGAACACCCCTTCTAGCTCCACCTCTCTATCAATCCCTCCAGCTCTTGGACCCCGTAGTAGCACACGCCCCCCATCCCCTCATATGTGCGTTGATCGCTGCCACCCTTGCACAGGCATTTCTTTGACATTTATGCATCATCCAATGTTCCCTTCATTCTCTGGCGAGCAATAGTTTGTCCCACCTTCCACTGGTGGGATTCAAACTCAAGACAGCAAGGAAGCTACTGCTTGTAACTTGTCGTTGCACTACGGGGTCATCCCCAAGTTGGAAAACATTTTTTTGTTTAGTTAATCATTTATGAAAAAAATAGGTTGAAAAACACATTGTGTTCTTTAATTGAGTCAAGATTTGTTTGGGATTCTTGAGATATTTGTGTTGCTTATTTAGTGGGTTGTTCATCAAAAATATATAGTTTGATAAAAAAGTACATACAAAAGTATTATGTAAAATTCCTAGATAGTAAAAAAGATAATTTGTTATTTCACTAAATATTTTCATGTTTAGTTGATTCATTTGTTTTGTTTAGTTCATTGTTCATTTAAAACCAAGGCTAATTGAAAAACAAAAACATTACGATTTTTTATTTGGTTGATCATTTTTTTTTTAAATCACACTTAGTTAATATTTATTTGTTTAGAATTCTTAACTTGTAAACCAAAAAGGTACAAACTTTTATATGATGTTTTTTATTGGTTGTTTAGTTGATTGTTCATCAAAGAAATGTAGGTTGAACAACAATATAATACTTGCAAAAGTATTGTGTAAGATTCCTAAATAGTAAAAAAAAAATAGGTTGTTATTTCATTAAATGTTTCCTTGTTTAGTTTATTCAAATTTTATTTTATTTTGTTCATCTAAAACAAAGGTTGATTGAAAAACACTCAACCATCCTAAGTTTGTGTTTTATTTATTATTTATTAAAAAAAAAAATTAAAAACGCATTGTGTTTTTCAACATAATCAATATTTGTTTAGGATTCCTTAGTTATAAAATTAAAAATCAAATCTTTTTATGTTATTTTTTGTTGATTGTTTAGTTGATTGTCCATCAAAGAAATGTAAGTTGAAAAGATTCATAGATAGTGAAAAAGACAAAAAAAAAATTATTAATTAAGCGAGAAAGAAGGGTCCCATCCCTTTACAAAGGTTGCCTAAAGGCTAAACTAAATAGGCCCAACAAGCCAAAAACAACACAATCAAGAGAAAGAATAACAATTGCAGCCAAGCTACCAAAAGCGACTACAAACAAAAGAGACAATTGGGACCCCCGAGGCCCCACTTAGACAATCCCAAGGCTAGAACGAATTGGCCTCTCACCCAACACTCAAGCATGAGTATGGAAAAAAGAATTAGGAAGACATTTCTTCCTTCTTACAATAGTCTAAGAGACATTATCTTCCAAATTCTCATAACAAGGGGAAGCAAGAGGGAATCCCCCATAGAGAGCCCATCAACAAATGAAGAGAGAGAAATAGAACAATGAGATGAAAGGAAACCTTTCACCACATGAGTAATCTGGAGTTAATCTAAAGCTATGGGCCAATCAAGATGTGAGATCGAAATAAGAGGTTCCCCAATAGGGCCTGCAAGACACCTCAAAGCCACACCAAAAGCTAAGGGATCATTATCATTCTAAGAGGAGTCATCCAACAAAGAATTAGGAGCATGAATAGTCAAGTGATCTTCGTTAGCATTCTTCCACCAAGTAGTTGTTCTACTAATTTTTTCTTTGTTTAACTAATTCAAAATTTGTTGTGTTTAATTCATTGTTCATCTAAAACAAAGAGTGTATTTTTCTAGCTAATCAAAATTTTATCGTAAAAACAACCAACCTTTCTTGAAGAGTCTTAAACATAAGTTGAAGAAGTATTGTTAAAGATTCATAAATTGTTAAAAAGGGTAATTTGCTAGTTTACAAAATATCTTCTTGTTTAGTCAATCATTTATCAAAAAAATCAAGTGAAAAAAAAAATTGTGTTTCAACCTAATCAAAATTTGTTTAGGATTCTTAAGTTTTATAATAAATAATGTTATCCTTCTATAATATTATGTTTGAATTGATTTATCCATTGGTTTGCATTTTTGAATTAATTTATGGTGTAATATTGCATTGTTTGTGAATGGGTATATTATTGTTTTACTTTGCTAAAGTGGGTGTACATGTAATTTTATGGTGCAATTTGACATTGTTTCCTAAGATATCTCTAAAATTAAGCAATTGTTTGTAACACAACATATTACTAAAAATAATAATCATGTAGACTAAAATAATGAAGAGATTATTAACTCTACAATTTAAGTAAAAATATTATAGACAATATGAGGAGGGGGTTAATTATACATATAAAATGACTATTCCCTTCCAAAACACCTAATATGTTGCCCCAACTTGCATGTGAAGAATGCACCAATTTATTAATTCTTTTCAAAAACACCTACCCCTAATTTTGAAGCCCTTATAAATTGTTGTTCGACTCTTTTATTCATCTCAATGTTTTTGTTCATGCAAACAATAGACATAAGTGAAATTTTTTTATGCAAATAAATTTACAAGTGAGACAAAAGTTTACATCATATATTAATTAAAACAGTGACAATAAAGATCACACTTGAGTAAAAGTCTTTGTACGTCATTAAAATGATAGTAGATCTAACAACAAGTAGTAGCATCTATAAACTTGTTATTAGACATATCTAAATTCATTCATCCATTTTGTAAAATAAAAAATAAATTCCTTAAATATCACAATTGTATCTTCTTATACCCATACATATAAGACATACCTTTGACATGACTATTGATACAATTTATATGAAACTTGACCTTCACCGCACAACCTTAGCATATGTCCATGTAACATAATAATTCCCCTTAAGTGGTGACTTACCCATATTATGTACTTTGGCATTTACATGTTATTGATGCAGTCAACAATTGAGAAACCAAAGAGGTTTGTCAATTGTTGCAGCATTCCTTCACAAATCAACACTTGAGAAAATTTAAAATAAAAACTCCAACATAAAATATTTTATCTCATTCAAGTCTACAAACTTAGAAAATAACTATTACAATCCATATTGGAAGCCCCATCTGCAACTACAATCAACCATAGGCAAGATTCAAATCTAGAATGTAAAACACCTACAGGAAAGTTTCAAAAATCAACTACAATTCCACAAACTCGTCACTTATGTCTATCACTGCTCCCTGATCATCATGAATCATTTAAAATGCCTTTTGAGTTTGGTGTGTCTCGTTCTCAGCTTTCTGGATCATTTTGAAATTCTCAATTTTGATTCCATATGAGAAAGTTGTGTCATTTTTACTAAAATTGATCCTCTCAGGTATGGCTCTGGTAATCTCTCTCTCCCAATCAAACCTTCTGAATTCCCTTAACAATTTCTTGGCATGAGTTTTTCTCTTCTTGGAATATGCATTCAATAGCAATTCAAAAATTATCTTCTCACCTCTCAACCCACTCTCTCCACCTCCTCCATGCCTTACATCTCTTTTTTTCAACAAATACAAATTCAAAAAAATTGAATAGAGTTATAATTTACAATAAATGCCCACTCACAAGATGGGTGTGGGATTTTTCCTTTTGACAAATTACAATTTTCAAACATTTTTAAATCAACTAACAATTGAATCAATTAATCAATTGATTTTATTTTGCAATCCCAACATCAAACCTTATTGTGCTTGGAGGAGTTGAGGATTTAATTAAATTGTGTCTTCAAGAAAAACCAAGGCAAAACTCAAAAATTAAAATTAATATATTTTTTTATGTGCAGGATTATCTATGCACCTGGATGCTAATGCATCAATTATTGTCTTTCATTCACTCTAGGAATGAGCATCAATTACCAAGGGTTCACACATTTGTGACATGTTTATATGCCAAGAACCAATGGGCAGGCCCTTATGTCTGAACCACAAACTGATACAATCACACTATTGTTCCTTTATTCCTAAGTTACTTGAGTCTCAAATATGACCACACGCCGCATGGTATTGATTAGGGACCTATGTTAGCTTATACATACAACACCGCCATAGACAATTCCAGAAACATTTCAAGGCAATAGAAAGGTTTAAAGGGAGTTTGGTTATAAATTTTCAGGCAACAAAAGTTACTAATTCAAATTACAAAATAAGAACACATTGAAATGGAACATGTTGTGTGACCAATAGCCCTTTCTCAAGGGAATGACATGGAAAGTGATCTGCTACTAGTAGTCATTGTAAAACATGGAGAATATCCTTTTAAACTTGTAACTGTTGAGTTCAGTGAAGCCCAAATTGGAAAGTTTCTCTCACATATTCAAAAAGGATGCCTTTTGCAACTGACTTCTTTTTGCATGTATTCACAAAATTAGAAGTTGTCATTTTTGATGGATTTTTCCATTTATTGGAGATGAGACTGATTTATAAATATTGGTTGCTACTTGAATATGTATGGTATTCAAAATTAATAAAAAGAGAATCCCTGAAAGTGGACATAGCCATTATTGGGCGAACCACTATAAACCTTGTGTTCTTCTATGTCTTTTAAATCTTTTAACTTTTTGTTCTTATTTTCTGCAATTTTAATCAACAATTAGTAAGTATCAAAGCCAGGTTGGAGAAACTTGGTGTTGGAAATTGATGAAGAATTTTTGGTTCCATGGAAGATGCAAACAAATGGAAGATTGAAAAATTTGCAGGTCAGAACTTCAGTCTGTGGAAGGTGCAAATGGAGTTGTTGCTCATCAAGCAAGATCTCTCAAATGCATTGGCTGGAAAAGCCAAAGGGCAAGGTTCTTTATCAGATGAAGATTGGGAGAAATTGGACAAGAAAGCAAGAGCTACCATTTTTCTTTCACTATCCAATAATGTTTTATTTAATGTCTCAGCCGAGAAGACAATGCAAGAGTTGTGGTAGAAACTCTCTTCAATGTATGAGATGGCATTAGCTTCAAATAAGGTATTCATTATGAAAAAACTTTATAATCTGAAAATGTGAAAATGAGGGATTATGTATAATTATTTAAATGAATTTAATACATTAGTCACCCAGTTGATTTCTATGGGCATTAATTTAGATGATGAGATCAAAGCAATTTTATTACTGTGTTCTTTACCAAATAGCTGGGAAGGTGTGGTGATGGCAATGAGCACTTCAGTGGCTACCAAAAGCAAATTGAAATTTGATGATGTTGCAGCCACTCTTCTCAACAAAGATATGCAAAGAAAAAATCAGAAACCCTCATCCAATGAGGCATTAACCATTGTAAGTACTGGTAATAGAGGTAGCAGTCAAGAAAGAGGCAATAATAATATTATTATTAGAAGAGGGTCGAAATTTGCACATAGATCGAAGTCCAGAGGAAGGAATGGTGCCTATTGGTTTTGTGGCAAACCGGGTCACACAAAGAAAAATTGTTGGAATTATAAAAAGGCACATGACAAAGTCAGTAATAATGAAGCAAACACTGTAGCTAAAAAAGATGATGGTGTTTTGGTCTTGGCTACTGGTAATATGACTGCAGATTCATGGATGCTTGATTCCGGTGCTTCTTTCCATGCTACTTCATGTCGGGAAGCTTTTACAAATTTCAAAGAAGGTACATTCAGTAAGGTTTTTCTTGGTGACAATAAGGAATGTGAAATCAAAGGTAAGGGTGATATAATTTTACATTTGAAAAATGGAAATAAATGGATTTTGAAGAATGTGAGATATGTTCCTTTGTTGAAACAAAATTTAATTTTTGTAAGCCAGCTTATTGCTTCTAGGTGTAATGTTAAATTTTCTTTAGATACTTGGAAAGTAACCAAGGGAGTTTTAGTGTTTGCAAAGAGAAAGAAGTTGGGTAATCTTTACATTTAGAATTCCACGGTGAAGTGGAAGTTGCCATGACAATTATGGACAGCAATTCAGAAATTTGGCATAAGAGGCTCGGGTACATGAGCAATAAAGGGCTTGAAGTTATGTTTCAACGAGATCAACTTCCAAGCTTACAATCGGTGGATTTGGAGTTATCTGAGCATTGTCTTTATGGCAAACAAAGTCGGGCCAGCTTCTTGAGGATAGGCCATGTTCAAAAAACTACTCCTTTGGAACTTGTGCACCCGGACGTTTTCGGTCCCACAGAGGTAACCTCTTTTGGAGGTTCAAATTATTTTGTTACTTTCTTTGATGATTGCACACGCAAAGTTTGGATTTACATGTTAAATAGAAAATTAAAAAAAAAATCAAAATTTAAAACTTTTAAGGCTCTTATTGAAAACCAGATTGGACATAAAATTAAATGTCTTAAAATTGATAATGGGGGAGAGTTTTGCTCCAATTTTGACAATTTTTGTGTAGACAACGACATTCATAGAATTAAGGTGGTCCCATTCACCCCTCAGAAAAATGGTGCAGCTGAGAGGTTGAATCGAACGACTCTTCAGAGATCTCGGTGTATGCTCTCCAATGCCGGTTTGGGAAAAGAGTTTTGGGCAGAGGCATGTAATACTGCAATGTATTTAATCAACCGTGCTCCTTCATCTCATTTTCATTTTGATATTCCAGAGGAGAGATGGCTTGGGAAAAGAATTTCTTATCACCATTTGTGGGTGTTTGGCTATGAAGCGTTTGTGCATATTCCCAAGGAGCAGCGAATGAAGCTTGATTTCAAATCAAAGAGGTGTATTTTTCTTGACTATGGAGAGGATCAGTTTGGTTTCAGGTTGTGGGATCTCATCGCCAAAAAGATTGTTCGTAGTCAGGATGTCATGTTTAATGAGAAAAAATTCTCAGGTTTGCAGCCACAGGACACATCTTCAAATGAATATTTTGATGTTGATTTATTTGATAATGGCAATGTTAGGTAGTCCTCTGTTTCTTTTTCTCAGCCTTTAATAGTCTCTACCCAGCCATCTAATTTATGCTCTCTCCCTTCAAACATTGAAGTCCCTATTTATTCACACCCTTCACATGTTGCTATGTCGTCCTCTATTGTTAGTATGCAGTCTTTTTTTGGAATTACGCAGCCAACACAAGGTAGTGAGCAGCCTTTGCTAGCGCCCCCTTTGTTTGCTTCCACATTGATGCCCTCTTTAGTGGATTCGTAGCCTTCATTGGCTCTAACGCAGCCTCCTGTAAATGTTATTCTGCCTAAAGAACTTTCTGCACAACCCATAAATTTTAATGTGCAGTCTCCTTTAATTGATACGCAACCTCAAATTGATGAGCAGCCTTCATCTTTGAGTGTTCTACCACCTTTACCTCTTTCATAGCCCCTTCTGGGAGGTCCCACATGTCATGTTGGCTAGGAAACTCCAACGCAACACCTAAACATTGGTTCGCTACCTTCCTTGAGTCATTCACAGCCTCATAACAGTCAAACTCAGCCTTCTTCACTTGGTGTGTAGCCTCTTCCAACTCTTGGATAGGCTAAGGGAAATTTTACACATGCTCATTTTAGGGAAATAGGGCAGAGCAGTATGCAGGAGAGTTTAGAAAAACAAGGAAATTTGCAGCCAATAATAGGTTCTCAATTAAGAAGATCTGCTTAGGACAAGAAACGTCCAACTAAATATGATGATTATGAGTTATTGTTATCTGATGAGGCGGAGCCTTCGACTTTCAAACAAGTTTGCAAAGATGCAAATTCAATAAAATGGATGGAGGCAATGAATGAAGAAATGGAGTCCTTGTGTGCAAATGAGACTTGGGATTTGGTTCTTCTTTCGCCAAAGCGGAAACCATTGAAGAATAAATGGGTATATTGTGTGAAAGAGGAAGATGGAGGTCATAAACGCTACATGGCTAGATTGGTTGTGAAAGGTTTTGCTCAAGAAAAAGGAATTGATTTCAATGAGATATTTTCACCAGTTGTGAAAATGAACACCATTCGTGCAATTTTAGGCTTGGCAACTATTTGGGATCTTGAACTTGAGCAATTAGATGTCAAAGCAGCTTTTCTTCATGGAGATATTGAAGAGGAATTATACATGGAGCAGCTTGAAGGTTTTGCAAAGCAGGGCCAAGAACATTTATATTGCAGATTGAAGCAGAGTTTGTATGGGCTCAAACAAGCACTGAGGCAGTGGTACCTTAAGTTTGATAGCTTCATGACTCAACAACATTTCACTCATTGTGAATCAGACCCGTGCAATTTATTACAAAAAGCTTGCTAATGGTGAGTTTGTTATTCTTTTACTGTATGTTGATGATATATCAGTTGCTGGCACTAGTGTGAGGATTGTTCGTGAGTTGAAGCAACATTTATTTCAACGATTTTCCATGAAGGACTTAAGGGCAGCAAAGAGGATTCTTGGGATGAATATAATCAGGGATAGAAATAAGAGAGAAATTAGATTATCTCAAGAAAAATATATTCTTAAAATTTTAGATAGATTCAATATGAAGAATGTCAAGTCCATTAGTACTCCTTTGGCTGGTCATTTTCGGTTATCCTCAACTATGTGTCCTAAAACAGAAGAGGATCAAGAACACATGAAGGGTGTTCCATATTCATCAGCAGTTGGCAGTGTCATGTATGCCATGATTTGTACACATTCGGATATTGTTCATGTAGTGGGAGTTGTGAGCAGATTTATGAGTAATTCAGGTAAACCACATTAGCAGGCCGTACAGTGGATCTTCAGGTATTTGAAAGGTACTTCTGATCGTATTTTATGTTTCGATGGTAAGGACACTCATCTACGAGGTTATGTTGATTCGGATATGGCTAGAGATCTGGATAAACGACGTTCTACTACCGATTATGTGTTTACTTTTGTTGGGGCAGTGATTAATTGGGTTTCTCAGTTGCAACAGGTGGTTGCACTTTCTTCTACATAGGCAAAATATATTGCTCTAACTAAAGGAGCAAAGGAAATGATATGGTTGTAGCAATTGTTAAGTGAGTTATGATTTAAGCAATCAATGTTTACTCTGTTTTGTGATAGCAATAGTGTTATTCACTTGGCCAAGAATTTCGCCTTTCACAATCAAACAAAGCATATAGAGCTGCGATATCATTTTGTTCGGCATGTTATTGATGAAGGTAAGTTGTAGGTGAAGAAAATTGACACAAAGTTCAATCTGACTAATATGTTGACAAAGGTAGTACCCAAGGAGAAGTTCAAATTTTGTAGAGCTTCTCTCAGACTTGTCCAACTCTGACAATACACTTGCAATGGAGGGATATCTCTAAGCAACTATTTGGTTTTCAAGTGGGAGATTGTTGGGTTCGGTGAAACCCAAATTGGCAAGTTTCTCTCACATATTTGAAAAGGATGCCTTTTGCAACTGACTTCTTTTTGCATCTATTCACAAAATTAGAAGTTGTCCTTTTTGATGGATTTTTCCATTTATTGGAGATGAGACTGATTTATAAATATTGGTTGTTGCTTGAATATGTATGGTATTCAGAATTAATAAAAAGATTTTTGGAAAAAACTGTGTGATTTTTTTATATCATCAACGTTTCGGATCATACTCCATGATCCATCATCAGGATGATTAGCAGTAGAGTGAGAATGAAAGAGAGCAAACAGACTTAGATATAAAGGAGAGGGAAGAGGGGTTTGGGAAGGTTGAGAGGCACGCTCCCCACAAAAACATGACATAAATATAAATATATATATAAGAAAACAAAACCTAAGTATATATCTGAATTATATATGTAAAGGATAATGAGAAAGATAAGGAAGAAGCAAAACAAATATAAATATAAGAAATTAAAGGCCGAACGAAAATAAATAAATAAATAAGAATTAAAAATTATTGAAAAGGTACCATTATAATAATGGATGAAAAGAAACAATTAACCACTAGAAACAATAGAAAATTGTAAAGGAGAAATAAAAGAGAAAAGACTGAAAAAGAATAGCTCAAAAAATATCAAAGAGTAAAGGAATCAAGTAGAAAACGAAAGAAATCAAAAAATGAAAAATGAATGAAACAAAAAACAATCACAGATATATTTATATTTGTTTTGCTTCTTCCTTATCTTTCTCATTATCCTTTACATATATAACTCAGATATATACTTAGGTTTTGTTTTCTTATATATATATTTATATTTATGTCATGTTTTTGTGGGGAGCGTGCCTCTCAACCTTCCCAAACCCCTCTTCCCTCTCCTTTATATCCAAGTCTGTTTGCTCTCTTTCATTCTCACTCTACTGCTAATCATCCTGATGATGGATCATGGAGTATGATCCGAAACGTTGATGATATAAAAAAATCACAGAGTTTTTTCCAAAAATCTTGCATACTAGCATCATGGACTGTGGAAACAAAATGTTATTAATTAATAAAAAGAGATAATCTCTGAAAGTGGGCGTAGCCATTATTGGGTGAACCACTATAAATCTTGTGTTCTTCTGTGTCTTTTAAATTTTTTAACTTTTGTTCTTATTTTCTGCAATTTCTTTTCATTTGCTTCTGCAATTTTAATCAACAGCAACAAATTCCATAGTGGTTTAAGTAAAGAGATGAGCCATTGTTTCAAGGATGTTTTGTGCCACTACCAAGAAGTCTATTAGCAATGAACCTTGTCACAACGTGAAATCCCACCAAGGCAAAGCCCTCATCCAACAAGAAGAGAGAAGAAAAAATAAATAGGGAACAGACACAGCAATAACATCCAATTTTTTAACACTGTTTATCTCAAGAGATAAGAATACCCGTTTTAAGGTTTTATGAATGGAACCATGCCAACTAGCATTGGCTCTTCCAATCATAATAAATAGAATTGATCTTGGTGCAAATATTGCTTGAAAGCACAAAATTCCAAAAGAATAATGTGGCTTGCTGCTGGTTAATGATATCAAGTTCCCATAATTCATATTGTTTATTGCCAAGTGATTTCTGGTTTCGTTTGTGTGAATTTTTTTGCATCAACATTTCAGGTCACACTCCGTGATCCATCATCAGGATGAAAGTGAGAAGCAGAAGGAAAAAATTCACACACAATCAAATCCAGAAATCACTTGCTACTAATTGCTAAGGAAACCGGCATATTATCAACACAATTACAATCATAAAAGAGACATACATTACAACAGCATAGGTGAGTTGGGGGCTCTTCATTCCACTTTGCACTCCATTCTATCTAGAAATTCACCTTTTGATCTCAACTCCCCTCATTCCCTGTTGGGTCTGAAAAAAATTGATTCTCCACTTAACCTTAGTTCGTAAGGTAACAATTCATGATGGTAATTTTTGAATCAAAACATTATACCTTTAGTTGTTTTGTGTGAAACACGGTGAAGAGAAGGTATGTCATCGTGCTCCATTAAATTAATTGAAACATATTCCTTTCTGTGTCAACAAAATCTTTAAGTCAAAACAATAAACAACACTATATACTTTGATCAAGACAAACCCTTTTTAATTTATTGACTTGCCATTGCTGTTCTAAAAAACAGTGCAAAGCTGGATGTAATGGTCTATAACATAACCTTATCGTCTTAGATATATGGCACAGAAGATTAAAACAATGCACAACAGATACAGTCCATTTTGCATGGGTCCATGAATCACTCGCCGATGTACCACAGAGTCTGTTTTCCCTTCATACCACAATAGGCGTCAACAATCAAGCCAGCTTATATTCTTACAAGATTAGTGAAACAAAATGTAGAACATATCAGAAATTTAATCTATCAATCTGATTATAAACTGGTTTTTCATCATTCATTAACTCTGCTTCATGAGATCCTGAGACCAGACCATCATTCAGTGTTTACATCATATTACAGTCAAAAGTTGTTTTTGGCAATGAATTTGTAATAAACATTTTTATTGGAGATAAGAAACAAGGGATTCCAGGAAAGATACCAATCTTTAAAACTCGAGACATTTTCTTCAAAAAAACAACTTTCATTGCCATGTTTAGCTTAGCGGTGCCTCTGCTTGAGCATACACTTGAGTATTGGCAGGAAAACACGTTTTGAAGTAAAACAATTCCAAATAAGAGCTTGTTTTAAGTGGGAGCTCTAAAATCACCACGAGTATGTGGAGAAGTTAACTTGGGCAGTAGAAATGATCCAAAATTCAACTTCGCATACCCATAAATCCTGCAAATAAGCCACTTGATAAAATGTATGGCATGGGCTACCACCCCTCCACCTTGAAGTATTGCTGAGAACTTGTATTCAAGGATCCACGTTTTCCCATCCATTTGCACAACAGATGCAGTCCATTTTGCATGGGTCCATGAATCACCTTGCCGATGTACCATGGAGTCTGTTTTCCCTTCATACCACTATAGACAGCACCAAATTAAGCCAGCTTATATTCTTCCTTAAAAGATTAGTCAAAAAAAATGTAGAACATATCAGAAACTTACTCTATCAAACTTTACCTCTATCATTCGCCCAGACATAACTATAAATGAGCGGTCCACAATACCTCTGCCTATAACACCAGCTGTCTGAATAGGGCTTCCCCAAAGTGACACCTCCTCCAGAATAGATGAGTAAAGAACACAACGAGAATGGACCATCAAACCATCCTGTCAAATGAAAAGCAACCATTATAATTGAAGACCGTACAATTTCAAATAGAAACTTACAATACCATTTTCAGACTTTCGGACTAATTAACATTCATAAATACACAAATCTCATTTTATAGTCAGACTCAGTTTGACAGGTCCCAAAAGGATATTTTGGAATTAACCGCAAGGAGAAAACAAAATTCAACAGTGTATGGATTAAATAAATGACTAACTTAAAGCTAAATAAATTTTAGTAAGTTATATTAATGAATCTGACACGTGCACAAAGTGCTAGACTGCACAGCCAAATACATTTCCACAAACTAAAATTTGACATTACCTATGGATGCACAAAAAGATAGCAAAAGTATCATGCAAACATAATTTACAAAAATGAGAATGCAGGCATTACTTCAAAAACTATAAATTTGGGGCAAGTGACGCAATGCTAATGACAACAAGACATTGAAATTTGAAATATGAATATCAATGCCAGTCCTCACATAAACGAGTTACAGAAAATGTATAGAAAACATTTTAAGTACATAAATAAAGGAGAAATTTTTGGGGAACGAAAATGAATAAGAATAAACATATGCTGCATAAAATGCACCTAGCGATTGTTTGCAGGTGTACATTCTCCATTTATATTGGATTTTGAGTCAAACTGAGCAGAAACATTGGCCTTGCGGAGGGATTGAAGCTGGTAGAATCTATGGCCATCCAAAACATTCAGGTGGAAAGTAATTCAAAAATTATTATTATGAATATAATCAAAGGCCAAAGTCCAAATTGGCAGTTAAAAATTTTAAACCCATCCGGTACAAAGGGAGAATCATTGCCAATCTTGGTCACATTACTACAGGAAAGCCAATTCAGCATCAGACTCATTAGTCAATTTTGGGGTAGACCATTATGGGCAGATAAGCACTGTTTCCAAGGCTTGGCCTCTTTTGAATCCAAGTTGAACAGGACACATGAGAATGGAAAAACATGGTCACTGAATTACATGAGTAAGCAAATAAACTTCCACCTTGAGAAAGACAGTCTCATCTATCATGTTTTAAGTAACATGCCAAAGGTGTCTTTCAATCACTGACACCTCCACACCCAAATACAGACCAAGGTTGGGGTTGCCCATAGTACTCTTAGTGACCAAGAAAAATGCTGTTGTGGACGTCAAACAAAGGGAGAGACAGAGTATTGGCATTAAAACATAACCAGTTGATCATCAAACCATAATTAGAGTAGCAACAGACTGCAGAGGCAAGTGAAAAACAGAAGCAAAGCCCACAATACTTATTTGCAGCACGTGCACAATCGACACGGATGAACAGGAGAACAAAGCAGAGATCCTGAAGCGGGTGTGGGCTAAGAAAGTGGCTGAGGAGGAGTATGAGGCTGCTTTCTAGCAGCAGCAACAGAAGGAGAGCGTAGCATTGGCATCCCAAGTATTCACATGGACCTCGATTCTTTGCAAGGATGACTAATAACTGATTACAATTCCAGCTGTTTGTACTTTTTTATATTGCATCTTAAGATTACCATTGTACAGAGTCCCAACAGAAAGATGGATACCCATGCCCTTTAGCATTTCAGACTTGTTCTATTTGCAAGTGTTCAATCCTTGTCCTTGTTTGAACTCTGCCTGTGTGGTTTTACATCAAACTCTCCAGTAATGAAGAAAAGGGTTGAATCCTCTGAAGACCAGCAAAACCCTTGAAATACACACAGCAGTTTTGGAAAAATCATGAACAAGCTGTATGATGGATCGAGGGGTTCAAGTGGCACAAAATGATGCAACTACACTAAGTATAGCCTATTGGTGTAATTATTAATTGCACCTTACTATTTAAGTTTACTTAGGTGATTCGTTTTTAATTACTTAAGTAGGATAGGATAAATGAGTACATGTCTCTTCCTTCTTTCTTAGGATTCTGTTTTTATCCTTATCTTCTCAGATTTGAAAACTTAGTTAAAATAATACCTTGTTTCTTGGTTTTCTGCCTCTTCCTCATCCTCATCGGATTTGAAAATTTGAGGCTATATATTGTAGTTCTTTCTTTCTATTGAATAATCCATTTCATATTAATCTCTCCATATTCTCGATATTCGATTTTAGATGATGTTTGCATTCTGCACTATCTGTATATTTGTATCTAACTTTTGTAATCTTCTATAGTTGCCTAGATCTAGGCTTGTGTTTGGATTTTCATTAAATCCTATATGGTATCAAAGCTTTGCTGGTGTCTTTAGCTGATTCGTGTCTCTTGAGAAATAGAGGTTTCAATTGAAGCTTTAGAGGAGAGTAATTATATCAAATTGTGAGAAAATTTCTTTTTGTGATTTTTATAATAAATGAATTTTGGAGATTGATTGAACAAATCTGAGCTCACCAAAACATCTAAAAGGCTCTATAATGTCAAAATTGACTTTTGTTTCACCAAAATCAGAGATCAAAAGCCCAGTTAGTTGGCAGTTGCAAATAAGGGTTTGATAATTGAATCTAATATACAAATTTGTTTCTAAAATATTTTCAGACCAAACAAACACTATAATTACATCCAAAAGGCCCAAAGATCCCATTTTCATATAAAATTTATGTAGGTTCAATGCCGGGAGAATTCAAGGCATTTTTTGTGCTTTTTAGTCATACGACAGGCCATATAGTCCATACAACATACAGATTTGCCAAAAATAAAAAACCAACAACACTGCACAATGTTACAATACAAATTGCTAGCAGCCAGCATAGCCCACTATGCACAAGGTGCTAGCCATCACCCAGGGCAGCACCACCTCTTGCACCATCACCCAAGCAATAAAAACCACATTTGCATATAGAAAAACAATTTCCCACCAGTATTTAGCAATTTAAGTTCATTTTGGAGGAATTATTGACCAAAAAAAAAGGCAATTTTTTGGGAAACAAAAAAGTAGTTTGGAGAATATTCTAACATGTAGGAATATTCCAAGTCATCATAGAAAATTCTTTTGCTAACCTCGACATGACATCATCTTCTTCTTCCCGCCAAACCTAACCCCTCTCCAATGGAGTTTTGATTTTTGGTGTTGAACTTCAAAGGCTCCATTCTTGCTCATTTTTGCTCCTTTTATCAAGCATTTTTTTTTCTATGTGCTAATTTTTGGTGTGCTTCTTAGTGGTGCAAACGGTTTTCATTTTAGTGTTTGGTTTTTTTAGAAATTGCAGATTCTCACAAGTGATGTTGAAAATCTCTCATTTTGAGAACTTCTAAGGCTCCATTTGAGCTCATACAATATTGTTTTTTGATACAATTTTTTTTGGTGCAGTCTAATCTATCCCATTCTATATCAAAAATTGTAGTTCAATTCTGTGGTCTATTATTAGCATTTGTAATATACTAAGAACAAGACCACTTTGCTATTTTGGCAAGTAACAACTATAACTGCACTAATTATAAAGTGTCATCATCATTGTTTGTTGGAAAGGTCTCATAATTGAGTTGTTTACATGGGCATTTATGTAAATACACTTAATTTATAGTGCCACGTATCATGTACTTGTCTTTGGGGGTGCTCATACATTGGCATTTTGTAATCTTGAACTAAAATAAAGTTCCATCTTGGGAGGCTTCATGCATAGACTTCTAGTGTTTCTACACAGCATGACATAAAAAGGGATGAGAGTGTAGTCAATGACATGCACTATGATCCTACCTCCGTCTTGATGAAAGCTCACATGAGTTGCAATTGGATCCTCTAGCTCTCTTTTCTCCACATCTTGCTTATGACTTGACACATCTTGATTTGCATTGATTCACATCTCAGATTAAGAGCCTATGGTAAATGATTTTGAATCTTGCATCTGATTCACATCTCAAATTGAGAGTCTTCATTATGATTAATGTTCCAAAATCTTCATGGTACTTGCTTCTATGAATCAACTTTAGTCACAATTCAACATCAGGATCAATATACAAAAGCAGTTTCTAGATTCATTCTTCATCATCTCTTGAGTGAGTTTTGTCCTACAGATTTTCTCCTTCTCATCTTTTGAGGGGTATTATCATTGTACATGGGTACATATGATCAAAACTAATTGTCGAGACCCATCTCATATTTCACATTTCTCCTTAATGCATTTAAGAGGGGTGTTTGTGTAATTATAAACTGAACTTTATTATTTGAATTTACTTATGTAATTCATTTTTAATTACTTAGGTAGGATAGCATAGATGAGTACATGTCTTTTCCTTCTTTCATGGGATTTTGTTTTTTTCCTTATCTTCTCAAATTCAAAAACTTAGTAAAAGCAATCCCTTGTTTTTTGGTTTTCTGCCTCTTCCTCATCCTCATCAGATTTGGAAACTTGAGGCTATATATTGTAGCTCTTTCCTTCCATTGAATAATCAATTTCATATTAATTTCTCCATATTTTCAATATTGGATTTTAAATGATATTTGTATTCTGCACTATCTATGTATTTACATCTAACTTTTGTGATCTTCTACTATCACCTAGATTTAGGCTTGTGTTCAGATTTTCATTAAATCCTACATAGCCCACAAACTGATCAAAAACACACATATGCAACTTCAAACAGCATGCGTCTCATCATTCTAGAGGATTAGATTTGCATCTATGTGAAGAGGCTGCATAGAGAAAATGAGGAGACTAATATTGCAGAAGTTCAAAAACAATCAGGTGCATTATATGGAAATTAAACATTTTCAAGACAAAATAAAACTGTGTCAAACCAAATAATGTACAGCATATTACATGATGAGAGAAATGAACAGATCCTAAAGGCTAATATAGAGTTAAATTCGGGACCCATGGGTACATTCATCAACCCAGCCTTATATGACAAATGCATCACAGAAAAGCTGGTGCTATTATTTTGTGCTGATAAGAGTTTGAACATATCAAAACTTGTTTGTTTTTAACCTTTTTTCAGTTTCCTTATTGTTTAACTTTTCTATAGTTTAGTGCCATCAGCACAAATACACAATAAGCAATGAACATAAGAAACACCCATCGTAGGCTTCAAAGAACCTAGAAGAGGCTTGAACAGCCAAAAAGGGCCCAGGTGCCAAGGTGGGGCTCAAAAGGGCCACAGAGCTGTGAGAGCATCATCATTAACGTCCAAAGCACACATTAGACCCAAGTTACTGCATCTGTGCTATAAAGCATGCAATACATCAAAATTTAATTACACATTTTAAAAATGTTGTGAATAATATGATATAAAATTAGGAACATACCCATTGAAAGATATATTGTCCAAACATGAAGCTAAGAACATGTGTAAGACCCAGAATTGAGGCACAAGCATTAACCAAACTACAGCAAATCTAATATACGGAGCAGTCGATGCATCCAATATAGCAGCCAAATAAGAAAAAAGTATTAAGCGTTTGTCAGACAGTATCATACAAATTATTTAAACAAGACACAGAACACGACAATTCAGTGATTATAAATCATACCAGACGAATCCAATATGTTCAGAAAATGTAAAGCACAACAGTTAGCATGGCCCAATCAAAAAAAGCAACAAATAATACTCAAAATGTATCATACAAACCAACAGCATGCATTAATAAGAGAGCAGTTTCGAGAACAGTATGCGGGTAAATTCACAGCAAAAGCACCATTTCAAGTAAGTGAAATCAGAACCAAACCAATAAGCCATGTGAATAGGAATTCATTATACACACTATCTTAAATATATGAGACAACGTAGAGCAAAAATTTCAATGCAAATATGAGGCAATGCAGAGGCAAAGAATTCTTCAGAAGAATCCAACTGCTTCCATCTGGAGGGTACATTTAGGGCATACAAAATGGATTAGAAAGTTAAAACATAAAATATGGGTATCGGGCGCAGAAGTCACCTGTTCCAGTTTCCAGGTGGAGTCAGATCCAGTGCAGTTGTCAACTTGACCTGGAACAACCCTGGCCATTTTACGAGCTATGAAATCCAACCTGTCAGAAAGCCTATTTCTGGCCATAGACTCTTCTGCTATACCTATCACCTTGTCGGCACTGAAATCTGTTTTCAAAAGACTAGAGAGGCACCATGGTACTGCAAACTCCGCCACGAGAATAAGAAAAACCACAGCAAACTTTGCTGAAAAATGATGTCCTTTATTTTCCTTCTTATAAATCCCGATTTCCTTTTCTTCCATTGACTCTTCAGAATCATCACTATGAAACAACTGAACTTCAGATTTGGCTGTGGAACCCAAGGCTGTGGGACTTCTGATGTCCTTCCTGGACACAATAGATGGCCAATTATTTGACTGCTCAGAATTAGGCCACTGATTCTCCTTGCCCTTGACAACAGAGGGAGGGCTTCTGAAACCCTTGGAAGGTGTCTCGGTATAATTAGTTATGGAACTGAAGAGGTTGTTTGAAGGCCTCAAATCCAATGTAGCATGGATGCTTGCCATACACATGGTGCACTCGCACTGTGCATCTTTCCTGCAGTGTGGATAGTAGCTGCCCCTGCTTAGAGACCTCTCCCTGGTTGTACTACCTTTACCCATACTCAACAACAGTTTCTTCATCTAGAGAAGCAATATTTACAGTGACCTGAGAAAACTAATTACCTCTTTTTACACCAATACGGATGATATCAGAAAACTTTGTGAACTGATATTGATGAAGTTTCAATACCAATTGCTACGGCGATCTTCTTCCAAAATCAAGACACAAGCAATATGCCAACCAGGAACAGGGTATAAGACCAATGTCCATTGAAGGTACCACCTATCGATGGCCTAGGAGTCCTGTACCAGATGCCCAGATACCGTGGATGTATTTATCCCTGAGCGAACACTCAAAATCCCCATCCAAAAACCCTAATGCGCCAAGACTCCAGGACATCCAATTTCATGCAAGTGGAAATCAATTTCAATGGATAAAACCAACTTCTACACCAAAAATTGCATACCCAAATGCCCTCAGGATGTGCCCTAATACCCTAGGCTCTTGGATCTCTTTTGTCAATTAATGGGTGTCAGAATAACCAATTTCAGCTGCTAAAACTGAACAGAAAAGGCACAAAAACTGCATTGAGAAACATCCTTTTGTATTAAACAGGCGCTCACGTGGACTGATCATAAATTTCACTATAAAATGACAGCAAATGCGATTCTCGAGCTCAAAAAGTAGGTGTTTTGTTATTGTTACCTTAAAGTGTGTGAAGAAAGAATTGAATGGAGAGAAATCTGAGTGTTGTTCGGGGCAATCCTTTCTCCCTCCTCCTCTTGAATTTGAAATTTGAACTACGTTACAACGGTAACTGCTATTTATATCATTCGTTTTAACGAGTTTAGAGTTCGGGTCTGAAGGTGTTCAAAAATTCATTTTGGGCACGGAAGAGGGCGAAAAAAAAATATCTAGGCTACTTCTACATTGTGGGGAATATTTATGTTAATTTGAAATGGTTGTCGGTCTGTGTACGTTGTTTTTTAATTGTTTTTCACTGTGCTTTTATGTATATGGGTTGGTTTTATCACTGTCTTATCCCAGAGACCAGATTGACCAAAAAGCAAGGGAATTTTTTTACCCAAATTAAAATTTTAATAATGGGTCCAATTTCAGATAAGTGTTGGGTAGTGCCTAGTACGTCTGTAACTTTTTCAAATAGCATCATAATAATATTAATATTATTAGTATGAAATTTTTAAATATATTTATTTAAAATATGTTATGATATTCGTATTGTTATTTTTATATAGAGATATTTTGTGGGATTAAATCAAACTTTTAGTATTAAGAGTTATTTTTCTTTAGTGAATATTTATGGAAATGTCTTATGAATGATGATATAAATAAGAATATTTATATAGATGTAAGTTTATTTCTAAAATAAATTATTTAATCATATGCAATCTTAAAATCTAAATTATTTAGAGAATAAACAGAGACCCTTTTGTTGATGTGAAACTACAGAATACCAAACATCCACTTCAAAATAAAATAAAGAAAAATGAATAGAGGTGATTAATTTCACCAATCAAAAAGCAACAACATCCTATTAAAATAAAACAAAGAATCTACAAGATTACTTATTTTCTAAAAAAATATAGATGCCCTCGACATATAAACCCTTGCAAGGTGTCTTCTTTATTGCAATATATTGTCTTTACAAAATGTAGAAGAATTCTTAAGGCTCTCCTCATTGAATTCTAAACATGATATTTACAAATGATAATCAATGTCCTTTTCTAACACCTTTCAATGCTTACAAGTCATGACTAGCTCATAATCACTAAACCCCTAAAGTGACTTAAGTCGTTATAGGTCACTTTAAAGATATAAAGTGGGACCCAACTACTTAGGTGGCTTAAAACCACTTGACAATTACAAGCTTGTTAACAAGATACATGCATTCTTAATAGAAGGGGTTTGACTAGGATTTTGAATGTGCAAGAGGGTTAAAGGATTAATGGATTTTAACCCACTTAATGAAAAGTGATTAGGGGAATATAGGAGAGGAAAGATTAAATAGTTTGGGCAACAAATAGGTAAGGGTGAATAGTGATTATATTAATTAAATAATAAAATATTGTTTAGTTAATGTGGGGATGGAAATTAGATGTTTAATTGAATAGTTAGATTGATATTTAGTCAATTATAAAGAAAAAAGTCAACTAATGACAATGGTCAATTTTAGTTGTCTATATTTTGCCTCTCTTTGAGATGGTATTACAAAATAGCATCATTTGAAAGAAAATTAAAACATAGTGCTTAAAAGAAAATGGTTAGATTAGGGAAGATGCCCCAATCATTTGGAGGAGTGACTATGAGGAAAGATGGTGAGAGTAAGTATGAGGATGGGGATGCCCCCTCGAGAGGACAAATGATCTTGAAAATGCATAGTGATGGGAGCTCAAATTCAACGGGGAAGATAGCGTTGGCACCAAATACTAGGGAGTATGGAGTAGCGATGATGGGTGTACATATGCTAGTACAATATGCACAAAGAGAAAGATTAAGATGAAGATGTTAGTCATGGCCAGTTTCATTGAAAACTTTCTTGAGGATTTTGAGCAAGGTTTTATTAGTTTTCTTCAATTGGTCATTACTTTTGGGATAATAGGGTGTGGACTTTTGGGATAATATGGTGTGGACCAATGATGTTGGATGTAGAGACCATCATAGAGGGTGCAAACTTCATGATTTTTTAAGGACTTCCTATTGTCTATGACAATGGACAATGGAATAACATAATGGTAAATGATATGGTAAAAGATGAATTTGGATATTTAAATGATGGTGGTGAATGTGAGGAGGATGGTTTCAACTCACTTCATGAAATACTCAATAGTGATAATGATAAAATTATGTCCATTAGATGAAGGGTGAATCTTTCCAACTATGGCAAAGCCCCATTGGGAAAAAGGCCATGGTGTCCTAATAGGCTACAATGCTTGAGAAGGTGCATGAATGAGGTATCCATGTTGTTGGTATGCAAGGCATCATTGATGTACTAGAAAGCATCATTCTCCATGGTGGACCAATAATAACAAATCATAAGAAGATATTTTGCTAAGGTCATTCCACTAGTATGTGTGCCATAGATACCATCATGTACCTCTGATAGTGTGAGGTTAGCTTATGTTGTGTTTAAACATCTCAATAAAGAACCATCATAGCCTCATCGATAAAGTGTATCTCCAAGCATGGTGCAATGAGAAGTGCATTGGATGAAGGATTTGTGTTGATTGTGTGAAAGGTTGGGGGTGGTGTTTGGTCATGTAAATAGGTATAAATATCATGGTACCAAGGGGACTTGGGACCAACAATCTCACAAACAAGCTCTGATTTAGGAACATTGTATATAGGGATCGGGAGTTGCTCAACTAGAAATTTACACTGTTGACTGCCATGTGGAATATCCAATAATGATCTAATGATGGCCATGGCATATGTAGCTTTATTGTTGAGGTGAGGGACTTACTCAAACTAGATGTGGGTGAAATATTTCCTGAAACTATCCATCATTTGCTTACAAGGGATAAATTTGTCATCTTTGGTTTGATATTCATTGTTAGCCTACTTGACCACAAGTTGGGAGTCCCCATATACTTGCAACTATGTGATGTACCATTGTATAGCCATCCTAAGTCCTATGATTAAAGCCTCGTATTTTTTCATGTTCTTGGCATGGAAATGCCAACCTAAAAGCCTTAGGTATGAAGTCATCTTGATGGGTGATGAAAAGAATGCTAGCTCCTGAACCATGTTGTGTATAAGAGTCGCCAAAGTATAATCTCCATAATGATATACCACTAGTTGTGAGGGTAGATTCATCAAGAAAATCAATCACTAATTGATGATCATCTATGGGTGGGGATTCAGCTATCTAATCTAGGGCAACTTGTCCTTTGATGACCTTCTTATCCACATACTCTATCTCCATGCAGCATACCAATGTATAAATTACCATAGACAAGACCAAATAACAAAGTATACATTAATACTAAAACAATCTCGTGGATATAGACAGTCCACATTCAAGTCATCCCACTACAATCAAATGGGTGATCAACCCACACAACTACATAACTTGTAGATCCAAATCCAATGAAACATGCAAACTTATTATCACATCAGTAATCAACAAACCAAGATATCAAAGAGAATAACCTGACATATATCGAGAAACTCCTCCTACACAAATAATGTCAAATCTTAAAATAGATTAAGGCATACCAAGTCTACCTATAGTACTTCACATAGAGGATGTGGCTAACTCCTCTATCACATAGTATCAAGGAAATATGTAATGATATGCAAATATTGCAAACAAATATGTTGCAATACCTCTCTCACCACTAGTCTCCATAGCTCTCCCAAGTTCTTCACACTCAACCATGTGAATACAAATATCTAGGAAGATAAACAAGATCGAAGAGAGAACATGCAAATCAAACCATATCTTTATTCCACACTAACATGTACCAAGCTATGTAAAGTAATACCTCCTTCACCATTACCATACTAAAAGGATATCAACATATGATATTAAAATCAAATGAAAACATGACAGAAATAGATGTAAACCTCTCATACCAAAGGTAGATTAAACCAGTCAAACATTCACACAATAAAGGGAATATGCCCAAAGCCACATACCATTTCATGTACCTCTCCAAATAAGTCCTTAGAACTAGATCCATAGCTCAAGACCAAAACAAGGAGAACAAGAAAAATCCATATAATCATGCATCTTCTTCTTAACAAGTCCTCAAAACTTTTATATTCAATACTAACTCATATGAGAAGAAAAGATACAAAATAAAGATTGCATCTGATATTCACGCAAGAAATACCTCTCAAATCATTCACTTGTTGAGTAGACCAAGAGTGGAATACAATATTGTCTTGTGCACAAAACACCAAGCAATGAAAACTCATAATAAAGGGAAATATTCTCTTCAAGTCCATATTGGATTCACATCCATAACTAGGTGTAGGCTCCTTAGTTTTTCTAATGAAATCCTCATCAAAGAGTAACCATCTCAACACACAATCCCTAAAAAAAAGATTGTTTAGCCTCACCCAAGTATCTCTAGTCTCCATGAGCATCCAAAATCAATTCATGCCAACTTCAAATGCAACCCTAAAAAATCATGAAGCTCCAAGAAAATAATTAATACTCAAAATCAAAGAGATTCAAACAAGACCATTGTCAAAGTTCTAGCCATGGAATCAGGAACTGAAACATGACATTGTGATCTAACATCTCCTCAAAGGAAGATCATATGCTTTGAATGAATATATCATGGTATCAAGAGAACATGTATCATGTCAAAACTCTAATCTAGAATCAAGAGTACATCATTATATAATAACAACCATACAATAAACAAAGAAACAACATCTCCAATCACATGAAGATAAACATCCATAATCAAATGATGAATCCACATCACTACCAAAGCTCCCACTAAATAATATAACCGATCTCTCTAAGAATCATGATAACCATATCCTAACTGAAGATCCTTCATGTGGCCCCAACACAATCAAAGATCTCAACACCATGAGCTCCCAAAAGGTAAATTCAAACCATGATATCCAAACCAAGAAGATACAATTGCCACACACCCTTTGTCAATAGAACCAAATATGTCACTAAACTCTCATTTCTATATAAAGCAAGAATCTAAGAGCTCCTTATGACACCAACAACCATTGCAAAAGACCATCCACGTGCTAATTGAAGATTATCCATGTCTCACTACACACTACAACAATAACTTCTTAGAACCAAAATCTTGAAACAAAAAGATAGAAACACATTATATAACTACATAAAGCTCCCACTAGAAGTGATATCAATTTGTACATGGCATCATGACCAATATCATTGCCAATACTCTACTAAAAGTGAACAGAGTTTCTCATGCACCATAAACTATTGCTATAGATTCAAACAAAAACCTATATCAAGTACTACCAAAAAACCTTTTCTCACTATAATAAACATACCAATGTAATAATGGTGACTAAGAATAAGTCCTACCAAACATAATCCACATCGAACAATTTACAAGATCTACACATATGCAACATCTTAAAGGAGAAAGACATAATCAATGCTCCAATCTCAAATAATTGAATAGATTCAACCCCACATCGATAACATGAAAAATAAAGATAATCAGGAATAACATGTCAATTTCTAAGACTCAAGCATCATGATCAACACTAGACTTGATTTTACAAACAAACCCACATAGGAGTAAACATAGATCAATAAGAACCCTCCAAGAAGCCATGTAAACCTGTAACTATCTTCATCCAAAATATACTGAATATAATCTTATCACATATCTACATTCCACATATTTTAGTTAACATGTAAAACCTACAAAACCATCTCTATAAATTTGAAATCTACTTCAACATCCACACATTCACCTCAAACATATCATCTAAATAATAGAATAAGCACAAATATACAAACCCACAACTGAAAATAAGAGAAAATTATAACCCAACAAGAAAATTAGTTTTTAAAAGAGCTTATAACATATGAAATATATAAGATCCACAACTCACAAAGATGTTAGTGGCTTATCTTTCAATGCTTTCATGTAACCAAGGGCTAAAACCATGAAGCCAACATAAGCACTTCATTTTGTAGTCCAAATATGTTTCTCTATGTGACTGGGATATCAAAAGTACCCATCCAATATGAACACCTTCTCACTACACATGACCACAAGGTAAAGGAACAAAACCACCAAATAAGAGGATACTCACATATTTTCAAACAAGAGCTCAAAGTTACCAAAACATAAACAACTCCATGAAGATCCACAATCATGAGTTTCTAATGCCCAACATAGATCACATTGATAATATCCATGGATTCCAATCTCACAAATCTATAAAATAAATTTAACTCATAGAACATTCATTGTAGCCCTACAATTCTCCAACAACCTTCAATTCCTTCTAACATATTCCCACAAGCTTGGTTGGCTAAGAATTAAAAAATGAATGAATACCTAGAACTAGATTAACCTTCAACTCTAATACCAAATGTTGAGAAATATATAGGCTTTGATACCAAATATTTGGAAATTTCAATCTCTATCCAAATAATCAACTTATGACTTCAATGGATGAGATACAAGACTTGGACTACTAAAATATGAAAATCTAACTTGTATGTAAATCTTAAATTAAGTGACCTTAATGTGGAGTTACCATGATTAGATCCGTCTTCTTTATGATGTTAAAAATCAGCCAACATAACATGCTTAATAATTGTTACCTATTTTTCACTACAAGCTCAAACAGTTAGAGCTAAATTGAATTCATCATTAAGAGGTACATAGAATTTCAAATTTTGCTACTAAGTATATGTCATCATGTAAAAATCAGATTACATTTGATTTTCAGTTTTATTATGCAAGTACTTGTAACAGAAAATTAGACATTTGCATAACAAATGTTGTTTTATTCATATTGTAAATATCAAGGTCCCACACAAGTCGTGGGAGTAGTTGAATTTGATTTACGTAATCAAATGATAGATGCAAAAACATATTGTAAACTATACATCTGTAGACAATGTAAACATAGAAAGGAGGGTGGTTCATCATTGCCTGTAATGATGGAGCCAGTGATGCTTGATATCTTTGATTGGTGTTGTTGAAGCTTTCCAGGTTCTCCGACTCCAGTCTCCTTAAGTTGTTCTGTAGGATGAATGAAGATGATGTTAGAGATTAAATCTAAGCAATGATGAATCAAGATCAATCTTATGCCTACATTTCCAACATGAATATAATCTACATCATTTCAAGCATGTATCAAATGATCAAGTTAAAGGACCACGAAGTTCAATGGAAGCTTTCAGCTTCGATTATTTTTTCTAACTTGTTTGTTTAAATGTGTAGGAATAGGTATAATCAGATCATTTCAATCAACAAATATTGTTATGAGTGGTGAGAAATGTGGCTTCCACAAGGGTTAAGCCCAACTCATATACAATAACATAGGACAACAGTGTGGAATAAGATATCATCATTCTCCATGAATGAACAATTTGAGCAAGCATCTTATTGCTCATCATACTAAAGGAATGATTTAAATATGTTAAGAGGTCATCAATCTCATTGGCATCTTGTTTCAGCTCTACTTTACATTCTTTTGCAATTACATGAGAAAATGGAGCACCCTTTACACTGAAGGGAAATATAGTACTCAAATATTGGACTGTCTTTCATAACTTTAAAGCATATACACAGTCTACAAAAGATTCAGGAGGATAAGTACAATTTCAACATTATCATCAAGGAGACAGTCTATATGATTGTAAGCAAGACATTGCCACAAGAAAGCATCAAATACATCAACAAGAAGTCAAGAAGGCATTCACTGTCATGAGTGATGTCATGTTGATACAGTGCATCAATGGAACTTTTCATAGATCAAGTCTATCAGCAATAAAAGGAGCCCATAATATTCAGCAAATAAGAGAGCATTTTTATTATTTCTCTTAAATGTTAGCAACAGACAATGAAAGATTCACAATTAGTTATCATTTTGCAATTTGTTCTTCAAGTCAGAAAATACATTTTATATCATGGGAAGTTTTCATCATAAACCACCATAAGGTATCAAAGATCCATGGGTTAGTGTATCACCAATCATGGAGGATAGTGACTTATTAATGATACAATGATCTTCTTTGTTTAAATGTACAACAACAGGGACTTATAGATTTTAGATCTTACACAGAGATCCAATTCAAGCCTTGTAAATGAGTATACAACATAATGAAGAAGGGCACAGTCTTCAAACCAATGACAAACATGGAATCATGCAGGCATAGTTACAATTGTATGAGGGATGTGTCATACTTTCCAAGTATGTGATACAAATGAGCCTAGGTTATTATTGCTTTAGACTTTTGTGGAAAAATAGAAATATAGAATCAAGAAAGCCAAGAGTAATACCCACTACTTTTCATGGGGAAAATGAGCCTTTTATAACAAAAAGAGAGTTCTATTTTTGTCACATTTAGAGAATAGGTGGAGATCACATCATAACTTACACAACGAGGTTTATTTCCAGCCATTGAGAAAAGGGTTTAAAGAAATAGTTGATAAAGCAGCAAAAAAAAGCAAATGCCAAAAACCCAGAAGCTCTAATACAGCCGCGACCATGAGTAATATAAAGGGCTTCAAAAAAAATAAAAAAATGACAACTAAAGTGCTAAGAATTCTTTATTCTATAAAAATAATCAAGCTTTTGAAGCCTTTGTACACAACATAGGTAAAACAATTACATTCATTTTTTTTACATTCACGAGGGGCTCGAATTCAACATTTTATCATCAGAAAGTAAGCAAGAAATGCAAAGTTAAGGCTTACCTCAATTGTCTATGGATTCCATACGTTCAAAGCCATATTCATTTCCTTAGAAAGCTCAAACCATTACTCACAATGGCGGCCCCAAGTGAAAAGACAACAATAGATTTAAAATACATGAGAAAATAATCATAGTCGTAGCTCCAAAACCCTGAAAATTGCTTCGAAAATGGAGGACTATGCTCAAGAAGGACTTACCATACAATTTTCTTGTTTAAAATCTTCGAAGAATCAGCAAAAAATAGAATGAAATCAACTTAGACAAGCTTGAAACCCTACCCAGGCATGGCGACGCATCAGCTTGTTCTATTTTCTCCAAAACTCAAAACTCAAAATGATTGTGTTTTAGGGTTCGATGGCTTTTTCCACAAGCCTAATTCAAACACTTGGTATTTTTGACCTTTGTTTTAAGGAGAAAACATTTCATTCTAATGGCAATGTGGTATTGACTTTGGAAGTCAATTGACCTAGTCAGTTGTGAGCCGTAAGTTTCATAATGCATGAGTAATATAAAGGGCTATATATTTATTCAAAAAATATTTTGTAGAAGCCCCTTTATGTTATTTATAAATGTTTTATTTTAACATTATTAAAATAATTTTATTGATTGTTTTTAATAATTGTTAATTTAAACTTTAATGGAGGAGAGAGGGTGAACTAGGAGATTTAAAGAGGAGACTTTCGCTTGCTTTTATTTGCATGGAATTAAACAAGATAACCATACAATTAAATATTAAAGATAATATTACTTTAATATTTAATATGTAATTGGAAGGATAAGAGAACTACATATTAAATATTAAAATAATCATTTTTAATTATTTTTAATATTTAATTATACAGTTACCTCATGCAAAAGATGAGATGGAAATAATGGTGGAGTTTTACCTCAGTTTCACGCCAGTTCACAAGATATTTTGATCATGCATATCGAGAGTTAGAGTTTGCATCATGTTGAGTTCAGTTCACTTCAGTTGCAGGCCCATTTTTTGAGGGTTTTTGCTTTTGCTCGTGAGAGGCATTTGAGGAAGATATTTTCACTCTCAAATCACTTTCAGTGCCACTTTCATGCATTCTGGAGCCAGTTCGAGATGCAGTTCAGTAGTACACATTGTGACTACGAGTTTGAGCCTGAGTTCACTCATTTTTGCATGAGTTTGAACCCTTCCTTTGGAGATATTTATTTATGCTCAGGATTTTCCTTGGAGTTATCATTTTTACACTGAAATTGACTTTTAGTTTCATCTTCATGCCTTGGAGAGGCTTTTTGTATAAAGTGATATGAGTTAGTCATTTTTCACTAGTTCTTGTTTTTCTGCCTTTGCATTCTGCAAAGAGGACTATCTTGTACTCAGCATTTTAGATTTAATACAATTTTACAACTTTACAGGTTACATAAGTTATCATTTCTGCAAAGATTTTCCTTCATGATATTGATTAAAATAGAGTTCACCTTTCCAATTTCAAGTGTTTTGTATGGTTAAAATAATTTGATGCAATTTTGATGAGTTTCATTTTCAAAACCTTCAAATTTTTGTCTTGTTTGTGCATGCATATATATAATTGCAATTCATCACAGGTCGTTAATTATGCTCAAAAGTTGTTTTCTTTTTCTTCTAATTTGTGAAAACTCAGTTTTCCTTAATAGGGAAAGAATACATACAACCTTTTAATGAATTATTAATGTGTTCAAAGTGCTCAAATTGGATTGTGTTAACAAATTTTCCTGAGGATATAAGTTGTGAATCATTCTGCAAGTTTACCGTCATTTAGGTGCATCAACGGAGTTTTAATTTTAGTTCATGCATTCAATTCAATCCTTCTTGTCCTTTTCTCAAAAAAAATCATTCAAGTACCTAATTGATCATCATATAGGAACCAACCTAGAATCTGGAGGTCTATATTCACCATAGGAATACCCACAGCCTAAAGATAGTTCCCATGTTTCAACAGATTGTTGAATTTAGTCATTCAAGCATTCAGGTGCAATCTATTTGAAAACAATAACACCACCTTATGTGAACTTATAGCAACAATAAATAAAGCATAACATCACCATAGGACCCATTGGTTTGGCACATCTACATTAAAGCATAAATAAAGTGACATGGGTGGTGATAGGGTGAGATTGGAGCCTGATAGTTGTGGGGAATTTTGCAAGGACCCATTGGTTTGGCACATTTGTGTTGAAGGTGGGTTGGTTCTTTTAATGGAAAGTTTGGTGGGTCATGATCCGAAGTTATTTGTGTAGTTTGTGAATTCCTAGAAAGAAAGAAGGGTTACCATAGGTGGTATCTCCTTTGAGGTGAATGAGGAGGCGATTTCTCAAGCGACAGGGCTGTTGTGTACCAAAAAGAAGTACCCTAAGCACACTAAGGCTCAAGACAATGAAAGCCTGAATTCCTTCTTTGTGGGTAATGAAAAACCTGTTCACAACCAATCTGGTTTTGAAAGAGAAGCTCTCCCGTGACCTTGGCATCAGGTCTGTCTCGCTCTCATGGAGTATGCCCCCTTAGAAAGTAGATATAAAACCTTCTATTTCTATCATTTTCCTCTTTTGAATCACCTTTGTCACAAAATTCTATTAAGCTTCTCATTTTTCTTACTTACTGATTTGGAAAGCTCTGTTGAGAAGTGCATTGAGTCTGCTGCCCAAAACCCTGAGGATTATCCTCCCCTGCTACTCCACCAAGGCCTCATTTTGAGGCTTTATCATTTTCATCTCATGCTCTACCTACCCAAACCCATCTCTATTATCCATATAGAGGAAACTGAACCCCTTTTTCAGACCAATATCTCCCCAGTTGATTCTAAGGGTCCCAAAAGAAAAACTCCCCTAGTGACTGTTGAAACCCCTAAGCCTAAACCGATCGCCAAGAAGAAAAAGGGGAGTGCATTGATTGCCCAGTCTAATGTTGTGGTCAGTCTCTGTGAGCTTAAGTCTGCTCCTGCCAAGATTGACAATAAACCTACTACTAAGAAGAAAGTGAAGGATGAGGGGAAGGGTTTTATGGAGTTGTCAGCCATGAACAATAGAGGAAAGAATGTGGTGGGAATGGATTCCAAGGGGGCTACTATGGTCTCTGCTACGGTGGAGACTGGGGTTGAAAATTTTGGTGTAATTAATTAATTTATTATTACACTAGCATAAGTTAACTTAGGTCATATATCATTTAGTCCTAGGTTGCATCATTTAATAAATGGGATAATATTCCCTTTCCTAGTTTGTGGGATAAGATTCCTTCTAGAACTTATCTCATAATTTAATGATCATATAGATAGGGTTCACATGTTGTCACATATTGTTAGATTATAACACTTGGCAACATCTCATGCATATTAGGGTTTACCTCTTGCCTATATAATCAACATTCCATTGTTGCAACACTTCTCTTTGTGGTTGATTATCTTTCATGGCTAAAGTCTTGCATTGAAGATTCTGGAGCTTCAAGGGTTGTGCAATCCATCATCTCAACATAAATTACCAACATTAGGAGATTTGGCAAGTTGGAAAAAAAACAAGTGCAGATTAGTGAAATTGATTATGATGAGGAGCAATCTGACAGTAAAGGTAATAGGAATGTGGAGGAGTCTAATGAAGTGGAGGAGGATTTTGCTGAAGGGCCTCACAACCTTTTGAACTTCAAAAAAATGCTTAATGAGAACTCGACTTCCCAATCCTCTGACCCTCTAGATGTGGAGTGTGCTAATATTGTGAAGAGTGTGGATAAAGGAGGGGATCTTCATGTGTTGTAGGAGTGGATGGGGAAGATGGAGAAGTTCAGTGGATTGACCTAGTTCATTGTCAAGTTGGTCCACTGTTTTACTAGCACCCTCTCTATTGTGATGAAGGATGAGATGGATAAGAAGATTGTTGAAGAAGGCCCCGAATGGGTTGGGGACGATGTTGTCAATCTCCTCTCTCATAATTGGGAGAATTTCAGTTAGTCTACTATTGCTACGTGGTGTTACTATTGGCTGTTAGTTTGTTGTGTCTGTGTTTTTTGGCTAGTTGTTTTTGTTTTTTGGATTTGATCTTTTTTGGCCCTTGTGGCTCATTGTGTAAAGGGTACAACACCCTATAAATGTTGCTTATTGTATCAAAAATATCACCATAAGATAACAGTAGAGAGGAAAAAATTAGCAACATAAAAGACACCACATAACATAGGATTTATGTGGTGAAGCCCTTGCATAAAAAACTCCACCAAGAAGAGAGGCCAAGTATGCATTATCTACAAATAAATGAGATTACAATACATTCACTTCCGTTCTCCTCTTTTCCTCCAATGTGGAAGCACATGTGTAGTTGTGAACAACATCTTTATGCCTCAACTTGTCCTTGTTCCTGTAGAGTAACTCTACATTAAACTATTACTCTCATTAATTTCTACATCCACGGAGTTAATTTTATAGAGTTTTAAAGAGGTCTTAAGCACCAAACATGGTGCCCAAAGATGACTCTTCATTCCAAACATCCCAACCATTGGATTACCTCCTCAAAATGTGAAGGACACCAATTATGGATCCAATACTTTCCCTCCAACTTGGGCACCCAAATTTGTAAATTAAACATTACATTCAATGCAACAAAAAATAGAATACTAAGAGACACATGATGCCTCTTTCCAAACACCCACTTGAAGAATCCCACTAATCACTCATTTATCATCTTCCTCATCTTTTATCATCCTATTAGAGGTGTCTACATGTGGGGAAAATAATATTTAATATTCATATCCACAAGTCACCTTTACCACTGCTAGTGTAACCCATCACCCCTTATGAATATATTACAAAAAATGGTGAAAATAAATATTACAAAATATTTTCCCAATACACCCTAAGTTCCTAGAGACATTTTCCAAAGATGTTCAAACAAGAACATGGGATTTAAAGGTAGATGACACCTTAATCCTAATAGAAACTATAAAACCTAACAATTTCCCTAGAATGTAACACCAAAGATGTATTTCTTAGGATTCAAGCATACTTTATATTCAACCAGGCGATTAAATATCCTTTCAAAAACTTAAGGGTGTCCTCTTATTTTTATTTTCCTAAAGTTCATCCACATAATCCTCCATGATTTTGTGAAGAATATCATGAAAGATGATAGCCATAGGTCTCTAATATGTAGCTTATTCACTCTTAAGCCCAAAAATGCATTACTTGATAATAGAATGTACCCCAAGGGGTGATGAGAGTTATTTTATGTTGATCCTTTGTGGTAATGCAAATTTAATTATACCCATAGAATATGTCGAAGAGTGATACTATTTTGTGTCCTGTGGTGATATCGACTACGATATAAATGTTTAGAAGGGGAAGATCATCCTTAATACATGCTTTGTTAAGGTCTCTAAAATCAATGCAGATATGGATGCCCCCTAGTTTTTTGGAAACAAGTATAATATTTGACACCCATTCGTGATAGTCAATAGGAAAATAAAGTTGATAAAAATATGTTATAATTCTTTTGTGACTAAGAGAGAAATTTGTGGATGCACATTTTTACGTTTTTGCTTAATTGGCTTTGCATCAAGATGCACCACTAATGATGGATCCAACTTAAGAATGTCAGCATAAGTCCATGTAAAATTTTGAGTTGTCTTGTGTAGAATGGCTAATAAAGTTTTCTTTTATTCAGGTGAAAGAGTGAATAATATATATGTGATATTTGGTTCTAACTCAATACCCAAATTGATATCTTGTATTTTCTTGCCACTGAGAGATTATTGGGGGTAGGTTGTTACATATTTTCTTTCCATTGAGAAATGATTGGGGGTAGGTTGAGTTCCTCATCTTCTAATACTTCAAGGAGGTATTCAGTAGGAGATACATCATTTAATTTTACCTTTTTAGAGTTTGATAGTGCCTCAATGAGGTTTTCACTAGGGGACATTTCATTGAATTTTTTATTTCCACTTTTGCAACTAAGGAATTATTCTTGCTCCCAAAATAGGAAACAACATTTAATTCATAGTTGAATTGTGATTTATGATCGCCCAAAGGTATGGTTTCACAAAGTCTCATGAATTTAGCAAGTTCCTCATCATTTTGAAACATGTTGAGAGTTGTAGAGTCTTGTTAATCCCATTCTATGAGGTCAAGAAAAAGGGAGGATATATCAAGATCATCAAACAAGGCTAATATGAATCCATTTGAAACATTTTTAACAAGGTCAAAAAAAATTCTCATTACCATCGAATGTGTCAGATGGGTATATGGTCTTCTATTTTATAGGTACATATATAAAATCATGGGAAAGGGGAGGTCCTAGGTCCTAAATGCAAAGAACCTAGGATGTAAGGGGAATTTTCTAAGATTTCATTAGAATACCAATCACAAATCCAAGATATTAACTTTCAACCTCAATGGTGAGTTAATCAGACCTAGGTTGGTGATTCTTTAGGGCCTTAGGATGATTAGGAATGGCTTGAAATAATGAAACTAATTGAACTATATCACTTAATATGTAAAATGCAAATTCCCAAAGATAAACAAACTATAAAAAAACTTTGCAGGTAAATCTAAAAGATATCAGAGAGTATGTACCTATCACCAAAATTTGATTCTACCATGTATAGAGGGACTAGTTTACCCCTAGGGAAATGGGTCTTTTTTAGGGCTTCCAAAAATCACTTTACATTCCTCTAGTGTTAGATCTAAGATGTTGTTTTCCACTTGCAAATTTGTCAGAATGTTAGAAATGAATTTTGCAACTTAATTTCTGTAGGTTGACAAGAATGATGACAAAAAATGTAACAATACAAAATTGCTTTTCAAGATCTCTTCAATCCTTCTTCAACCTGTAACTTGCACATACACAAAGAGGTAAAAAATATGTGCCATATAGGGGTTTGCCTCAGTCAAACCCTATGAATAGTGTTCCCACTTTCACAATGGAAATTTCAACGATGAAAACCTTAATGGAAAGGAAGGAAATGGTCAATGAACAAATTATTGCAATACACCACCCTTCAATAGCTTCCTTGAAGGAATGAAGACATACACTTCACTTCAAGGGAATTGGATCTTTCTTGCTTGATTTTCTCAAATGATTGAATGCATGAAGACCTACACCACTTGTTAGCCTTCACAATACAACATGAACACACATAAACTTTAACATGATGTTTAGGATATTGATTTATGCTATAAATGACTGATAATGTTTCTCTTGGATGCTCTTGACAATAATATTTTCTTCTCAAAAGTTGCTCCTTAAGTGTTAGATTTCAAATGGTCAAAATACTATTTATTTATAGGTGTTTATCCAATTTCTCAAAAATTAGATTCCAAAAGCCAACACTTACAATTTGAATTTTGATCATTAAAATGACATCAAAAACATATTTTAATTTGGGTCCTGGCTCATAAAGGGGACCTATTCACCCATGGGCTAATGAGTCTTGGTGTATACTTCCAAGGCACACATAATCCAAGGAAATTTAATTATTAAATGCATTTATTTAATGTTGGTTCTCCTTTCAAAAAATGGCAAGGATAAGGCGTTGGAATGCATAATTTGACAAATTAGAAGCTTAATTAAGTCCAATAAATTAAGGGACCCAAAAATAGTGTGAAATTGTAAAGGTATACAATTTTCTACACTACATTTAGCCCCCATTTTAACGAGAGTATGAACTTACGCTCATATGTCTCACACTAAAGTAGAGAAATATATGTCAAGGGAAATATGAAATGTAGTGTCAAGGGGAAAATGAAATTATAGGAAAGGGGGGTCCTAGGTCCTAAATGAAAATAACCTAGGATGTAAGGGGTATTTTCCAAGATTTCATTAGAATACCAACCACAAAGCCAAGGGATTGACTTTCAACCTCAATGGTGAGTCAATCTAACCTGGGTTGGTGATTCTTTAGGGCCTTAGGATGAATAGGAATAATCTAGAAGTGATTTGAAATGATGAAACTAATTGAACTATATGACCTAATATGTAAAATACAAATTCTCAAAGAAAAACAAATTGTAACAACACTTTGTAGAAAAATTTGGGAGATATCAGAGAGTATGTACCTATCACCAAAAGTTGATTCTGGCATGTGTAGAGGGACTAGTTCACCCCTAGGTAAAGGGGTCTTTGTAAGGGCTTCCAAAAATAATTTTTACAGTCCTTTGGTGTTAGATCTGAGATGTTTTTTTCCACCTACAAATTTGACGAAATATCAAAAATGAATTTTACACCTTAGTTTCTGTAGGTTGACAAGAATTATGACAACAAATGCAACAATACAAAATTTATCTTCAAGATCTCTTCAATCCTTCTTCAACCTATAACCTGCACATACACAAAGAGGGAAAAATATTGTGTCATATAGGGGTTTTCCTCTTTCAAACACTATGAATAGTGTTCCTACTTTCACAATGGCAATGTTAATGATGAAAACCTTAATGGAAAAGAAGGAAATGATGATTGAACAAATTAGTGCAACTCACCACTCTTCAATAGCTTCCTTGAAGGATTGAAGACATACACATCACTTCAAGGGAATTGGATTTTGCTTGCTTGATTTTCTTGAATGCTTGAATGCATGAATACATGAAGACTTACACCACTTGTTAGCCTTCACAAGACAACATGAACACATATAAACTTTGACATGATGTTAGGATCTTGATTGCTGCTATAAATAACTAATAATGTTTCTCTTGAATGCTCTTGACAACAATATTATCTAAACTCAAAAGTTTATCCCTAAGTGTTAGATTTCAAATGATCAAAAGACTATGTATTTATTGGTGTTTATCCAATTTCTTGAAAATTAGATTCCAAAAGCCAACACTTACAATTTGAATTTTGATCATTAAAATGCTACCAAAAACATATTTTAATTTGGGTCCTGGCTCATAAGGGGGACTCATTCATCCATGGGCGAATGAGTCCTAGCCTATACTTCCAGGACACACATGATCCAAGGTAATTTAATTATTAAATTCATTTATTTAATGTTGGTTCTACTTTCAAAAATGGTAAGAATAATGCTTTGAAATGCATAATTTGGAAAATTAGAAGCTTAATTAAGTCCAATAAATTAAGGAACCCAAACATAGTGTAAAATTGTAAAGGTGTACAATTTTATACACTACACTATCCAAATCCTCTGCTACAATTTTTTTCTTGAGGATGAATAGGTTACATAATACCTTGCTCTGTGAGACCCAAGGCTTTCCCTTTGTAGTTCATGTTCTCATTAATGTGTAGAGGAACATGAAATTTTTGTTTCAAGTATTGAAGGAGAGTTTTGTCTAGATTTGAATCATCTATGTATATCCAAGCATGTATATTTTATTTAATTTGTTTATTCTTAAGTGTTTTTGGTGACCAAAAGGTGGTACTCTCATACTCATTTATTTCATTCATCTTATGGTATGATTGTTGGGAGATTCGACCATAAGAATAAGGAGAAAGAGGCATTGTGCCAATGTGGAAGGCATATTCTCCACAACCCTTGCTAATGATCTTGACCTTAAGTGTGATAGGATGAGGAATGATATATGTGGTGGAAGAGGAGGTAAATATTTAGTCTCGATATACGAAGAGGATTTAGTTGAATTGGGAGTCAAAATATCGATTCTTTGACAATGATGATATTTTTTATCATATGAGACTTCCATGGATTGGCAATACTCAAATGAGTGTGGATTAGCATAGATAGTTACTTAAATATTGATACGGGAGAATTTTATGCATTGGTGGTAAGTGGAGGGAACATCTTACATGGTATGGAGCCATGAGAAGCCGAGGAGAAGATTATAAAGGAAAGAAAGATCAATAACATGGCAAGTGGTATGTTGTAAGTTAGACCCGTTAGACCCACCTATATAGGAAGGAAAGTGATGTCTTCAAACTCACACTCTATATTTTCACAAGCCTTCATAGTAATTATACGAGGTTCCAAATATGTTATGAAATATTTAAATTATTTTATAAATTTTAATGTATATATAATTAAGGTAGAACCATTATCCAATATGACCCTTTTGACTATTTATGGTGATAAGGACTTCAATCTAGAGAGCTTTGTTATGTGATGGATCAATATATGGCATATAATTTTGACTAAAGGAAAGTTGATAGGTATCCAAACAATGACCCACAAGGGCTTGGAACTATTCAGGGTCAATATCATTGGGAATGTGAGATTCTTATAAAGCTTGCTCCAAGATTTCTCTATAAATATTTTACATTTTAAGGAGTTCTATGATTGATATTTACACTAGACTTTTCCAAGTTTCTCTAAGAGAACATACTAGGGACATCGTGAAGAGGATATTGATGTTCTAGGAATGGTGACTCTACCACATTGGGTGGTCATAACATAATAAGTGTTTTTGGCTTTGATCTTAATAGTAGTACCTTGTAAATAGCTATGGTCAATACACCCCACAATTTTGTCACAATTATGAGGAGTTTTATTATAATGAACATTATTGGTACATTTATTCTAAGATTTATTAGGCTTATTAGAGGTAGATGAGGCATTTTTATTATGCTCTGGGAGCATATTTTTGCTAATTCCCAATTGGTCATTAAGAGGTGAGTATGAGGCCCCTTCAATTTCAATTTATCTTTTATTAATAAGGTTTTGAATATAATTATTGAGATTCATGCACTTATTTTTCACATTCCCTTTGATTTTATGATAATCATAATTTTTTTTTCTTTGTACCAAGCCAATTTTGATTTTGAATCATCAAAAGGTTGTGTAATGGGAAATGTAACCATGTTTTCTTGAATGAGTTTTGAAACACTACATCCATAGTCTCCCAAAAGGCAGTAATTTTTTGCTTTGGATTGTTTTGGGTGTTTTGTATAGGATATAATTATGGGACAAAATTAGAGTTGGTGTCATGAGATGTTTGTGTAGTTTGATTGAGATTGTATGAGCTTTTTACTTGTACATGTTTAGTGTTTGTAACATCGTCACTCACAAAATTCTTTTTTTGGCCCAAAAGTGTGGTTTTTTATTAAATTACTTATCATTGTGTTCCTTATAAATTTTGAATAAATATTTATCTATAAGGTCCTTTTCAATGATGACACCTTCCTCAATTATCTCATCAAATGTTAAAGTACAATATAATTATAAATGGAATGATATTTCTTGATTCAATTTTTAGATAAAGATAGTGATGAGTTATTTTTCTAGTATAGTCCAAGGAGACAATTTGTGAGGGATCTCAACTATTGTAATTGCTAGAAGAATGAAGAAGAACATATTATTATACAAATTTTGTGTTATCATTGATGTCACCATGATATATGAGTTGCAATTGCAAGTTCAAGTTCCAGCTTGTTCCAATATTCTGAACCGGTATATAGTT
This sequence comes from Sequoia sempervirens, assembly GCA_007258455.2. NCBI lineage: Eukaryota > Viridiplantae > Streptophyta > Pinopsida > Cupressales > Cupressaceae > Sequoia > Sequoia sempervirens. Next base: position 3,136,017 of record VDFB02338372.1, on the reverse strand, counting down.
AATATCCTCTGGTATTTTGGTCTACAATCCTCTACTAATGATCATCCTTGCTTGTGGTTTTGGGAAATGGTTTTTGGATGTTGGAAGGCTATATTTTCATAATCTCATGTGCACAAGTGCTCGTATAATGTGTTGGCATTACTCTATTGTTTCTTTTTGCTATTAGGTCTATCTTTGGTTGACCTAATGTATAATCGATGTTGTGATGAATTAATTTTGTTGTGTGGATGTATGAGTGACCTATCTTAGGTCCATGCCAACATGATGTAGCGTGCTACACATTTGAATTATTTTTGGAAAGATTTTGTAAATGCTTGGAGCCGACAGTTGTTTTTTGGTGAATAATGGTTGCATCTAATTAGGATGACCTAATTGATGCTTGCAAATGTATCAGCTATATATGTTGAGATTGTTGGTGTTAATTTCAAAGATAGTAGATGATGATGCGAATGTGAAGAAGTGAAAAAATGATGAAGTGTGTTAAGTCAATTTACTGGGCTTCAAAGGAACTGAATCAACACTTGTTAGGTGTATATTATCAATTCATTTTCTGGTTGTAAGCCATTTTGTCATTGTATTTCTATAGGCAATGAGCCTCTCTTTTGGATAGTGAGTCCTGACAGTGAGCCACCCTTTTGTAATATTTTATAACCAGTTATACTATATTGTGAGCTAACCCTCACCGTGGTTTTTCCCATTTTGGGTTTTCCACGTAAAAATCTTGGTGTTCATGTGTTGTGTGATTTCATGTTCTATTAATGCTCTTGCTTATCTTTAATGTTATATACATTGGAGTAATTGGATGATATTTGTTCAATAAGTTTAAGAAGATAATCAAGAGCATTAATAAAATATTTTGGCACGAGGATATGTTATAAGGAATGGATAGTTAGAATTTATTCAAGTAGAACTGAAAGAAAATGTGTTGGCATGATCATTTGTGGAGAAAATTAGGGTTTTTCAATGCAATGAAGAAGGGTTTTTAGCAGTTTTTTGAAATCTGCGTCATTTAATGTGAATTAGGGAAAATCAATGTTTTATAAAGTAAATGTGTAAGGAATTTTAATCACTTGTGCATTTGAAGAAATTGGAGAGCATTGTGGAGCGTTCTTGAGGCGATTTGGAGTTTGAGCTATGCAAACCCTAGTTTTGGTTCTTTGCAAAGAAAAAGGTATTATGAGTATCCGAGTTGTTGTTGGTTTGTGTGAATCATCCTTTTGGAATTGTTTGAGCTTGATTTGTGGAGAAATGGAAAACCTTGTAGTCATTAAAGTGTCAAAAAGACCTATACCATCATATAGGAAGTATTCTATGAAGGTTTTTGAAGACGACCCCTTGGACACCTTCTCATTGATCCCTCACGGGGTTATGCCGACTAAAGATACAAGAATGTATATTCGAGTAAAAATGATGAATTCAATCATAGTAAATTGACAGACATTTGGCAGAATGAGCTCACAAGGGATAATTTCCTAATAAAACATGAATATTCAAATATTGTTGCGAAGAAATTGGATAGATGGAATCATTTTCCTAATTTTAGCTCAGTTGTTGATGACAAGTATGTAAAACCATCTCTCAACAGAATACATGATAAATTATTGTGGACTAATAGACCCCATCTGATAACTAAGGAAGCAATTAAGGCTATTACGAGACTCTGTGATACTGGTTCGGTACCCATATTGAAAGCCATGAAAAATGAAGTGGTGATGGAACTCACATGAGCCACTTATGACAGGAGATCTCTAACTACAAATCCTATCATTAATCCTGCTATGAAGTATGTTGCAATAATGATCGAACATAAAATTTACTTCACTAACAGAGAGAACTATGTATCTACTACAACTATTTACGTTGTTTTTGATATGACAGTTAATGGTGCATATTATGATCTGTGTGAACTTCTCTGACTACAGTTACTTGAGAACCTAAGAATGACCAAGGAAAAGAAGTATGCATTTAAGTTTGGCTCCTTGATTATTTGTTTGTTATTCTATTTCCTTAAGAGACTTCCTGGAAGGGATGAGAAGGTGTTTTGGGATTCATCCAGACTGATTGCACATAATTTTTTTGACCATATGCATAGTTTGGGTGATTTGAAGACTCAAGAAAATGCTTTAACAAAATTCTTTATTGTGTTCAAGAGCAACATGAATGAGAGAAAGGATTTCGAGGAAAGTTGTTGAGAAATATAAGAATGATATCATCTTTCATGTCTCTTCTGATGAATATATGATTGAAGTTGTTGAACCCTGGACTGAATGGATTCAACCGTTGGGTTATGGGATTATAGAAGATGAAGTTGAAAGGCTATGTGTAGGTGTTGTTGAAAAATTTGAAAGATGTCAATGAACCTAGAATTGGCACTTACGCAGAGAAATCTATGGTCATTCACATGGAGCACATGAAGCCAATAGTAAGAAAGAATGTGGATAAAAAGCTTAGAGAAGCATGTTTCTCTGATGAGAAGATTTCACTAGGTAGGGATAAGAGAGAGAAGGTGGAGGGAGAATCATCAGGAATAAGGAGATCCAGCAGGACTGCTCCTTCTAAACCCTCTGTAGCCCCTGCAGTGAAAATTGAACTCAGTGTTATTGATAAAGGAAAAGGCCCGACTCCTTTTAGACCTACTACAAGATCTGAAAAAAGGAAAGAGACTCCTCCGGTGGTCCTTGGTAAGAGAGGAAAGAAAGCAAAGGCTACAAGGGAAAAAAACCTTAGCATCATTGATGATCAAGATGAAGAGGAGGAGGACCCTAAAGCAAAATTGGTAAGGAAGAGAAGAGGAAGCTTATCCTCTAGTGAAGGTGCTTCTTAGGAAGCTAGTGTTGGCTCTAAGAGATTGCATATTGTTTCATCCTTTGATGAAGATGAAGAACAAGAATTTGGTGTTCATGTGCACACCAAATCAGAGTTGAAGAAAGCAAAGGTGTCTGAAGAAGCCTCTCTAGACTAGGAAGAACAAAAGGACACTCTGGTAAGGCCTGGTTCCCATTTTAGATTAGAGGAAATACTCAATTCCTTGTAACATTTTGAAGATATGTTGAAGCCTAAACATAATACTATGATCAAGTAGGTAAGGAGGACATACAAACATTAATTTTAGCTACTATTCAATATGTTATCACATTGGATGTTAAGTGGGAGTATGTAAGGGATAATGTGCCTAAGAAAATGTGGGTGCCCTAATGAAAAGGAGATAAGAGGTTGTTGAATTAGAAGAGAAGATCAAAAATGATGCATTGAAGAAAATTGGGTCTTCTTTGACCCCAGATAATTTGGCAACTTTGAAGAAGATATGTGCAAAAATGCTTTGAATGAAGAAAAGAGTGAACTCTTTAATGACAAAGGATAGGAAGTAGATAAAGAAAATAAGCAAGGAAACTATAGAAGTAATTAGAGATACGACTAAGAAACATGGCATACTTGGTGCACTACAATCCGATTCTACACCCAGGTCAGGTGAAGAACTTTCTACATAAGAAGTTGAGGAAGATATTCCTTCTGGGATAGGTGATACATGTATTCCTTTGGAAACAAATGGTGCAAACATCCCTTAGGATACAGGTGTTGTAAATGATCCTCCATAGATGGAGAAGTAGAATGAGGGTGAAGCTGAGCCTGAAAAACATGATAATGTCCCTCCAAAGCATGTTGAAGGTGAGAAAGATAATGTTGAAAAAGAAAAAGATAATGATGAAGGTGAAAAGGATAATGCTGAAGGAGAACAAGATAAAGGTGAAAATGAAGGAAATGATGAAGAAGGAAACATGGACAAAGAAAAAGATGAAGATGGAAAAGGCAAAGAAGAAAAAGAAGAAGAGAAAGTGGAAGAAGAAAATAAGGAAGAAGAGAAAGAAAAGGAAGAGGAGGAAGAGAAAAATGAGGAATCTGCTGGGAAGAATGAAGAAAATCAAAAGCAGGTTGTAGAATCTCAGAGATCTCTCAAAGAATCCTCCTCAGGTGATGATATATTGAAAGGCTTGCTATCCAAGAAGATCAGATTATAGTCGGTGATTCCTCCAAAGCTTCTACAACTTCCTATGATTCAAGGCTATGTGAATTTAGATAAAAAAATTCATGTTCATAAGTTGGTGTTAGGGGATGCATCGCATGCATCCAATAGAAGCGAAATTCTGGAGACGCGCCAAAAAGGGACAAAAATAATTGAAGATTCCCTTAAAGCTTTGCAGGAGGCCACACCCAACACTTCAATGGATACATCTCTCACTTTGGTAGAGAATTTGGGATTGTTATTGGACTCCTTTAAGGAGTATGCCTCTGAACTTGGTGAGAAGATAGAGCAAGGAATTGAGGAGAAGCTGGTAGAGAAAAGGCTGTTGGAACTTCATGACAAGTGTGCTCTAGCATACACAAATATTGAGAAGAATCTATAAGCCATGCAGACTTGTGAATTTGAGGTGAATGTTGTCTTTGCTTATTGTTTGAAGTGGTCAAATGCCACTCAGAATATTAAGAATCTTATGGACTCCATTGAGTGTTAGTTGACTATTGTCTTTGGTACCTACAATGCATCTAAGGAAAAAGATAGATCAACTTGGCATGTCATCTCTACTCATAGAGATAAATTCTTTATTTTACAGAAGCAGAAGGAAGAAATCATCATAAAATTTGGTCAGTTAGGTGACCTCGTAAGAATGGAGTACACCTTGGTTGTCAATGCTTTGGCAAGTGTAGAGAAACTTGAAAAGATAAATTTGACTCCTAATACTTCGGATGATGCAAAGGAAAGTATGGTGGAATTAGAATCCTTGAACAAAATGTTGATTGCTGCTAAGAAGAGTTGGGAGAATGGAAAGGGAGTTTGGCAAGGCATTCTTAAGGAGCTTCAAGGCTTGCCGTCATCCGGGTAATGTTTTTCAGTTTTCATATTTCTTTCTGGGCCACCCTTTGTTCTTGATGTCAAAGGGGGAGTGAATACTGGTGATAGGGGGAGAGAATGTTGTGGAGAGAATGTTGAAGTGTTGTATATAGAAAGTTTTGTAAATTTTTTGGCACATGTTTCCATCAATGACAAAGGGGGAGATTGTTGGAAGAATGAAGAAGAATATCTTATTATACAACTTTTGTGTTGTCATTGATGTCACCATGATATATGAGTTGCAACTGCAAGTTCAAGTTCCAACTTGTTCCAATATTCTAAACTGGTATACAGTTACTATCCTCTGGTATTTTGGTCTGTAATCCTCTTCTCATGATCATCCTTGCTTGGGGTTTTGGGAAATGGTTTTTGGATGTTGGAAGGTTGTATTTTTAGAATCTCGTGTGCACAAGTTCTTGTATGATGTGTTGGAATTACTCTATTATTGCTTTTTGCTATTATGTCTATCTCTAGCCGAACTAATGTACAATCGATGTTGTGATGAATTAATTTTGTCATGCAGATGTATGAGTGATCTATCTTAGGTCCATGCCGACATGATGTAGCGTGCTACAAATTTGAATTGTTTTTGGAAAGATTTTGTAAATGCTTGGAGCCAACATTTTTTTTTTGGTGAATAATGGTTGCATCTAATTAGGCTGACCTAATTGATGCTTGCAAATGTATCAACTATATATGTTGAGATTGTTAGTGTGAATTTCAGAGAGAGTAGATGATGATGTGAATGTGAAGAAGTGAATAAATGATGAATTTTGTTAAGTTAGTTTACTGAGCTTCAAAGGAACTAAATTAATACTTGTTAGGTGTACATTATCAATTCATTTTCTAGTTGTAAGCCATTTTGTCATTGTATTTCTATAGGCAGTGAGCCTCTCTTTTGGATAGTGAGTTTTGGTAGTGAGCCACCCTTTTGTAATATTTTATAACCGGTTATACTATATTGTGAGCTAACCCTCACCATGGTTTTTCCCATTTTGGGTTTTCCACATAAAAATATTGGTGTTCATGTGCTGTGTGATTTCATGTTCTATTAATGCTCTTGCTTATCTTTACTGTTATATACAATGGAGTAATTGGATGGTATTTGTTCAATAAGTTTAAGAAGATACTGATTCACCCCCCCTCTCAGTATCTTAGGTATTCAATAATAATTAATATACAAATATCTGAATATTATGTTGTTTTGCATTGTAAAGGTCTAACATAGAGAGTTCATGTTCATTGTTATAGGAGAATTATGTAAAAAAAAATTAATAAATCAAAAAAATATGAAATAGAGCCCTAAGGGAGATGCATAAACCACTCCAAGTCTTGTACCCTGAGCTTCATAGAAATAATTAAAGAAAATATTGATTGTTATAGGTGACCTCTTGGCATACCATAAAAAAATCTTTAATGTGATAATGAGGGTCTCCATTCCCTTTGTATTTGTTGAAACTAGGAATTTCTAAGTGTTGGGGGAAGGGTAGTATTGTCATGGATCGATCAAATAGATATAGGCATGTCTTAAAATGTATAGTTTTTCTTTTATAAATCCCTATTTTTAAGTTCTTGAGGGTATTTTTTTTATCTCTTTCCATTCAAGATCAAAGGGTGTACCTATAGGAGGATTAGTAGTAGCTTGAGTAGCCATGTTTAAAGTCATAGATTGGTGTATAGCATGATGAAAATTAGTTTGGGGGTGACATATAATTGGCTAGGAGTTTTAGTGTATTGAAAAGAATAAAGGTGTATGAGTATGAGATGTTAAGGGAGGGATACAATAGAAGAGAAAGGTGGTTTGAAATGTGATTTATAGTGAGTGGTGTAGTTGGTGAGTCAAACTAGAAGGTATATTAAGACGAAGTTAAGGAGTGATGTTTGGAATATGAATGTAAGTGTGGATAAATTGAGAGTATAATAATAGGGTGGAAGGATTGTCATCACAAGACTTATCATTATTCTAGAACCAACTCTATGTGACAATTTATTCTCGTGAATACCTATGGATTTTTAAAAGTTATTATAGGGAGTTCTTTAACTATATCACCCAACTTGATATTTCATAAGTGGAAAAAAGTTTTGCATCTTAATTTGTCACTTTTTCAAAAATAATATTTTTTAAGCTTGTGACTCACTTGATCAAATCTAATGTTTCAAAATTATTTATAAAGTCTTGGAACCTAGGGAAATTTTGGGTTGTAATACTAAGGTTCCTTGTTCTTCATGTTGATCTCAGGGTTCAAGTTGGTTGTATGATCCTCCTTGTATAGAGAAATCATGATGTTTATACCTCAACATTCCTAGAGTAAAGGGTGGTTTCTCCATTTGATTCTTAGTTTGTGAGCGTGTGATGTGCATGAAATGATGTTAAAATATTGGATGACATAGAACTTTATAAAGTGATTATATTGGGGTGTTATCTAAAATTTAAGGGCTAGTGATTATGATATGGGATGTGGATGTATATGGGTGAGTATATATTACCTCTTAAACTATAAATCAAGATCTTAGGTTGATGTCTTGTGATATTGATTTCTTACTTAGGATAGGTCAATGTTTCTAAGGAATAAAGTGTGAATTTAAGCTATTTCTTTTGCTTAAGACGAATAACCTAATTTGGGATTTCTACCTTGAGATAGACTATATTCTCAAGAGAGCATTGTTTGATGGTAACATACAATTAAGATCTTGATTTAAGCTTAAGATGCTACTTTGTAACTTAGATGATTATAATGTGGATATTTGAATGATTTTAGGGGTGTGACCTTATTCTTGACTAAAGATAAATGAATTTGTATGAGTACTTGTGTGTGAGATGGGGAAGATATACTTGTGTTCTAATTATTTGGATGGGGTGTAAAATTGCTATTTGAATGACTAGAGCTACAATATGGTTTTGATTCTAGAAATATTTGTGACCTCTAATATGAAACTACCAAAATAGGTGATGGATATGCTAAACTATAATTAGATACACTAAAAGGGTAAATGGATTAAGGATGAAAACACTGGGTTATGGTGTAGATAGGATAAAGGGTGAACACGTATGCTGATTCAAAGTTTGAAATTTTTTAATTGGTGACAATGTGAGTTTTATAACAAGATGAATAATATGTTGGGATATGTGATGGATACACTAAAATAGAGAGACAATAGGATTATGGTTGATACACTAAAATAGGTGACAAATATTTTAGGGTTTAAATAGATACACTATTTCAATCTTGCTTTGACAAAGGTGACTTTGTGCTTTCAAAAAAATTACACAAGAAGATAAGTGTTTGGACTAAGAGGAATTTTGACTTTTGACTTTTACTAATTTAGCACACGAAGACATGCCAAGCACTTGCACAATCCTAAAATTATTCAAGTTGGATTGACACCTTTTGTAGGCTCATCATAATACCATCTACCAAGTGAGGGATAACTAGGGAGTGCCACATTGCATGTGATCCCTTACCAAGGATGGCCAAAGGCTTCACCTAAGGTTAGCTCTATCTCAAAACTTGAAAGTACATGATGAGTAGCTTCTCAAATAAATATTTATCTAATGCACTACATGAGTATAATCAAAAGGTCTTATCTAGGATTTATGAGCTTTATAGGGCATCCTCAAAATACCAAATGGGTATGTGTGGCTTAGATTGGTGAATAATATCCCATCTATGAGCATGAGACCTAAGAATAATCAAAAGTTCCTTCACCTTATTTCATATAAAATAGGGTCCTCAAGGTTGTGCCAAACATGATGATAGCTATATTGGGGTACAAATTTCGCTCCCCCCATTATTTACCCCATAGAGGTCATCCCTTGAGGTGATGAAATCCTAAGAAAACCTCCTAATGGGAAAGGAATGCTAGGTGTTTTTTATTTCACAAAATGAAAGGGGAGAGCATAGACATTATCTAGTATCCTTGGGTTGTAAACTAAAACAAAAATGAAAGTGCAAGACTTTTGATTTCCAAGACTTCTTTAAGTGAAAGGGGGGGAGCTATTAGAAAATCTGTTAGTAATTTGGTTTTCTTGGTCTTTGACTTAAGATAGGTTACAAAATAGATGTTAACAAGAAAATACAATAGACAAATACACAAGTTAGCAAGTTATAGTAGATTAAAATACCACCAAATTGATAAAAATATGCTTAAAATGGAATTGTTGAAATACAAAATGCATACGTTGATTGACACACATATGCTAAACTATAAAAAGATATAAATTTTATACCTAAGATAGAACCACCATAATAGAGAGCACATATGATGATTTGAGAAAAAGAACTAAAAAATGAATCCTACATAAAACAAAAAAAAATTAGTTAAGAATAAAAATTTAATTGATTCTTAGCAACAACACATAAGGTGAGTGAAGATTTTGGAAACAATGCACTTTACAAAACTAATTTCTAATAAAAAATTAGAGAAAGATTATTCAAATTGGGAGAAAAGATTTTTTAATGCATAAATGCATATACATTGATTTGTATAGTGTGTGCTCCATTTTATGGATGCATAATTATATTAAAATTTTACAAAATAGAAGATGAGTGAAATTAAGCATTATAACATTGTGAAAATGTCCCCTTGTCAAAACCTAATATTCTAATGATAAATAAAATGACAAAAAGTGTTAAAGCTCACTAAAATAGAAAATCCATGTAATGTGACGCATACACCAAAATATAGAATTCAACCATTGAACTATAACCTACAAAAACCAACAATTACAAGTTACAAAAAGGGTTAGTGATAGGGATGTAGTTTCCATCGGCTGTGCCAAAAATGTGTAAATGAAATTTTGAGCATGTAAGAATAAGCTAAATTGATATTAACTCATCTACCCAAAATACAAGCAACACTCATGATTAAGCATAAGAGTTACAAAATGTGATGAAAATATAAAATATCTCACCAAATTAACCCTTGTTACACCATGGTATGGTGGTTGTGCTCAAGGATGTTGATATGTGAGTGCTCTTACTGACAACATAAGGTTGAATTTGAATATATTGATTTAAATAGCTTAGAATGACATCCAATTTATAATTTTTTGGCTACAAAATTGGATGGTTATAATTAAAAGTTGAGATTAATGGCTCATAATGGTTTTGAGACATGGTAATATGAGAGGAGGACAAGTGTTATCATTTGATTAGAGGAGATGGAGGGAAGGGATTATAAGGAGGTTAAGGTAGTAGAACAACTTCCTACACTAATCTTGAGAGGAGGGTTATGCAAAACTTTTTAGATCTTTACAATAATTACAAAAATTAAACATAAATAAACATAAATACCATTCATACTACAACACACTAATTTACATGGAGAAAACCCTTTCAAGAGAAAAACCCCACACTCCAAAATCCACCCAATGTATTGTTCATAAATACAAATGATTACAATATACTTGCAAATCAATATTTCTTAGGAGTATCACCAATTAGAGATTTTAGGAAACTCAACATCTATGAGACTCTTACACATAATATAATCCAATCATAACCATAATATAATACCCTCGTAAAAGGAGGGTTTCCTTCTAGGGAAAGAAAAGCCAACATAATCTCTACTGTTAAAGATGTGAAATAATGATGAATGGTCCAAATTTATAATGAAAACATATATAATGTGTCTTTCGAGGGAATTTCCCCATAACCCCCATCAATATGTGTGGTCCTCATATCATGCAGTGGGTTACCCCCTTGCACTCAAATTGCAAGGTTGAGATATCATTTTCCTAACATGATTGAGGAGATCATAATCAAGGATGGAGATTCTCCCTGGAAAGATTGGGTGGACAAGATGGAAGGGGTAATTTGGAGAACCATTAATGGATGGGAAAGTTCTTTGATCCATGTGACATGGTACCAAGACCATGTCACATGTACAAAGGCCCATGCCTTGTGTACAAAAGACTCATGTCTTTGTACACATTTGAGGATGCAAGGATTTGAAGGGGTTTGAATAGGATTTTGAATGTGCAAGAGGAGGGTTAAAGGGTTAATGGATTTTAACCCACTTAATAAAAAGTGAATACAATAGGAAAATAAATAAATAATATATTTATTTAATTTTATGAGTGAGTATGGGGAACTTAGGTAAATAAATAATTACATTTATTTACCTAAGGTGGACTATAGGAGAGGAATGACTAAATGGTTTATGCAAGAAATGGGTGTGGGAGAATAGTGACAAATAGTGATTATATTAATTAAATAATAAAATAATAAGGGGATAAAAATGGATATTTAATTGAATAATTAGGGTTATATTAAATAAATTATAGAGGAAATATTTAGTTAATGATGATGGTCAGTTTTAGGTGTCTACACCTTGTTTTATCTAATGGGCAATCCAATACAAAGTTGGGCTATTGTTTGTGGGAAGAACCCTCAAATATTAAGGAAATTGTATGCCATGGACAAAAATATAGAGAGCAACATGAAAGCATCTAGTAAAATCATTAAAATAACTAATAAAACTTCTAAAACTAGGTACAACAACTTCAAGTAAACCCCTCTTTGTTGAGGACAAACTTGACAAATAAATAGGGTCTATGAAGGATATCTCATTTAGGGTTGTTAGAAATGAGAAGGGAATTACCTCCAATAATTTTTGTATTCATTTTAATGAGATTCAAAGATTACACAACATACCATGTAATTATTACTGGTCTAAAAAACCTACCTAGAATAATAAGAAAATAGTTCCTAGAAATGAAAACCAAGGATACCAAGACAAACACACCCATGATCCCTTGAGAAAGGATCATGGGAATATTCAAGAATATTTATTTTTGTGTGAGATATTATACTTACCTCATGATCCATCAAAGTGTGTTGTAGTTACAACACTTGTAGAAGATAAAGAAGCCCAAGAAGAGGATGGTGAACCTGAGTACTGAGAAGATGATAATACGGATCAATTACATGTATATTCAAAGAAAAGGAATTCTTTCAATATGATCATGATAATTACCATGTTAAATATTGGTTGACAACTAGGGATTTCAATTAGCTCAAGGAGTTGATATAGAAAAAGTACAAGAGAGCTAAGCCATACAATGAATACATTAAAGTTCTCACTAAAGTAGTTGTATTACAAGTACAAAGTTATTACCATATAAGGAATAGAAAAGTAGGTGTCAAAGGCCAATTCAAAGGTGTTGTTGTTCTATATATACTAGTCACACAAGTAGGCAAACGAAAACAAAAGGATGAAAACATAGTTCAATGTGCAAACATGTCTATAGGTAAGTCATCACCCATAAAGAATATGCATATACTAAAGGTAGCCCTACATAAGAAATATATCCCTAAATAAAATAACTTGCTAATGTTCTAATCAACAATATGGAGAATGTAAGAGTAAATGGAGGTAATACAATATAGAATTGAATTAAAAACAACAAATGAGAAACAAAAGGTGGCTAAGGAAGTTTAAAATGCAATAAACACAAAGTATGTTGTAGTTAGTTATCAATTAATACATTTCATCCTTGGCACTAATGTTGTGTTGTTTGACTATCCATTCCCTTGTCAGCATATTGACCAATTGATATGGCTCAAACATTGAGCTAATTGAAAATTCAAGTGCAAGTGATGGAATTACTGAGGATCCCTAAACACAAGAAGAGTACATTGTTGTATATTGATGCTCCAACTATTTTTATTAGTCCAATGAAACTAATATCCAAGATACTCCTTAGAGTTGCTTGGTAAATGTGTCTACTAGCAACTAGTAGGTAATTGATCCATTTTACACTTTTTTGTTAATAAATAGTAGACTAGAACATAATTGTATGTTAGATTCTAGAACATCCAACAATGTGATGCCTCTGTAATTCATGAACTAGTTATTCCTACAAGTTTCTAAATCATATGGAATTTATTTTTCCATGGATTTTCATGAAGTGAATCTAATTGGAGTAGTAAGCAATTTTTAGGTGCAACTTTTTGCATACCTTGGTAAATATTTTTTAATGGACATCATCATAGTTGATTTTTTAGATAGGTGGGGTATGTTGTTTTCCAAGAAGTGGAAAGCCTTGATTGGTGGTAGCATCCAAATGGACATGTCTTATGCTACCATACCATTGCATGAAAAATAAGTCTAATTACATAGGGAAAATAAAATGCTACATATAGTGGAGGATTCAATTGAAGTGAAGGATAAGGTTTATTACTTTGACACAAAACTAGGATTTTTCATCAGACATTATGATGACGAGTTTGAAAAATAAGTAGGCACTAATTCTTTTCATCTATATTAATACCCTAAAATTGATAGAATTTGGAATATGCACTTTGATGGTGTATGTTTAAGAGAAGGAAACAATACAAGAGTTGTATTGGTGTCACCTAATAGCAAAAATTATAAGTTCACTTTTAGATTAAACTTTGAATGCACTAATAATGTGGTTGAATATGAAGCCTTGCTACTTCGATTGAGTTTGGCTTCCAGATATGGAATCAAATGCATTAGAGTGCATGGTGATTCATAACTCATAGTGTCTCAAGTTATATGTACATATGTTGCAAAAGAAAAGATATTGAAGATGTATAAGAAATTTAATATGGGATTTCATTGATATGCTTGATGCTTTTGACATCAAATGGGTTGAAAGAGAGAAAAATGAAATCGCTCATGCCCTTTTTGGATTGACTTCAAAGTTTGGAACTTTCTTGACATCCCCAAACTATAGGTATGGTGTTTAAATTCTCACCAAAACTAGCATTCCTAACAACATCTATAGTTGGCACTTATTCAATGATGATTAATAGATATATGAGTTTTTGAATTACATCAATCATTTGCAAATCAACTTATTTATTGGCTTCCTATGTTAGAAGAAAATAAAGAAAGGGGACTCTTTTTGGAAATGAAATTATATCACTAAAAATAAATACTATTACAAAAGATCTTGTTGCTTTAGAAAGAATGTTTGATAATGCTAATTTTTATAAAACAAGGAGTGGGATAGCTAGTGAAGAAGATTTAGAAGGTGTGAACTTGGGAATTGAATCAACTCCCAAAATTACCTACCTTGAAAAAAATTGAACTAGCAAAGAAGAAAATGCTTATAGCATTGTTAAAAAATAAAAATACTTTGCCTAGTCTTATGATGAGTTAAAAGCTTACAAAGAAGATTTGTTCTAGCATATTGTTTCATTGGGGCCTAGTAAAATACCCTTTAGATATAAGCAATCATCCACCAACCTTTCTCTTTCCCCTCAAATGAAAAAATAATTGACAAAGCTAAAAGAGGGAGGTAAAATTAAACCAATTAGACACTTAGATTGGGTATTTAACCTTGTTCTAATAAGAAACAAAATTGAGGATATTAGGTTATGCATGGATTTTAGATATTTGAATATCAATTACCTTAAAGAAAATTATTGATTGCTAAGTATGGGTCATCTATTGTAGAAGGTAACATGATCATAGTAAATTTCAATGATGTATATCTTCTCATAATACAATCAAGTTGTGGTAGAAGTGTTGCAAGTATGATGGTGTTGTCATTGATGTCAACAAGATGCCAACAGGATGCCAACAAGATGCCAACAAGATGCCAATAGGATGCAAACAAGATGGTGTTGTCATTGAAACAGGATCAACATGATAGTGTTGTCATTGATGTCAACAGGATGCCAACATGATAGTGTTGTCATTGATGTCAACAGGATGCCAACATGATAGTGTTGTCATTGATGTCAACTATGTGTTGAGGAAGCTTATTCCATGATGAAGATGTCGAGGATATTGAGAAAATTGTGAAGAAGAGTAAAATAGGTTGTTACAAGTTGTGCATGTATATTTGAGATATTGAGGAAGTATTGTGAGTACATGGATCTATCTTTATATTGTAGTGTTTGGAGATGTGTTGGAATGAAGTAATGTGATGAGATGATGTCTTTCGTACTTGGGTTCCAAGTTCTTTTGAGAAAATTTGATAAACAGAGAAAACAGTGTTGTGCAAGTGTTCAGAGCATGCTCTGGGATGTGCTCCACATTTCTTATATGTTGATGCTATTCCTATGCGGATTTGATATGTTGTTCAAGGTTATCAGTAGTTGCTATGTTCAAAATTTGGGCTTTTGGATTGCTATGCAGAGTGAGATATTTTCACCAGTGTGTGAAGTGTTTTTTAGTGTTTTTTTGTGGTCTGGGAGAAATGTATTTGCTTTGCATTTCTCTATAGTTTGGCTTCAGGTTATACGGATTTGGGAAGTTGCTTATAATGTTTATATCTTTTAGAATTCAAGGTTTCACTTGATTTACTACATTACAGTTTCTGTTTCATGCGTCAATGTGAGAATAAGGTTTACTGGATGCTTTGGTTGAAGTATTTCTATTATGTGAGTTTGGATGAAGTCTTTATTGCATCTCAAGTGGTTCATAGATTATTCTAGATCGTGTTCAAGTGATTTTTTTTGTTTGAAAGTTTTGGATTGATTTAAGGAAGTGTGTACTTAATGTTATGATTTTTGCACAGATAAAGACCAACCTGGTGTTAACACTACATGCGAAGCTTGTGAAATAATATTGAGGTGTGTTAGGATTAATTTGAGTCCTAACTAAGGATTTATATAGGTTTCCTTCATTCCTATCCACCATGGGAATGTTTAGGTGTCAACCTAATTTTAAATTTTAAATGTAACGGTTAGTTGTTGACCTTGGAGAAGGTTTTCAAGGTTGAGGTTGATATAAATAAGAGTGGTATTTTTGTAAGATGCAAGAGAGAGGCAAGATATATGCAAGATAGATGTGAGTGATGAATGTGACGTGAATTACAGAAGTACAGATGTGAATTTGAGCAGAGTAGTGCAAATTTCAAAATATTAGATTCCTGAAGGTAGTGAGCTAAAGGTGTCTAAAATATTTCATGCAAGACTACAAGAGTATTGGAGCAATTGTGGTAGATTCCTTGTTGCATTGAGAAAGTGTTCTATGTGTAACATTTCTCTTCTATCTTCTTTATTTCTTTCTATGGCAATGAGCCCTGGCAATGAACCTTTTGGAGAGTGTGTCCTATTTTGGCAATGAGCCCTTGTATCAATTTTGAAATTACTTATATTATGAGCTAATCCTCATCATGTTTTTTCCCTCATTGGGTTTTCCACGTAAATCTGGTGTTCTCTTGTGTATGGTGTTGTTATTTCAGTTTTTATTTTTTGCATTTCATGATCAATCACTTTAACATAATAAGGGTTTAATGAGTGCTTGTGGATATGATTATTGTTGAGGGTTTTGATGTTTTAATTTGATACAATTGATTCACCCCCCTCTCAATTGTCTTGTTCATTCAGAAAGAAGAGTCTAAGTAGTAAAAATCAACCTTCACTATGCCATGAGAAACATTTGTAAATGTTTAAAATCCATTTGAGATAAATAACATTGGAGCTACATTCCAAAGGGCCATGGATGTAAAAATTTTGTTGGCTTAATAGATGAAATCATGGTTGTCTACCAAGACAATTTATCTACATACTCCAAAGATCAAAATGACCATTGCAAGCACTTGGAGTTAATATTCTAGAGATGCGTCAAATATGATATTTTCGTGAATACCAAGAAATATATCTTTGGCATGGAAGAGGGTAAATTTATTGGACACAATGTTTCTATAGAAGGGATAAGGGTTGATATAGAACATGTTAAAACCATTGATCTTATCCTAAAACCTAAAATTTTCATGATAGTCTAATCATTCTTTGAGAAAATAATTTTTTTTAGAAGGTTTGTTCTTGAATTTGTATAAAAGATAAAGGTTATCTCCAAGGTTTTAAAGAAGGGACAATAAAAATCTAGGACAAGGAATCAACTGATTCCTTTGTTGGAATCAAAGATGCACTAAAGAAGGCACCAATGTTGGAAAGCCCAAATTACTCAAAACCTTTTCAATTATTTTTATTTTCCTCTTTCTATACTATTGTTTTTTTTCTACAAAAGAATAATGATGAAAATGAGAAGCCAATAGATTTCTTTAATAAATTTTAAAGAGATGTTGAATTGAATCATTCCACAATGTAAAAGCACATCTATGTTCTTGTGAAGGCTATAAATAATTTTAGAACATATTTCATAGGAGTTAATATTTTAGCATTTGTGCCACAAAACTATTTGAAATATCTTCATGCAACAAGAGGCATCAAGAAAAAGGTGCAAATGGATCAACAAGATCCAAGAGCATGACATGGAGCTCAAAATAATCATGCTGGTTAGAAGTCAAGGCCTAGCCAAACTAATGGCTAATGCAAACTTGGATGCAATTAAAATAAATTAGGTGAACTCTAACCCATATTTTTCTTCATGTCAATTGAAAGATTATCCTTGGTATAAGGACATTATATTTTATTTAGAAAACATGAGCTATCCACTAGGATTATATGGCAAGCGAATAATAACATCGATGTTGGAATATCAAAGGCATCTATTATTCCAAGTTCAATTAATGTGGAGAAACCTAGATGGTGTCCTCCAAAAATGTTTTTGATAAGGAAAAGTAGGTTTTTAAGTGATCTCAAAACCCTTTACATCGAGAATAGGCTGCATAAGATAACACAATTAACACCAAACAACCCCCCAAAAAAAATATAGTTATTTAAATATGAGCCATAGACAAACAAACAACTATACCATCAAAAAAACATCAACAAAAAATCCAAAAGACAACATAAACAACTATAATTGATCTAAAACATTGGTCACTTCTAAATTGCTGGAGATAACATTCTCATGCATCTCCACCACTTCATCAAGCTCCTGGAGAGGAATAGTACCTCTTCTTGGTCTTGCTTCTGGTTCTCACACATGACCCCTCATCCATGATCTTTTCCATCTAATTCTTTTGATCTTCACCAACCATCTCCTTCACATTCTCACCAACATCTAGCGGTTTACCAGTCCACCTATAGGATTTTTCATTCAACATAGTGAGCCCTTGAGCACTAGTATGGAGCAACTGATTACTAATGTGCACAACAGTACTCAAATCTTTACAGATTTTATTGAATTTTTCCTCTAGGGATACCAGCCTATCCTCATGATCCCTGCCCATTTTATTAGCATCTATTATCACCTTGTCAAGGACAACATTCATGGTTTTAACCTTGCTATGCACCATCTATTACTTTTTTCTACAGTTAACCAAAAAAACACTGATATTTTGAAACTCATTCATCTTGACATTGATTTCTTTGACCTCTGAGAGAAGCCATTGAACAAAGATAGGAGGTTGCTCATTCCATCCTCAACCAACCTTAGCATAGCATCCAAATTAATCTTCTCCCAATTCAGTGGCTCATCAATCAGATTATCCAAATTCTCTGACTAGTTCTTTGATGCCCTACCTTTGCCCTTCAAATCTCCACTATCAGGAGATTCCTCCAAATCAACCACTTCAACATCCATCCGCTCCTTAGAATTCACCACAGAGTCTACTAGAAACTCTAATTGACCCTTCCTATCACCAACCAGATCTAAACCATGGCAATTAGGAGCCTCCAAACCCATCTAATTGGGGGGAAATGTCCCCAATACCTTTGACGCCTTCACCCACTAAACCTTTACCCTTCTCACATACTAAATTCACATCCTTTTGACTCCCCTTCTTCCCCTTAACCAGACTATCAGTCTGATTAGGGAAATCCAAAGAACCTTAAACACCATCCTCCATCGTGCATTTTCCCACACTCTCGTTTCACTTCCTTTTGGCTACCTTTCTTCCCCTTAGCCACCTTCTTCATTCTAGTGGAGACAACCTCCTTCATCTCAACATTAGTATTATACCCATCTGACCAAGATTGAGAAGCCTCAAGCTCAAGATCCTTCATGGACTTTTTAGCACCATCTTTTTTCAAAGAATCAATCTCCTTAGAGCATTCCACCTCATAATCCCCATCCCATTCCTTAGTAGAATCCCCCGTGTCATAACCAGTGATAGTACCCTTTCCTTTTTGGCCATTGGATATCTTTGAAATTTTAGGAATATATTTCACTTTTACGAATTCCATAATAAGGAGAAATCCCCTCATGTAAAATGGATTTTTTAGGATTTCTTCTATTCTCCTCAATACTAGTTTCCATCGAAATGAGAAAATAGTAAGGAAAAGATGCCAAACTATTGTGCCTAAAATGATTCAGCAACATTAAATAGTACCCATAGATGGAAGAGAACCTGCATCTAGGGTAAAATACCTCATTATGGCTAGAGCAACATCCCTCCAAAGTGGCTTGATGGAGAACCAATCATACCCTCCACAACCCAT
Source organism: Sequoia sempervirens (assembly GCA_007258455.2). Lineage (NCBI taxonomy): Eukaryota > Viridiplantae > Streptophyta > Pinopsida > Cupressales > Cupressaceae > Sequoia > Sequoia sempervirens. The sequence goes on along the minus strand of VDFB02338372.1, from coordinate 3,116,856 downwards.
ACCCCTGAGCTTGTCATGTTCCTTTCCCTTGAAGAAATTCGCCAGAGCACACTTCGAATCCCCACAGTCCCTATCATTTTTTTTTCCCTTAGTGGGTAAACCCATAATTTTAGCTAAGAAACCCTCTGTAATGTTGACCTCCACACCACGAATGGACAACACACGGTTATTCAAGATCTTGAAAAAATCCTCAACAACCTTCACATCAAACCCATCAAGTTCAAGAAGATAAGGGGACACTCCCCCCTTCTCTAGGATCTCCCACACATCAACATTGTCTCTAAACTCATCACAGGTAATAAGTTCTTGTCTGCAATGATCTCCCCCCATGGTAGCCTGAGAATCCCACACCACCATCTTCTCCTTTGTTTGGTAAGAAAAAAAACAAGAAAATTCTAGAAACAAAAGAATAAGGCCCCCATAATCTATGTGAGTCTGACAGCATGAGGACCCCCTACAATAATGACCACATCCTTTGGCTTATTACCATAAGATTGTTAGAAGTTGGAAGTCTATCATTGTTGATGCAGTCTAGCAACATGAGCATGAAGTGTACATACATAGGTTGATTTGGCTGAACCAGTGTTGTCATTGATGTCAACATTGTGGGGAAGCACTTTTTTATCGAAAAGCTTATCTATCAAGAATTTAGCTAAGTGTTCTCTGCTAATGGTGTTGTGTTTTAGTGCATTGATTTTTAGGTCCACACTTCACCACAAGAAGAGGTATAACTCTATGATTTTAACCATATCATTATGACTAGATTATATAGTTATATTCAAGATCTCGTGAAGTTTTATGAAGTGTACTGGAAGATATCAATAACAGAGTTCAACTCTGTATATCATTGTCATCTCTCTGTTTAGTGTATCAGTGTGGGAGATTCTGCATTTACTTAAGAAGAATTTTTTGGTACTACAGTTCTAGAGTTTGTCTCACTAATGTTGGTGAAATGAAAAATTAAAGAAAGATTGAATCTAGAAATTATCTGTATTGGGAAGCATGTGTATGATTGGAAGCTTTGTGATAAGATTGTTGAAAGTTTGGAAGTCTATCATTGTTGATGTAGTCTAGAAAAATGAACATGAAGTGTACATACTGTGTGAACCCTTTTCCTAACACCTACAAAACAACATGAGTAAACAAGTTAAACAAGGAATTGCAAGCTAAAACAAGGATTCCCAATGAAATCCATTTACAACCTTAAACTAGGCATGGAAATAACAAAGAACACAATGAAATTGATAAAACAAAGATTAAATCTTAATTAGATGTGCAAACTCATGATCCCATGGGGGAATTGGTGCTAATTTGATGTGAAAATTGGCCCTTTCCCAATTCCTATGATGAAATATTGATATGTTGAAGATGATATTGATCCACTTTGATGAAAGATGAGAACTCCAAGCCAAATTTGAAAAAAGCCTAGCTAAGAATTCAATGATGGATGGAAATGGCTAAATATTTTAGCATAATAACTTTGCAATGTTTGTGGATGATAAAATGAGGATATGAGTTCTCTATTTATATAAATCCAAGATGGATGAATGTCCAAATTTGAGCAATGTGGGACTAACATTCATCCAATGATATGATGCCACTTGTCAAGCTATGAATGGATGATGGATGTGCAAGATTTGGGGTTTGTGCCAATAAATGCAAATATTTGAAATTCAAATTTGTTGAAATGACATGCAAGAGGGAAGGGAAAATGTAATAAATGCCACTTGGCTCAAGGCAAAGGACATGTAAGAGATTTTAAATGCCTTGTTGGATGTACATGTTGACTTGGAATTTTTGAATTCAAATTGAGAGAATATTCCAAAATATGCCTTGTGAGGAAAATAGAGATTTAATAAATGAATTAAATCTATTTTCATGTGCAACTTGCATTATCTAGAGGATGTGACATGAGATGAGATTAAATTAATCAAGGGTTAATTAATTTAATGAGAGAGGTTAGATGATGTGACCTATTTGACTTAAACTTATGGATTTATTTAAATCAAGTAAGGGAGGAATATGACAAGAGATTAATTAAATAAGGATTTTGATTTATTTAATTAAAAGAGATGGTGTTAGATTAAATCAAATAAGGTTTTAATTTATTTAATTTAATGGATAGACTTTAGAGATTTAATCAAATAAATTGATTATTTAATTAAATAGGGATAATTAGATCAGATGGATTGATTTAATTAACAAAAGAGATGACTTGATTAGATAAAATGATTTATTTAATCAAGAGTGGAATATTGATGAATTTAATCAGATAAGGGAATTTGATTAAATGGTTAGATCGAGGGATGATTCAGGAAGAAACAATGTTAGTAAGTCAGGATCAAATGCATGATGCCAATTAGTATATTTTATGTGTCTAGACATACATAGGCTAATTCGGCTAACCCAATGTTTTCATTGATGTCAACATTATGGGGGAAACATTTTTTGGTGTCATTTGTAGAGTATTGACTATACCAGAAACCTGATCTATTAGGAATTTGGCTAAGTGTTCTCTGTTGATGGTGTTGTGGTTTAGTGCATCAGTTTTTGGGTCTGCACTTCACCACAAGAAGAGGTATAACTCTATGATTTTAACCATATCATTATGATTGGATTATACAACTATATTCAAGATAACATGAAGTTTTGTGAAGCGAACTAGAAGATATCAATGACAGAGTTCAACTCTATATATCATTGTCATCTCTATGTTCAGTGTATCAATGTGGGAGATTCCACATTTCCTTAAGAAGAATGTTTTGGTACTGTGGTTCTAGATTTTGTCTCATTGATTTTGGTGAAATGAAAAATTAAAGAAAGATCGAATATGGAAGTTGCGTGTATTGGGAAGTGTGTGTATAATTGGAAGTTTTGTGATTAGGTCCAATTCTTGGCCTACCTAATTCATGATATGTGTTGAGAAGATGAAATATACATCATAGATGTTAGTTGGATCTATTTTAGATCAATGTCGACCTAAATTAAGGATTGCACATCTTTCCTAGCCATAAAGACGATTTTGAATCATGTGTGGTGCCGACAAAAGCTATTTTGGATTATTTTTGTTTACATCTAATTAGGCTAGCCTAATTGATGTATGTGAGTGTATTTGGTATATATATGAGATATTTTGGAACTAAAGAGTGTGTGGAAAAGATAGATGAGTGAGTATAAATGAAATATTAGGTGTGAGTGGTCTCAGATGTTGTGAACATGTGAAATCAGTGGTGAAGAGTTCGAAATCAGAGTGGATTTGTTGAGTGATTTCTAAGCAGAGCAGTACTTCATATTCAAAGCTTCAAAGGAATTGAAATTATTTGCATATGGCTTCTAGTGTTGTCATTGATGGTAGCTGAAGTCATCTTCATGGTCCGCAGATTTGTATCTAGTCTTATAGACAGATAAAGTGAAATACTGTGTGTTATCGACAAAATATTTGAAGAACAAGGTATCTGGTGAATCAATTAATTTATCTACTTCACTAGATCATCGTTTTGTGTTGTGGACCCTTGGGATTGCTTGTTGAGCACATATATTATCTTATTACTAAATTTTGTGGTGTTGCATTAGTTGCAGTACAAGCTTGGAGGTCCGGTAGGATGTTTTTTGTCTACTTGCTCGTTGTAGCCGACTCAGTGAATGTGGCACTTTGTGGATGTGTAAAGTGAAATTATTTAAAAAAAAATTATGTTCAAATATTTAATTATGGGTCCCAGCTTTAGTCTAGCTGACTTTTTTGGGTGCACATCAAAATTTTTCATGTTTTGGGCCGACAGTTGATAATATTTCCAAGTTTTATTAAGGCTGACCTATAGCGACTTGATCTCTAGATGCAAATATATATAAGAGATTCAATATATCATTTGATATATGGAAAAGGGAAGTGTGGTGGTGTGTTACGATCATTAGGAACAACGATTAGGTGATTATGCACATATTCACTTGTGCATTAAGATTTTTGCAGTGTGTTTTTGTGCATAGTAGAGCATAATTGTTGAATCAGTTAGAAGGATCGAAGATTATTTATAGAGCTTAATTGGAACTATAATCATAAATTTTTGATGCTATTTCATTAGTTCATTCTTTTGGATCTATTCCAAATCATTGTAGTGTAGTGAGCCCATCCTTTTTGAGCAGTGAGCTCTAGGTAGTGAGCCTGAATGCAAGTGCATTCCCATTTTATACTTTTCATTTTGGGTATACTCAAACTATATTGTGGATTGACCATCCACTGTGGTTTTTCCCCTAACAGGGTTTCCACATAAAATTTTTGGTGTTATGGTGTTGTGATTACTTTCTTTCTATTTCTCTTGTTGAATGATTAAGCAAGTTAAATGACAGAATAATTAAGTTGAATTTTTGTACAACACTTATTCACCCCCCTCTCAGTGTTGCTTGTTTCCAACAATTGGTATCAGAGTTGGTTCCTTGAAAGAATTCTTACAGCTTGAGGAGATCTTGGAAAGTGTTTTTCAATGGATACAAGTAGTCTTCAATAGAAACTTATGGTGTCCCTAGATGATCTTGACCAAATAAAATATGAGAACTGGGAACTGCAAGAAAATATTGAGAATGCAGAAAAGTTCATTCAATCATTGAAAGACAAGATCAATGAATCAAGGGGGAAAAGAAAATAATTATGTGGTTAGCTCAAACAGAAGAACAAAAGCATGGAAGATGAACAACTCAGTCTGGTTTTGAAGGAGAAAAAAAAAAGAATGTGAAATTTTTTCCAAAGAGAATGCTACCTTGAAGTGAGATGGAATCTATCATGATGAAAATGACCAAGGAGATTGAGGACAGGAAGAAGAATGAGGAAAAGCTTATACAACCTTTGAAAGAAAAGTCTGAACAATGCAACCAATTAGATAATGAATTGGAGCAATCCAAGAACAATGAAGAAGTGCTTGAAAAGAAAATTGATGATCTCAAAGATGAACTTGCCACTACAAATGAGTATAAGGAAAAAATCAAAGCAAGCTCAGCCAAACTTGATGAACTAATCCAAGGACAGAGGGTTGATGGTGACAGATGAGGTCTTGGATATGAAGAAGGAGAAATTTTTGGATCTAGACAAAGGAATTATGGACAAGGAAGATTCAGACAAGGAAGTCAGATGAAAGGAGCTAGAAGAGATCCAGTAAGGCAACCAAATGCTCAAAGATTTAGTGTCTATTGTTATGTTTGCAACAAATTTGGTCATATGGCTTCTCAGTGTAGGAGTAGAATGAATACAGGTAGACCATCATTCTCAGGTCAATTTTTTAATTGCTATAAGTGTGGTCATAAGTCAAGTGAATGCAAAATTGTGATGAACAAATTTCATAGAAATGTAAGATGCTATGCATGCAATAGATTTGGACATATTGCTAACCAATGTAGATCAAGACAAAATCAGTGGAACAGTTGGTCTGGATAGAGAAATATTGTGTGCTACAACTGCAACAAATTTGGCCATATTGCCAGATTCTACTGGAACAAAAGAGGTCCCATAAAACAGAACATGCAACAGGATGTTAAAGGAAAAGTAAAAGTCACTACTGATGAGATCAAGAAGAAAATGTAGAAGAAATGGGTGAAGAAGAATCCCTCTATAGAAGGAAATGGACCTACACTAGAAGCAACTTCTGGTAATTCATCAGGGAATTAATTTTAGGTCTCTAGCATAGGGGGAGCTATCAAGAAAAAATCTTAAACCCCCTCTTGCAGGTGAATGATACTGGAATCTGGATATGTACAGTAGGAGAGTTGATACTTTTCAGATGTTCTTTGACCAATTAGAAGCATTAGTGAAGAATATTGGATATCCGCATAAGAGTCATCTATCTTAATGCCTGAAAGGAAGAAAACCAGATGAGTTAGGGCAAGGGAATTTATTGCAAAATAAAAGAGTTAGGTATGTGGACAATAAAAGGAACGAATTCAACCCTCATTTTTCATATTGCATTTGGAGAAAAGCGGTTTGGAGAGCTCTAAGGTGATCATTGCAAATCAAGCATAAAGGAGAATCTACAATCAAATTCCATTTTCGTCCCCGAAAGGTATTATTGAAAACCTATAAATTTGTGTGATTGCAATCATGTCTACTCCTCTGATAGTTGAAGTTAAGGATAGGCCACATCCAAAGTTCAAATGGAATCCGTATAAGTCCATAGATATATATCCCTTAGGTGCATTTTCATCGGTGTCGTACGAAGTCCTGCATATTGAGGATATTAGGGCTTATGTGCATGCAAACATTGAAGATTTGGGAACCTCTCATTTGATGGATTTGTACTCTCATCATATAATTCAAGAAGATTATACTGTGAAGCCAAAATTTAAAACCCTAGAAGATAATAAATTTGCACAATTTGTGAAATTCCCTATATTTGAAGAAGATGAATGGGTTTGATATATGTTGATCCATGTCCATGATGAATTCATGTGGTTATATGTGCCATTCAAAATCACAAAAGAAGCTATATGTGTAGTCATAAGACTAAATTCCACCGGTAGACTTCCAGTTTTGAAATCTATGAAGAATGATAAGGTTACTAAAGTGACAGGCTCGAAATGGGACAGAAGAGCAATGTTGATAGACAATATTGTTGCAGTAGATGTAAAATTTGCATCAATGGTTATTGGTTATAAGATTTATCACTCAAGCCAGGAGAATTCAGTATCTAACACAGCTATCTATGCAACATATGAAATGGTCAAATAAAATTTAGACTATGATTTATGTGAACTACTAAGAAGCCAATTAATGGAGAATTTGGGAAAAATAAAAAAGGATAAGAAGAACGCATTCAAGTACGGTAACTTGCTGATATGTTTGTTTTTCTACTTGTTGGGTGAGGTACCAGGAGTTGGTAAAGTTCAATGGCATAATGATATGTCGGTAACTGTTCAAATATGGACTATGTTATGTGGACTGGGTGATCGAAAAACCTGCAATACAATCCTTTGGGGATACTTCAAAAGTTTTTAGAATTTGATGCACACCAGAGAAAGAATTCCTGCCATAATAGTGGAACAGTACAAAGATACTATTTGCTTTATGGTAGACATTGACCAGTGCCATATGGAATCTGTTGATCTTAGAATAGTTTGGATCATGCTTATGGGTTATGAAGTAGATGAGAACATTCTGAAGATGTATGTAGAACACTTGCTAAAATCACCACTTGATCAGGGAGAAGAAAGGTTTGGTACTTATGCAAAGAAAAGCTTGTAGGTTCATTTAGAATTGAAAAATCCCATGATAGTCAAAAGGGTAATAAAAGAGATAGAAGCTCTCACAGAGAGTTCTGGAATCCCTATGCATAAACTAAAAGAAGTGAGGAGGAAAAGAGAAGAAGCTGAAGTAGCTAAGGAGAAAGAAAAGGAAGAATTAGCTGGTCTGGGAACATCTCCTGCTCACACTAGAAGTTCCTCTGCAGCTCAGTCAAATCAAGTCGAGGCTTCTAGAAAAAGATAGGAGAATAAAAGCACAAGAGATTACAAAGCTATGTCTGCAGATGAAGAGGGAGAAACTGATTCAAAAGAAGTAGTAAGGGAGGTAAAAGCTACTGGTACATAGGCTGTCAAATTGAATAAGAGAAAATCTTCTAGAAAAGGAGAAGCAAAGAAAAAGGCCAAAATTGACAAGACTAATATGTCTGTTGAGGAAGTTGAGAATGTAGCAGTGAAAGATGGAAATCTCAAGCCACTCTATGATTGGTATGAGACCTTTGATAAATCCAGTAAGAGAACTCTTGAAGAAGCAACAATAAAGCATATGAATGTTTTCAGTAAAGATCTTGTTGAAATCATGTCTGGTTTTCCTACAAGTCTGTATAATGCTTTGGAGTCCAGGAGGTTGAGTGCCTTATCAAAAGAATAAAATATGAGGAAGAGAGTCCTAGCCGATTTGTGCCTGGAAATGACAATTGAAGAAATGGATTTATTCCTTGAAAAAGCTAAAAGGGAATTTAGGAGCAAAACAAGAATAAATAAACTCATGAAATTGGTGAAACTGACGCCGTTGTCAGTGAAACTAAGGAAATTCTGGAAGAACTTTTGTCAAGGGATAAGATTAACATTGAGGAAATCAATACTAAAATTTTTAAAGGAAATGAGGAAGTGAATGAATTAGAAGAGAATGTGAATGAGGAGAAGATGAATGAGTCTGATCCTCCAGAATTTTAGGATATTATAACTTTTCCTGATGTGGAAAATACAGAGACACATGTTGTAACTAAGGTCCTTGTTGAGGTATTAGCTGAAGAAAAAGAGGTACATATTGAAGAATTTGGAATGCCTAAAGTCAATCAAAATAGAGGAAGTAAAGGAATCTCTATTGGAGCAACAGGATGAGTCAGATCCTGAGTTAGACGAAAGCTCAATTAATCTATCCACTCTATCTCCAATTCAGATGATGAAGGTTGCTAAAATTGCTCAAGCCAAAGCCAATGAGAGGATATTGAAATATCACATAGAGGATAGTGAACTGCTAAAGCTTGCATCTGGAGTTTTACAGAAAATAATTCCTACTTATGTTGTGGACCCATCAAGTTCCTCCTCCGGTGAGTTAAATAAGCTAATAAATTTTGTAGATTCTCATTTTGAATCTTTTGAGAAATCAACTTTGGTTAAAGTGAAAAAGGAGTTCCAGGAGAAGAGAGTTGGCAGCCTAAATGAACTAATTGCCAAAGACAAAGCCCTGTTAGGCACTTGCATAAAAAATATTCAAAGTACTATGTCTGAAGGAGGAAAAGTGTACAAATATTGCTTGGTATTGTCAAAATTTACTGAAGCAAATGAGAGGAAGGTGAAAGACATTGAACATAAGTTGGTCATTATTTCCAACACTTTTGACCCATTAGTCGGTAGTGTTTGTAATCAAGAAAGTCAGGTAATGTCTTTTCTCAACCAAATAAAGAGTCTAAAACTTGAAAATGAAAGGATTACTAGCAAAGTATGTGAACTCAGGGGACTAATAAGTCCAAATATTGAGATAATGGTGAATGCTCTGAAGGAAGCTAAAGATGTTATGATCTCTCCTGATCCGGTAAGTCTCGAAGCAACAAAAACTTTGTCATATCTACTTTGTGGTCATATAACCATTTTGGAGAGTTTGAGAAGTGTTTGGGAATCAAACTTAAGTGGACTAAAGAATAACTTTGCATATGTCTTCAAATTTTTGTAAGTCTCAATAGTTTTTCAATTTTGGATTCCCCAACTTTTTCATTGATGTCAAAGGGGGAGATAGTGTAGTGAAAAATTCCTTGACATTCTTAGGGGGAGCAGTATTCTAAATTTTGGTAGTGTACTTACCAATTTCGACACTTAGTAATTTTTCACTAAGTGTTGCCTTCAATTCCAAAGGGGGAGATTGTTGGAATATGGATTCCAGTGTTGTCATTGATGGCAATTGAAGTCATCTTCATGGTCTGAAAATCTGTATCTAGTCATACCGGAAGATAAAGTGAAATACTGTGTTACCGACATAATATTTGAAGAACAGGGTATCCAGTTAGTCAATTAATTTGTCTACTTCACCGGATCATTGTTTTGTGTTGTGGACCCCTGAGATTGCATGTTGAGCATGTATATTATCTTATTACTAAATTTTTTGGTGTTGCATTAGTTGTAGTACGAGCTTGGAGGTCTGGTAGGATGTTTTATGTCTACTTCCTCATTGTAGCCGACGTAGTGAATGTGGCACATTGTGGATGTGTAAAGTGAAATTATTTAAAATGTTTTTATGTTCAAATATTTAATTATGGGTCCCAACTTTAGTCTAGCTAACTTTTTTGAGTGCACATCAAAATTGTTCATGTTTAATTAGGCCGATAGTTGATAATATTTCCAAGTTTTATTAAGGCCGACCTATAGCGACTTGATCTCTAGTTGTGGATATATATAAGAGATTCGATATATCATTTGATCTATGGAAAAGGGAAGTGTTGTGGTGTGTTGTGATCATTAGGAACAATGATTAGGTGATTATGCACAGTTTCACTTGTGCATTAATATTTTTGCAGTGTGTTTTTGTGCATAGCAGAGCAAAATTGTTGAATCTGTCAGAAGGACCAAAGATTATTTACAGAGCTTAATTGGAACTATAACCAGACATTGTTGATGATATTTCATCAGTTCATTCTTTTGGATCTATTCCAAATCATTGTAGGGCAGTGGGCCCATCCTTTTTGAGCAGTGAGCTCTAGGTAGTGAGCCTGAATGCAAGAGCATTCCCATTTTGTACATTTCATTTTGGGTATACTCAAAATATATTGTGGATAGCCCACCACCATGGTTTTTCCCCTAATAGGGGTTCCATGTAAAATTTTTGTTGTTATGGTGTTGTGATTACTTTATTTATGTTTCTTTTGTTGAATGATTAAGCAAGTTAAATGACAGAATAATTAAGTTGAATTTTTGCACAACACTGATTCACCCCCCCTCTCAGTGTTGCTTGTTTCCAACAGAAATACAACACAAGAGAGGTGCACTTTGCATCAGTTCACACTTTGGAAGTGAGCCACCTTTTTGTATTATACTTAACTCTGGCTATGAGCCTTATAAGGACAGTGTGTCCTAGCAGTGAGCCCTTGTAATATACTATATCATAATATAATATATTGTGAGCTAATTCTCACCATGGTTTTTCCCTTTTTGGGTTTTTCATGTAAAAATCTTGGTGTTCATGTGTTTTGTGACTTTGTGGATGATTCATGCTTTCACTCTTTATTTTAGTTAATATGTTTTGGTGGTTGGATAAGTTGTGTTTAAAAGTTTAATAGAATATTGATTCACCCCCCTCTTAGTATTTTGACTGTTCAACAAATATTTGCAATTATTAAAAGGACAGGTGTTGAACTCCATACATCCAATCCTTATAGAGAGGAGATAATACAAAATTAAATAAACTTTATCTCCAAAAGGGACTACCACCTTGACATAACATTTGATCATGATTTATAATGCTCTGAATGTTAACAAGCATGACATCATGAGAATGACAACATTTATGAGAAGAGACCCCCAAATTTTCAAAGCCATTAGCTAAGGTCTTTTCCTCACAAAAAGCATGTGAGATTATCAAATCATAAAAGGAGCTTAGAAGAGAAAGAGAATCCTTAATTATATGCGAGATAGACCAAGAAGGAGGATGGAATTTCTTTAAACAATTGTTAATATCAAGTGAATCACCTTCCAACCAAAATTTTCTAACCCCAAATTCTTTAGCAAGTAGGAGGCCATGATAGGATGTTGATGCCTCTGTAAAATGGTTTTTTTGGGTTCCCAAAGGGATCACCACTACAGAGACAAACCTACCAATATCATCACATAACACTCCCCCACAACCATCAGGACCTGAATTCCCCTTAGCCACACCATCAAAGTTAGCTTTGAACCATCCCTAAGAGGGAGCTTTCAAATGCACCCCCTCCCTAAAATATTTAGGCTTCTTCACAAGCTGTGAAATGTCACAAGAAATATTCCACCTGCTAGCAACCATCAAATCATAATCAGAAACAAAGACCTTGGGACCATGGAAATTTACTAGAGACATTTTAAAAATGAAAATTTCTCTAATAGCCTCATATATTTTGAAAGCAAGCCTTAAGGGAGCAAGCTCCACATCACGAAAAGTTTTTTTATTTTTCTCTTTCCAAACACCCCACACCACATGTGGCACAATGAGAGACCATAACATGGAAAGAGCAGGATTTAGGGTAGGGACCAACCACTGAGACCAAAGGTCAATAATGGTAGGAAAAAAGACCCGAGATAAACTCCACAACTAAAGAACATGGGCCCAGACATCCATTAAGAAACTACAACCAGCAATAAGATTATTATCATCCTTAGTAGCCTCCTTGCACAAGAAGCATCTATTGGGTAGAGCGTTACCACTTTTCAAAAGATTATTAAGAGTCAAGATTTAATCTTGACACATAAGCTAGAAAAAATATTGACTTTAGGCAGGAGCTTTAGATTCCATAGAAGACCCCATAAAGGAGGGGGACAAAAAATATGAGTCTAATTACAAAAAGCAGAAGACACAAAAATAAACCATTAGGCGAGAAATACCAAACCACTCTATTAGCAAGAGAGGAAGCTGAGATATGAATCAAAGATAAGAACTGGTAAATAGGTTCAAGATCCATGTTAACCAAGTTAATCTATTTCCATTTACCTTCAACAATATAATCAAACACAAATAAACCCAAGGACCCAATACATAAGTCCTTAAAAGGAGCATCCCAAAGTTCATCTCTTAGGGGACCATTTCCAGTCCACCAGTCATCCCAAAAAAGGATACTCCTACCATTACCAAGAACCCATCGCATACTAGAAGCCACAATAGAGAAAGATTTGATCATGAAGTTCCAAAAGGCTGAACCCAAAGGAGGAAAGAAGATTTCCCCCAAAAGGTCTTTGAACTTATCAATTCCACACAGAAACTTAGAAGAAAAGATATAGGTCCATTCCTTACTAGCCATAAGAAAATTCCATAATTGTTTAGCGAGAGCAAGGTTAAAGTCCTTCAATTTCCTTAGGTCCAAACTACCCTGATTTTTGGCTCTTCAAATTTCCTCCCAAGAGAGAAAACATAAATGAATTTCCTCCTCCACTCCAGACCAAAGAAAATGTTTTTGAATACTCTCAATATTCTCCCAAAATTTCCTTCAAATCTAAAATAGACTCAAGTCATATGCTAGAAGGTTCTACAGTGTATACTTAATCAAATGAATCTTCCTCACTTGGATGAGAAGAGCTCCTTTCCAACCAACAAGTTTAGAGTTGAATTTATTAATTATCCCTTTCCAAAAGGATTCTAGAAAAAAATTCAAACAAAGGGGAAGCCCCAAATAAGTAAAGGGAAGCTCCCCAATACCACACTACAAAATCCTAGCAATCCTCTATTTACGAAGCTTTGGAGCATTAAGGAAGAACATCGTGCTTTTAGGAACACTCACCTTCTAACCGAAAGTAGATTCATACTATTGTAATATAAGACGAATGGACTTGGTTGTTGCAACAGACACCTTAGAAAGGATAATGGTATCATCCACAAACTGCTGATGAGAGCAAGACTGCTACAACAATGAAGGAAAAATCCCTTTGAAAGCATCATTAGAGACAACTTTAAGAATAAATCTGGCTAATGACTCCACCATAATAATGAAGAGGAAAGGATATATAGGTTCACCTTGCCTTAACCCACGTGAGCTTCTAAAAAAAGTAGGAGAGCCATTAACCAACACAGAGAAATAAGGAGTAGAGATTTATTGCCCAATGAACTACAAAACACGTTCAGAGAAACCAAATGCCTTCAAGATGTTTAATAAGAATTTTTAATTAACATGACCATAAGCCTTCACAAGATCTAATTTTAGCATAAAACCAATTTTTTTGTTAACCATAAGGGAGTGAATATTCTCATGCACTGTAATAACGAAATCCATTATCTACCTTCTTAGGAAAAACCCATTCTACTGGGGGGGAAATAATGAGAGGAAGAACCAACTACAACCTTGAGGCCAAAACTTTAGACAAAATTTTGTAAAAAGAATTACATAAGTTGATAGGCTAGAAGTCACCGAAGGAAGAATCCCCATGATTCTTAGGAACAAGGAAAATAAAAGTAGAATTCAACCCCTTTAAGACTTGCCTACTACCAAAGAATTCTTTGGTAGCACTGAGAACATCCTTGGAAACAATATCCCAACAGGTTTGAAAGAAAAACATAGGGAAGCCATCTGACCCAGGGGACTTGTTACCTTCAAAAGTAAAAATATCCTTCTTGACTTCCTCATCGGACGAGATGCAAAACAAACTTTTTTTCAAATCCTTAGAGACAATGTTAGGAATAACATTCATAAAACTTTGCTGACATAAAGGGTCTAGAGATTGATCCTAAACTAATAAATCAGAAAAGAAAGAGCAAGAAACACATTTGATCTCATCATCCTCCTCCAAAGGGTGATCATTAAAAACAATTCTAGAAATTCTATTAGACAATATATGTTTTAGAGTAGTGAGATGGAAGAATCGAGCATTTTTTTCCCCACTCCGAAGCCAAATTTCCCTAGATCTTTGTTTCCAAAACTCCTCTTCTTTAGCAACAATATTATGCAGTTTGGACAAGAGAATGTTCTCCTCCTAAAGAGTGACAATATCATTCCCAAAATTTTGAATCCTCTATTGTAGGATATTAAGCTTATCTTTAATCTCAAATTTATCCTTGAAGATATTACCAAAAGAAGATTTATTCCATTTAACTATTTTTTGCTTAATAGATATAAGCTTCTTAGCCACTTTATACATAGCATAACTATCCATATTAATGCTCCACCAGGTATCAATTTAGTCTCTTAGGCTCAGGTGGCTAACCCACATCTTCTCAAATCTGAAAGGGAAGGATTTCCTTCTACCCAATAGCTCAAAATTCAAAGAAATAGGAAAATGATCTAAACCAAGTGTGGTAAGCACTAAAAGAGAACACAAAAAAGAGAGCAACCAATCCAGAGAGAGAAGAGCATGGTCCAACTTAACCTAAATAAGAGCATCCCCAACTCTCTTATTAGACCAAGTGTAGGAAGCCCCACTAAGGTCCAGGTCCAATAAAGCATTATCATTGATAAAATTCATTAAATCAAATCTACTATCCTCTGCCACCTAAGAACCTCCAAAATTATCAACATCATTCAGAGGGGCATTGAAATCCCCCGTCACCAACCAATTCTAGAAGGGAAATCAAGATTTAAAGCTATTCAAGCCATCCCAAAAATTATTTTTGACACATTTAGAGTTGGGATCATAGATAATAGAAATCAACTAAGAGAACTTATCCCTAGTACTTTGAAAGGAGGTAGCGAGATGATTTTCTTCCCCAAACAAAGCAGCCCTAGTCACCACCTTTAGGTTCTAAAAATTAGCCATGCCTCCAGAAGCCCCATCAAAATCAAAAGCCTAAAAACCAAAATCATTAAACAACCTATTCTTGATCTTGTCCACTTTATCAACCCCCATTTTGGTCTCCTAAATGAAAATGATATTAGGTATGTGATCTCTTACCAAATTAGTAAGGAGATCCTATTTGTGAGGATTATTCAATCCTCAAATGTTCCAAGACAAGATCTTCATTTAAGATTCTATGAGGTGCCTTTTGAGCATATCTCAAGCAAAGTCATTTGTAAACCATCAACAATACCAAGTTTACTTTCCTTCTCCTAAAGCTATTGTAACAAAGATCTACCTCTTCCTCTTGGCTCAAAACCATAGTCCAATTTTAGATGGCTTCTAGTCACCATTCCCAAAGGGGACAAAAGTTTTTTCCTATTTCTTGACTTGGTAACAAAAGGATTAAGATCCCCTACTTCCGTAGCCACATAAATGGAGGAACTACAATCCTTGATAAAAGACGTGAACACCTTATCCACAGAGGGCTTTATCAAATCTTTAATAGCATCCACCTCTAACAAATTCAACTCTAGAGGAGAAGTCTATTGATTCCTTGGAGCACACTTCAAGTTCACAGCTAGCGAAGTGATTCCCCTAGATGACAGGACAACATTGGTCACCTCCTTCAAACAAGGAACCTCCAACTTATGATTAGAACATGCCAAAAACATATTCTCCATAGAAATAGGGTCCTTCTCTATCAAGCCAACATTAGAGACATCAACAGGTGAAGAACCAACTCCCAAAACACCAGAGAACCCATTCCTAGGTCCAACTACATTAACCTTAGCAACAACTAGTGTCGAATTAGTAGGAATCAACTCAATAACATAAAATTCAGCAAAAAAACTAGAGCCATCAACTAAACCAACCTCACCAGTACTCCTAAGGTTTTGAATATTACTCACACCAGAGCTCCCAATAGGAAGATCAAAACTCCTCCCCGCCTCCTTCCACACCTTAGGAGGACTGAAATCCTTTTGTAGGGTAGACACCTTTTGAGGAGGCTTCTTAGGATTCAACATACATTTTTTTACCTAATGACCCATCTTCTTGCAATGAAAACAAGTAAAAGGGATCGATTCAAACTCCACAACTTGATCCCACACTCCCAACTTTGAGTTTATCTAAACTATAACAGGAAGATCAATCAACTAGTCCATAATCACATAAAAGCAAGCATACACCAGAAGTTTCCTTGAAGAAGTCAATTGATTAATTGAAAAAAGATGCCCAAAATTTCTAGCAGTACCCTTAAAGACTTGTTCATCCCAAAATTCTAGAGGGAGCCCAGGAAAGCACACCCAAACAAGTGTTGAATCAAAAGAACAAGAACTAGGATTAAATCTAGATTCCCATTTCTTCAGGACCAAATTAGATCTACCAATCAACCATGACCCCCCTATAATAATTCTCAAGAATTCCTCCTCACAGGTGTGGACAAAGATTTTGGCATCCTAATACTCTCTTGCACTTCTAGGGTTTTTCACCTAAAAGGAGAGAGATGGGCCAAAATGGGCAATGTCTACATTCAAGATTAATGTAAAATGGATGGAATATGTCTAAATGCAATGATCTAAGTGCAGAAAACTAATGAAATCTATTGACTATTAATGCAAACTATTGAAATGCAAGTTGTTTGAAAACACATTATGATATGCAAACATATACTAAATAACCTAGAAATGCAAACAAAACTAAATAGAAGACTATGAAACAAAGGGTGTGCACCTGAAAGTGTGTTGCAAACTTGAAGCAACTCTGAAATCCTGGAAATATTAATTTTTAAGCCTCGCGGGACACTTGTGCCAAACTAGGCGACTTAGTCTAGTATCGAGAAAATTTTGGAGAATTGCACCAGGGTCTATTTCATCCAAATGGGTGTCTGAATCTGCAAAGATCTTTGAAAAGTATGCACAGTGGGACTAAGTCACCACAAGTAGGGGAAGTTTCCACTTTGTCTTTTCTAAAGATTCGAAAGGGGAATATGTAGACCTCAACCTGCACTTCTACTCCCGATAATTTCTCAGATTTGAAATTGTAGAATTCGGCCTGTAGGTTTTCTCCAAGCCTCTTTTAGGGTTTTGACAACCTTGAAGGGCTTTCAAAACTTTGATGACAACTTTCTAATCTTTCTCTTGGACAAATATTCAAACAATACCTGCAAATCACACAAAGAGTGAAAGAAATGTTGGATGTTAGGGCATGGGGGTTTGCCTTGGTCAAACCCCTTTGTAGGTAATAAACCAAAATGAAGAAATAATGTAATGAAGCATGAAACAATTGAGTCAATACCTTGCCATGATGTTTGATCTTGAATTTCTACAACAAAACATGAATAATCTGCCCTTGAATGTCCTTGGAAGCTATCTTGATGACTTAGAATGTTGAAACCCTAGCTTTGCTTGACTTGAAAGAGAAGATAGATGAATGAAATGATTAGGTTAAGATTCTTATGAATTAGGGCTTATAGGCTTATATTTATAGGAAATTCACCTTATTTGTCCATTAATTGGATCCCTAAGGTCGACATGGAAGAAAAAAAACTTAAATTCCAAAATTTCCCACTCAAACCTCAAAAATAGGCTATTGGACTAAGTCGCCATGCTGGGCGACTTAGTCCCACTTGGTAGGGACTCATTCACCCATATGGGAAACTTAGTCCTAGAGGAGCCCTTTTGACAGTTGGAATGATGGGGAATGATAAATTTTAGTTCTTTTGTTGATTTCATTGGCTATTTAATAAAATTATGCCTTGGGATGCACAATATGGGGTCATAGGGGCCTATTAATGATGATGTAAAGAGTAATTAGGGATTGGGACATAGAATTATATGTGAAAGTGTGATTAAATACACTTTACAACACTAAAATGAGGTCCACTTATCCTAGAAAGGAACAACATCCAATGTGAATATGTAAGACACATTACAACACTAGATTAAAGTCAAATTTAGTTTACAAGCCTTCTAGATTAATGTGAGAATGCCATTAAATATATTTTACAATGTTGAATTAAGGGAAAATGGGTTCATTAAGTCTAGAGAGGTGTGAAAGTCTTTTACAACACTTTACAACACCTTCACAAGACATTGATAAATGTTTTTTATTTAGTTTGCAAGGGTCCAAGACCTAGTGTGGATGTGAAAAATACCTCACAACACAAAATCAAGGCCTCATTAAGTCCAATTTATCATCAATTAATCCCAAATCAAGCAAGAAAAAAGGGATACTTTTTTTGTGTCCGCAACAGGTAAAAGAAAAAGAGAAGAATCCTTTTGCTAAAGTAGCCACCTTAACCTAGCCCTTAAGATACCATCGATTAAGTGAAATGTTGCACACCAATTCGATATTCAGGCGAGGGCCCAAAAAATTACCCACAAGTGATAATTCCATAGATTGAAGACTTCTCAATAATACAATCATGAATGGAGATAGAATACTCACTAGTAGAAGGGTCAACAAAAAATTTCACTGGAGGAGACAAACTCTTGTCCTTAGGCTTCATACCAAAAATATTTGACTAGCTATTCCCCTCTAAAAATACTTCATCATGCCTTTGGCCAACAACATCACTAGCACCAATAGGAACCTCAGGTACATGAGAATGAGCCCCCACATGAACATTAAAAGTACCATCAGCTAACAGGCTTGAAGTAACCAACAACACCTTCGCATTGTCTAATAGAGAG
Source organism: Sequoia sempervirens (assembly GCA_007258455.2). Classification (NCBI taxonomy): domain Eukaryota; kingdom Viridiplantae; phylum Streptophyta; class Pinopsida; order Cupressales; family Cupressaceae; genus Sequoia; species Sequoia sempervirens. The sequence goes on along the minus strand of VDFB02338372.1, from coordinate 3,098,221 downwards.
GAGCCACAAGTAGTCCCATCAACCAAACAGACTTCTGACACCCCCTTACCATCATCAAAACCACAACCATTAATGCCAACCTGAGAAATAGGATTTCCCACCTTTGAAGAATTTGAAAAACCAGCAACACCACCCAAAGAGAGAAAAAAACTTCCCAATAAGGGCTCCATCTTTTGGATCATCGTCAAAAATGTTTGGGACTTGGAGTAGTCAACTAAATTTATCAAGGAATTTATTGGGTGAATATTTTTTAATCACAATTAATTATAAAATGGTAATTTCAACCACATCTATGACGAGATTTTTATCTCTCCTCTCAGAAAGGGGAGGCTCCCTTCTTACTACACACTAAAAATACAAGTACCTAACCTAGATTATGTACACTTGTGAGACGAGGATCATCAGGGTGGGTCGATTACGCTCGATCCATGATGAATCAAAGCACAATTTATCCACTAAACCTCAATCTACCAAACAAGATCATTCAAATTGAAAAGTTAAACTAAGCATTTATACAAACTGAAAATTACCAACTATGAAAAGAGTTAAATTCCTACTCTAACCCCTTAGAAACTTATCCTATTTTGGAATTGGTGTTGTGTTGATGTAGAAAAATGACCCTTTCCCAATCCCATGATTAGTGAGTCTATTTCAATCAATTCTATGGAAGAGAATAGATGAAACCATTGTGATAAATGGATGAAAACCTAGTTTATGCTAAATTAAACATGATGCAAGCTAAGTTAGCATGATTTTATGCTAAAAATGAAATAATTATGCAATTTATAAGCTAATCTAAGTTAATTCTAAGCTAAAATATGGAAACCCTAATTCATATACAAACTAATATGGATGCATGGAAGCCATTAATGGATGCTTTAAGCTATTCTGAAACTAAAATAAACTTAAACAAGCTAAAAATGAGTAAAAAGTGAGTGTGAATGCAAGTGAGTTCAACAACATAAGTTTGCAATTGAATGATGGACCCCTTTGTCTCCAAATAGTGCTTTATTTATAGGAGATCAAATGAGAAATGGAGGGTTGAGATCGAAAAGATCAATCAACGGTCAAAGATAAAAGGAAGAAGAGGCATGGATCATGGATTCTCATCAACGGGAAAGAATGCATGATGGGATTTAATCAAGGGCTCACATTTGCTTCAAACAAACACACTTTTGACCTGCTCACATAGGTCAAAGGTGACTTGTTCAAAAGGTGAAAGGTTAGAATTTGCATTAGAAGCTAAGTGAAAATATCCCTTTTGAAATGATGGAGGAATAAGAATATTCCTTGGAATATTCATTTGGGTGAAGATAAAAGGAATTTTGCAAATTAAAAGAAATTCTTAATTGTGCAAAAAGGGGATAAGGAATATTCCATGGGAATAATCCCCTTTTAGAGGAAAATTAGTTTAATTGCTAATTAAACAAGGTTTAATCATGCAATTAGGGGATTTGGAGGAATTAAAGGTGATATTCATTAAATTAAATGATTTAATGAATGGGAGAGGGATGGAATGACATTTAATTAAATAACTTAGGGTTATTTAATTTAATAAGATGACTTAGGAGATTAAATTAAATATTTTTATTAAATTTAACGAGATGAAATGTTAATGTGAAATGGGGGAATGAATTAAACCAATGAAATGAATAAGGTTAATAGATGCAAATGATGCCATTAATTAAATTAACTAATTAAGTGAAAAGAGGATGGGTTTAAAGAGGAAATTATGTTAGTAAACCTATTTTGAGTGTATGATACCATTTAGGACATTTTTCCCCTCTTTGAAGTGAGGTACCCACTGCTTTGGTTCAAAGAATAACGCTCTTCAGATCAAACCTTCTGCTTAAATCAAAAAATAAAATTTTATGATTTTTTTTAGATGCCCCAATAGAAGGATAAAGTCAATTCCCTGCCCCCTTGAGAAATCAAGCAAAAATTCTAAATTTTGGGTTGATTTCTTGATAAAGGTTAAAAGTTGCCCCAAGGGTCCAGAAAGGCTCTGGGATGCAAGAATTATGCCCAAAACACAAAAAATGATGCAAAATTAGGTTTCAATTGGAAAAAATAGTGAAAATGATGATAAACCATAGCTTGAAGGTGAAATTAGGGCAAAAAACCCTAATTTTCTAGCATAAATAAGCCAAGAAGGGTCACTTTCAATTCATCTATGCATTCACACTTAAGAGATTCTTACTTTTTTGAGCTTTGACCCTCTGAGGAAATGGCACGATGAGAGCTTCCTAGGAACATCTCCAACCGAGTTCGAGAGCATTAACGACTTCCAGGTGTAGGATCACTGGTATGTAACTTGAAACTTGATTTGAAATTTGACTTTTTAATGCATTTATTGCTCTTTGAAATTTGAACTTTGGGGGCATCGCTATATAGTGACACCCAAATTGCAATCGACGATGCTCAAATGAATTATAGCAACGCTAGTTACAATTTAAAATTAAGGTTTTTAATTTTAAATTTTGACACATGCTTATATAGTGACGCTCTTGCTGATTTAGAAATTAGGGTTAGGGTTTCCAAAGTCTAGATAGTGATGCTCGTGTGTTTGGCGACGCATGTTTCTATTTGCAATTTGAAATGCTTTCAAGTGTCACAATTTGAAATTTAAATATAGCAACACTATTATGATTTTTGATCTGTAAATTCCAAATTGAGTCAAATTTCCTCGATTTCTTGATGTCGTGCGCGTCATGGATGTAGGAGGTCATTCCATCGCTGATGTAGTGTGAGCATAGGCCCATTGTGTTGGAGAGATTGAGATATTTTTCAGAGTCACACTAGGAGCACCTTGGAAAGATCGACCTCTGGTATGTTGCATATGCACCCATCATCTGGACGTATTTGGCTATGATGACTGCTTTGTGTGAGAGATGGCATAGTGAGACCTTGTCATCCCACCTTCCGACAGGCGAGGTGATAGTGACCTTGGAGGATGTATGGCGTATTATGTGTTTGTTGCTACATAGCAATTGTGTGATCTATGATATTGATGTCGGACTCGATGCTTGTCACGAGGTGATGAAGATGGAAGACATTGTTTTAGTTACCTCACAAATTGACCTTGAGTCATACAAAGGTCACATGCCCACTTTTAGATTGATCATTGCAACCATTATTTCAGGTTTGGTGGCTCTTGACAAACGCAACAGAGGGTTCAGCCCAAGATGGGGCTTGGCGTGGCACCGAATGCTTCATAGGAGGACACTTTTTACATGGGGTCCTGTGATGTTGGCCTCATTGTATCATGACATGCATGACTTTGTTTATTGTGATGGGAGAGCCATTGGTGCAGGGGTCACTCTGCTTCATATTTAGGCATGGGAGCATATTGTCATGCTCTGACCCATTATGCAGATGGAAGATGTAGAACCAGATGATCCTATGATCTGGCGATACAGAGGTGCAATTACATTGAGGCACACTGGACAAATTGGGCTCCTGTAGTGGTGATGGGTTATTGATGATATGACAGTTTTCCAATGGCACCCATGGCTACATATGCCACCATGGTATGATGATGTACAATAGTTGTACTTTACTAGGAAGACCCGATATATGTAGGGTCACGAGCACACCATTATTGAGCGATATTTACAAGACAAGGTGGCTCGACAGTTTGGAGAGGTCTAGGACATACCAGATGATGCTTACATTGCCATTTTTGCTAGGTTAGCTTGAGAGGTTCCCACATGGAGACTGACCAGTGTAGCTCCCAAGGCAGTTGCGAGCTTTAGAAAGTTAGTGGCTTAGCCATGGGCCTATGATCAGGATCAGGTGCTAGCATAGATTATGCCTGCTTACGATGCTTAGTTTTTACCTCCGCAATGTTTGATAGATCCAATAGGTGCTCCTCCATGAGGGAGATCTAGAGGTAAGGGGCCAAAGGTAGAGGATAGGGTCAGGGCGGCTAGGATGGCCATGATGGGTAGGTTCCAACTGCTGCACTAGTTGGATAATAGCCTCTAGGTCAGCAGCAAGCAATTCCACCACCACCACCAAATTCCAGGGATGTACAAATACCACAACTGTAGCAGCAAGTGAAAATTTTGACTAGTGAGTTGGATCAGGCCCACCGGTAGGTTTTGGCTATTACTACTGAGTGGGACCAAGAACGACAATAGGTTGTGGGTGTCACGGTCGAGAGAGATTAGGCAATATAGCGGGTACAGGTTGTGACCACATAGAGGGATCAAGAGCTTTCCTGGTGCCAACAAATAGAGGCTATGATGGTGGTGATACATGGCAAGACTGTTTCAGAAGATTATATAGAGAGGTTGTGATACAGGCTGCATATTATAGGAAACATTACCATTGAGACATACCACATGCACTTAGCCCAATTTTTTGTAGTGCAATGATGCACAACTAAGAGTTGATGATCAACCTGAGAGGCAGGCCGAAGAGGGTAGTAGCCATGAGGGATAGCTTTTATGTATAGACACTTTTTTTATTTTTTCCCCATTCTTTATCATAGATATACATTCATGGGCTCCTTTTTGATAGCTTCATGGATATTGTACTTATGATCGTTATACATACACTGATCCAGATTTTGTACCATGACATTCATTTTTGATATATATATATATATATGATATAGATACAAATGATTATGTTGTGATGTGTGATGAGTCTAGTTTATAGTTTAATTTTGGTAGAATTTATGATCTATTGTCATGAACCTTGATGTTTGAATGTTGATATTTCCTCGAAACCATAGACATTGGGCCTAGTCTTATCTCTGCAAATCTTTAATGACATTGACATGTTATATGGACTATTTGTGTTAATTCTACATGTGGATTAATGAATGTTCTTTAAGATAGTTATAGATATGTGATTATTAGCGTACTAATAATGCCATATAGATATGATTCGAGGCCACTAGATTGAGAAGATTCCACCAGCTGGTCATTCACCATAACAGCTAACAAAGTGGTCATGCAAAGGTCAATGAAAGGAATCATTCAAAGAGGTCGACAATGGGAGATTCCTCATGCAAATCGAGTTACATAATTTCCTTGTAAATGATCTTTATTGATGTTGAACGAATATAGGCATTACTGTTGTACTAAATCTATGTTGAGGCAAGCACGTCTGACCAGATTCCATGCATGCGTAACCGCCTCTCCACTTTCTCTGCTTTCCCTAAAGTGGCGTCCTCCTAGTTTGTGGAGTTGGAAACCTTGCTTAGTTAGTCACTTCTTTTCTTATAAATAAGAGTCAGATGCTCCTTCTCAGAAGGTTGCACAATCTGATGATGTACTTGCATTCTTAATTTTTCAGTAATACAATTACACTGCTCTATTGTACTCATGGTTTCCAATGAATAAGATGAAGTTGTAAGTCCATACATCTAAGTTTACATTAGTTTTAGAGTATACTCATCCAAGGGGGCCCACTTGGTGAGCATTCCATCTTTTAGTTTAGTTTAGTTTAGTTTAGTTATTACTTTCTGTTCAATAATTAGTTAAGAATTAGCACTGACTGTTCCTGCAGCCACTAGAATTCCATTCTTGACTGTTCCTATAACCAAAACAGAAAAAGTAGTTTCTTGTTTATTTACTTAGATTTTCATTTATTTCATGCATTTTAGCTTAGCATAGTTGTTGGTTGATGTTCAGTACTTATGTTATTTCCTTCTAAGCAATTTACCTTCAGCATTGTGTTTTTCCTAGTTGTAGAATGAATATGGCTACTTTGGATCCTTAGTGCACATATTGTGCTGACCCATTTCAGCTTCACGTCTCTAGGTTGACAAGTTAAATACAAATTCATGATGATTGAATGGCTATTCAGTTTAGATGTCCAATCTATAAATCACAGTTGTAAGGGCTTAGTTGTTAGATCATTGTAGGAGGCCAACATTTTTGGTGCCGTTGTCATGGATGGTGTCAAACTAGGGAGTTCTTTGGAGTCATTGATAGTTTTTCTTGTTGTAGTATTTTTGAAAGTTTCTCTTAGTATACCCTTCATTTAAGAAGTAATGACCCCCTTATTCTTTACCATTTTTTTGTGTGAGTTGGTTGATAATGAGTTGATACCGCATGCATAGAGCAAGGAGAAGAGATGCTTATGGGAGATTCCTTCCTAACAATCCTGATCCATTCCAACTAGATGAATATCGAAACTTTCCAAGAGAAGAAGAAGAAGAAGATCCACACCCCTTTGCTGATGCATTTTCTAATTTGACTAGTTCTGAAATTTCCTCTGAAGACCAAAATCATCTTGAAAATCTCTTTGCTTTGGAACTACATCAAGAAGGAATGGGTGATGCAAATAGAAATAGACCTAACCAACCAAATTTTCCTTTCCCCATTGCTCATCAGAATGAAGTAGAAAACCTCAAAAATATCCCTGCTTTAGTCCTTCCCAAGTTTTATGGACTCGTCACAGAAGATCCTGATACCTTCTTGTTTGAGTTTGATATACTCTATAGGAGTTATGACTATACCATTGATGCCCATAGGCTTAAGCTATTTCCTACCACTCTGAAAGAAGTTGCATTAAGATGGTTCATGAGCCTAGGCAAAGATACTGTGGAGACACGGGATGACATGAAGACAAAATTCCTTGAGAAATATAAGGAGTATTGTAGGGGCAGTGACATGAGAGGAGGTGACATTTTTTAGGATGCAACAAAAGAAAGATGAGAGCCTGGAGGATTGCATTGCAAGGTTTTTGTTTTGATACAAAAATATCCACACCATACACTTAATGAAGAATCACAAAAGTTTCTTTTCTCAAGAGGAATCAATGACAGCTGTACTAATTGGACCTAATGGGAGGAGGAGATATCTCCCAAGTTCCTTGGTAGGATATCAAGAAGATATGCTAGAACTACTCTAGGGTAGCTTCAAAGAAAGGGAGACCTTACCAATCTTCCATGGGTAAGTCATCTACCAGTGGAGTTTCAAGAATGGAGATTACTCATTTGCTAGCAGACTTCAAACAGGACATTATAAACAATCTAGCTACTTAGTTGGATACACTTCAGGCCAAGAAGAAACAAGAGGAGGCAGAGGCAACATTGGTATAGTATTTCCCCCATTGTAGACAAAAGAAGGACTACAAATGGAAGATGGTAGCTAATATTGAAATCAAGCAAATTGCACCTGAGTTCAAGCCAATTCAGATTGAAGAAAATCAAGTCTACTATGTTGCACAAAGGAGGCCTTGGGATCTAAGACAAGGTATGCCACCAGATCCACTCTCTTATGTTGGGCCATATTTCAATTCTTATTCATCTGGTAACCAATGGAAACACCCATATCCATCCAAATATGGAGGATATCCACCACAACCTTGGAGAAACCCTCCAAATACCTAGCATAATCATCAAAACTCTCCATCCCAATGGCATTAACCTCAAGGGAATTGGCAATAGTTTCAAGGAAATTGGCAGCCACCCCCAGGACATTGGTAGCAAACAAATCAATGGAGGGGAGGACAAAAATGGCCAAACCAGCCAAATAGCTACATGCAACCACCTCCTTAGCCCCAACAACCTGCTATAATGCCTCCTCCTGCTAATTCAATCTCAAATCCACCTAAATCTACTCAACTACCAGCTCAACCCACACCCAATCCAAATAACAAACCATAGCAACAAACTCTATACTTTGCTAATTCAAATTCATTCCTTGCATATGTTGTGAGTGTGAGTGACAACCACCTGTGTTTAGGAACTACTATACCAACTCCTTCCGCACCCATTATCACTGAGCTTCCCGTGGAAGAAGAGGAGCCTCTGAATACCCCCATTCAGCCCAATGCACCTAAAAATCTTGAACCAGTCCCAGTCAAGTAGATTGAACAAGAACCACCATTTCCCCAGAGATTGGAAGTTTCCAAGAAGAAGGAAGAAAAGGAGATGAATTTTGACATTATAGATTAGCTGAAGCATATATGTGTCCAAATACCCCTATTTCAAGCCATAAAAGATGTTCCAATATATGGCAACACAATCAAGGAAGCATGCCTTAAGAAGCCAGGTAGGAAGAAGAAAGACCCCACTATGGTTCATATGGTGGGGAAGTTAGCTAACATCATGCTTGGGAAAGTGATTGTCCCTAAGTACAATGACCCAGGTAGTCCTGTGGTAGGAGTTGTTATAAATAGGATCCAAATAAAGAATGCTATGATTGACTTGGGAGCAACAATAAATGTAATGACTAAGGATATATTGCGAAAACTAAGTGTTGTAAGCATGATACCTACTCCTACTATCCTACAGCTTGCTGATAGTTCTACTATTAAGCCTAATGGTATAGTAGAGGATCTTGTGGTAATTCTAGACTCATGGGAGTACCTAGTAGATTTCATGATTGTTTCTCCTAAAGCCACACTAGGTGGGTATCCCATTATTCTTAGAAGGCCATGGTTTGCAATAAAAAATTCATATATTGGATGCATGATAGGAGACATGACCATTTCTAATGGGAAGAGCACCAAAAATCTTTCTCTTTATCCTCCTGCTCAGCCATCCCATGATGAGGATAATCCCATATGGCCATATATTGGTGAAGAGGCCGAGGGAGTTAATTCTATGGTGCAGCTTATGATGTTAGGTAGAAGCTCTTTTATGCAACTTCAAGATGAAGATGGAGTATTGGATAACATCATTTAGAATCATTGTGAAGTGGAGGAAGCATCATCTTCTCATTTTGCTATTCCAGTCAGAATACTTCTACCTGCTCTTCTAGTAGTCTTTCTTCCTGCAGATGCACTTCCTACAACCACTCTTCCTATAGCTATACTTCCTGCAACAATAGGTATGTTCCATACATTGCTTCCATATGAGCTCAAGGTACAATGTGTTAATTAAGCAGCTATGATAGAGTTAACTACACAAGTACATGTGTCAAAAGGAAAATATCTAAATATTAATAGCAAACTAAATGAAGAACAACAGTTGTTGTTGGAAAACTTATTGAGGACCCACCAACATGCATTTGTGTGGGAATCATGAGATGAAGGTTTTGGACCCTAAGCTTTGCACTCATAGAATTTATATCAGAGATGATTGCACCCCAGTTAGATAGCCACAAAGAAGAATCAACCCTGCACTAAGAGAAAATGTAAAAGAACTGTAAAAATTGCTAGATGCAGGATTTATCTAGCCCATTTCAAATAGCCAGTGGGTGTCTCCATTGGTGATTGTGCCCAAGAAAGGAGGGAAATGGAAAGTTTGTGTTGATTACAGGGAACTTAATGTTTCCACCAAAAAGGACCATTTTCCTTTACCCTTCATAGATCAAGTTTTGGAATCACTTGCAGGAAATCAATACTTTTCTTTTCTACATGGATTTAGTGGCTATAACCAAATCCAAATTGCACCTGAGGACCAAGAGAATATTGCCTTTACATGTCCATGGAGGACCTATTCCTACTAGGTACTCCCATTTGGCATATGCAATGCACCTGCAACTTTTCAGAGGGCATTCATTAGTATATTTTGAGACATTTCTCATGATTACATGGAAATTTATATGGATGGTTTCACCACCTATGGTGCTGATTTCAATGAAGCATTAGAAAATCTCAGGAGATTCCTATAGATATTTGAAGATCAAAATATATCTTTAAACAATAAAAAGTATTTCATGATGATGCAGGAAGGTGTAGTTCTTGGACACTACATCTCTCACAAAGGAATTCAAGTAGACCCTGCAAAGATTGAGGTGATCACAAATCTGCCCACACCTGAAAACAAAAAGATGTTAAGAGTTTCTTAGGACATGCAGGTTATTATAGGTGGTTCATCAAGATTTTAGAAAAATAGCAGCACCATTGTATACTCTTCTCACCAAAGATGTTGAATTCCAATGGACAAAAGACTGTGACAAAGCATTTTCTAATTTGAAGACAACTTTGACTCATGCTCCTATACTCAAAGGACCTAATTGGGAGCTTCCTTTTCACATCCATACAGATCCATCAAACTATTCCATAGGAGAAGTCTTAGGGTAGAAAGAAGGAGATATTGAAAATGTCATTTACTTTATCAACATAAACTTGCAAGGAGCTGAATCCAACTATATAGTGATAGAAAAAGAAATGTTAGTAGTGATATATGCCCTGAAAAAATTTAGGCACTACATAAAAGGCTATCGAATATTTGTGCACATCGATAATTCATCCATTAGGTATCTCGTGAATAAACCCCTGATCACATGTAGGCTAGCAAGATGGTTATTGTTGATGCAGGAGTTTGACATCACCATTGTGGATAAACCAAGGAAGGCCAATGTTGTTGCAGATTTTATTTCAAAGCTGACTACATCAGAAGACAATCAAGCCATAAATGACTCCTTTCTTGATGAGCATCTATTCTCCATCAATGTGCAAACACTGTGGTATGCTGATATAGCTAATTATTTGGTCACAGGGAGAGTTCCTCCTCACTTCTCTCCAAAAGAGAGAAGGGCACTCATTGAAAAATATTTTCCTTTTTCATGGATTGTTGGATGTTTGTTTTACACTAGGCTAGACCATGTCATGAGGAGATGTGTGAGGGAAGATGAGACATATGCTATTTTTCATGCATGCCACAATGAACCATGTGGAGGACATTTTGCATCCAAGAGGACAACAATGAAGATCTTGAACACAAGATATTACTAGCCAACACTCCACAAGGATGCAGGAAGGTATACAAGAAAATGTGATTGATACCAGAGGATGGGCATACCAACCAAATCTAATGAGATGCCACTTTTCCCCTAGGTAGTAATCACTCCATTTGACAAATGGGGACTAGATTTTGTGGGACCCATTGACCCTCCATCAAATGGTAAGTCTTATATCTTAGTTTGCACTGATTATGTAACTAAGTGGGTAGAAGTTAAGGCCATGAAGCATGCAAGAGACAATAAGGTTGCTAAATTTCTTTATGAGGATATTTTCACAAGGTATGGAGTTCCAAGAGAGATAGTGACTGATCAAGGGGCTCAATTCACATCAACCCTTGTTGCATCACTGGTCAATAAGTACAACATAAGACACAAGAAGTCTACTCCTTATTACCCCCAGGCCAATGGCCAAGTTGAGGTGACTAACAAGGAAATTGAAGCCATCTTGACCAAAACAATGGCAGTTCATAAAAAGGATTGAGAAAATAGGCTATTAGACGCTGTTTGGGCCTATAGGACAACCTGGAAGACAATTATAGGCTTCACTCCATTTGAGTTGTATGGAAAAACAACCATGATACCCATTGAATTTGAACATAAGACTCTTAGGACTGTAGTAGACTTGGGATGGATATCTCCGAGGCACAAAGAGAAAGAATCCTGCAGTTGAATGCTTCTGATGAGATGAGGAGAGTAGCCTTGCATCATACAGAGGTAGTGCAGAATCAGAGAATCGGGTGGCATGATAAATTCATCAAGGACAAGAAATTCCAACCAGGAGATTGGGCCTTGCTCTATGATTCAAGATATCAGGATAATGCAAGAAAATTGCAGACAAGGTGGCTAGGACCATATGAGGTTGCTGAAGTATACCCCAATGGTGTTGTTCAACTCACTACTATTGATCCAGTCAGATTTAAGCTGCTTGTCAATGGTCATCACCTTAGATTGTATCACAAGCCAACTTCCAAAGAGGAGTTCCTACAACAATTCACTCAACATGAAACTCTCAAGCTTCCTGCAGCCAAGGGAAGTGGACCTAGTGTCCCTCCTTCTGGCTAATTAAGGTATGTACTTGTCATAATAAAGACTTCCACTTCTATGGGAGTCCACTTCTTCACCCATCCACCCATCCATCTCCACCTTTCTCTCTCTTCCATCACTTCACTTCATTCCACTCCACCTCATTCCACCTCATTTTCATCAATTTCTTAACTTATTTCTTAAAAGGCGACTGATACTTTCTCCACAATATTTGCAACGAATCTTCAATGAATCTAAGTATGTGCACATTAATTTCTATCTATTAATTATCTTTAGTGCATTCATTTAATTGTTGTGAATTAATATGGACGTTCACCATAGCATGTCATTATTCCCTATCCCTATCAAATCATCCTTACCACCTCACATGTGAGGACACATGCTCAAATTTAGGTTGGGGGGAGATGTGAGTACTTTTCCCACGTGTCAGTCCATACTAGTCTACATCAACAAAATTTAAATCGAGCTAATTTGCATTCTGAGTAAGATGACGGCTCATACGTGTGAGGTGACACCAACAATCACCACCATTTTTCTCCATCATAACCTTCCTTTATTATTTATTTATTTCCATTATTGATCATGTCCTAATCTTAAGTCACCAAAAGGAAAAATAGAAAGAAAGAAAAGGTAAAACAAAAAAAGAAAATTCAAGCAACATTGGCATTGGAAATTTAGCAGTATTGCAGGAAGGAAAATTTGTAGAGTGATTGTTGATATTAGAAAATGGGAGGTGGGTTAATCAGGAATGAACCCATGGTTCATGACGTATTACTGTAGGATGCATCTACACAAGATGAATTCAGAAACAATGGCTGGTTAGACTATTTTATGAAGTTGAATGGTTTTAATGAAGACATTGCATTAGAATTTTCCCAAACATTGTCTGAGGGAAAAGCCATGGTAAAATGGCTGGAAATATTGGCTACCGAAGAAAGAATTGTAGAGGTTACAGGGTTGCTTGCAAATGGTGAAAAGTACCCTGCTTCTAGATACGCTAGGTCAGCTAGGGCCAAATTTACAGAACTTGGTGGCCCTCCATTGAGCGTGGACAAAAAAGGTGCAAAAAGAACCTATCTTCCTAAACCATGGAATCAAGTAGCTGTTCATGTCATAAAATATATCACCTATGAAGGATGCCAGTCAAATCTACCTTCTGTGCATTTTAAACTCTTGAATCACATGAGGCACGGGAGGAGGATGAATGTGCTGAACATGCTTTACCACCTTTCAATCATGGCAGTTGAGACTTAGAAAGGTAGGGACAATTCTGTTTCTCACCATTGTTTGATTAAATTGTTAGTTGAGTAGTCTCTGCATGATGTATCTGAGATGAATTGGGAAGAATTCATAAATATTGAACAAATTAGACTAGAGCATTTGTGACCTATGGTTTTGCCTCAACCCTGTAGGTATAGCAGGAGATTGAGCTTGACTGAAGCCACTCCTGGTGCTTCAACCTCTGATGCAGGCCCTAATGCAAACCCTCCTGTAGAAGAACAAACCATACATATTAGCTCTTTTGAGATAGAGCACTCAGAAAAAGAAAGTTCCTCCCCAAATTTTGATGATGATGTTCCACTTGGCATCCTAATGAAAACTAGGGCACAAAAGAGAGATGTAGAAATAAGAAAAGGAAAAGCTAAAAAGCAACCAACGGAAAAAGAAGTACCAAGCTCTAGGAAGCGGATGGATAACACTGTTCATCCTGCAGCCAAAGAAAAATGTGAAAGCCCTCCTAGGAAATCAAGACCAGCCAAGCCAGCCTTTGATATGCCTCTACAAGAAAGCCCTAAGTCTAGATAAATATAACAGGGGGGCATAGAAGCTCCAATGGGGAAGGTGAATGTGAGGAAGAGGATATATTTGAGAAAGAAACAAACATAACACTGACAGATCTTGCTGATATTGTAGAACAAGTTGAGAATCAAGGGTATGAGGAAAATTAGGATTTCCTACAGCAAGAGATCCTATAGCAAGAGATCATGTAGCATGAGAAAAAATAGGAACAAGAGGCCCTGCAGCCGGAATTGACTGAACAACCTAAATCCCTGCAGCTGGTACTATATGATGCTATTGGTAGGAATACATAACCCCCCTTATTTTTCAATGTACATGGTAGCTATGCATTTATGTCAAGAGATGCAAAGAAGAGAAGAGGAATGGAAAGAAGAGAAACGTAGGCTGAATAAGGAAATTCAAAAGAAAGATGAGGAGATTGCAGACAAGGATGCAAAAATTGCTACTTTAAAGAAGAAGGTGGATGATATGACAACCTTGGTACCCCAGATAGTAGAATGTAGGGCCCCTCCAAGGGTCTATGCTTTGCATTTGAAGGAGAAATATATTTCTTTTAAGCTGGCAAGGATTGTCTGAGGTTTGAACCCTTCTATTGAGACTCCTATTGAATTTTTCAATGCTTATCGGATTGCTTCCCGTGAGATGAAGAAATTGTTGTGTGAATTTTACTTGCACAATTATGCTGTGACTCAAGACCATGATTGGAATCCACTGTTATATGTTGGGGATGTCCAATTAAGGGAATTTATGTCATGGGTACAAAATAAGATCAGTTGGGGACAACAATATGGGGCTTATAAGAAATTGGAATCCAACATCCCCCAACCCATCAGGGCTGAATCAGGAAATCTAGGGGACATTTACAAGGAGTGGCACATAATGCTTCTTAGACCTAGCTATAGTAATAGGATTATGCCTTGGATAGAAGCAGTTTATAGTGAATATGAGGTGGTGGAAAAAGAAAAAGAGGAAACTATGAAGAGATACCTATCACAAAGATGGAACAACCTAACTGATGAGATAAAGAAATTTGAGCCCCACTCTATACAAAACTATGCTACAACAATTAAAATAATTGACAAATATATATATATTGTGAGGTCAAAATGATGATTCTGGCTTCCACTGACTTTTCAGCCACCCATCCTGATGTGGCCCGTGCCAAATTACAAGTTTTATAACTATGATATTTTTGTAGAGAGACAAAGATGGAACCGATTGGACAAAAAACAAGGGGTCTATTGGGATCCTAATTCACGCACAACAACCATTAACGTGGGATAGTTGGCGGTTGCAAATTTTAGGGCTTTGAATTTCCCCTACTGGAGGACCAACAAAACCTTAGGTTGGGGGGATGATGAGTCTAGTTTATGGTTTAAAGAATTTATGATCTATTGTCATGAACCTTGATGTTTGAATGTTGATATTTCCTCGAAACCATAGACATTGTGACTAATTTTATCTCTACAAATCTGACATGTTATATGGACTATCTGTGTTAAACAATGAATGTTCTTTAAGATAGTTATAGATATGCAATTATTATGCGGTCATGGATTCGAGGGATGATTTAGGGCATAGTTTATGGTTTAATTTTTGTAGAATTTATGATCTATTGTCATGAACCTTGATGTTTGAATGTTGATATTTCCTCGAAACCATAGACATTGTGACTAATTTTATCTCTACAAATCTTTAATGACATTGACATGTTATATGGACTATCTGTGTTAATTCTACAAAACATATGCTTAGGTTGGGAGGGATTAGATCTCATAGTTTATGGTTTAATTTTTGTAGAATTTATGATCTATTGTCATGAACCTTGATGTTTGAATGTTGATATTTCCTCGAAACCATAGACATTGTGACTAATTTTATCTCTACAAATCTTTAATGACATTGACATGTTATATGGACTATCTGTGTTAATTCTACATGTGGATTAATGAATGTTCTTTAAGATAGTTATAGATATGCAATTATTATGCGTACTAATATTGTCATGCAAATATGATTCGAGGCCACTAGATTGAGAAGATTTCGCCAGCTGGTTATTCACCATAACAGCTAACAAAGTGGTCATGCAAAGGTCAACGAAAGGAATCATTCAAAGAGGTTGACAGTGAGAGATTACTCAGGAAAACCGAGTTGTAACCGCCTTATAAATGATCTTTATTGATCTTGAGCAAATATAGGCATTACTGTTGTGCTAAATCTGCATTGAGGAAAACACGTTTGACTAGATTCCATGCATACGTAACCGCCTCTCCACTTTCTCTACTTTCCCTAAAGTGGCATCCTCCCAGTTCATGGAGTTGACCGCCTTGCTTAGTTAGTTGCTTCTTTTCCTATAAATAAGAGTCAGATGCTCCTTCTTAGAAGGTTGCACGATCTGATGATGTACTTGCATTCTTAGTTTTCAGTAATACAATTACACTGCTCTATTGTACTCATGTTTTCCAATGAATAAGATGAAGTTGTAAGTCCGTGCATCCGAGTTTACACTAGTTTTAAAGGATACTCATCCAGGTGAGCCCACTTGGTGAGAATTCTATCCTTTAGTTTAGTTATTACTTTCTATTTAGTAATTAGTTAAGAATTTGGCACTGAATGTTCTTGTAGCCACTAGAATTCCATTATTTGATCCAAAGCAGATAGAGTAGCTTCCTGTTTGTTCACTCAGATTTTCATTTATGTCATTCATTTCAGCTTAGCATAGTTGTTGGTTGATGTTGAGTACTTATGTTATTTCCTTCTAATCAATTTACCTTCAGCATTGTGTTTTTCCTAGTTGTAGAATGAATATGGCTACTTTGGATCCTTAGTGCACATATTGTGCTGACCCATTTCAATTTCATGTCCCTGGGTTGACAAGTTAAATGAACCTTCATGATGATTGAATGGCTATTCAATTTAGATGTCCAATCTCTGAATCACAGTTGTAAGGGCTTAGTTGTTAGATCATTGTAGGAGGCCAACAATGTGTTCACTTTATTTCATGCTTATGAATGCATATGATATGAGATGCTTATAGTTGATCATGTATGGATGCACTTTACTTATGCCTATGTGATATGTGATGATCATGATATGGATGAATGCAATGTTATGTTCTTTTTTAGTATTTTTTCACAATATACCATGAAATGAATGATATGTGATGTGAATGTTATCGATGCCAATTATGTGGATGCATTTTTTTTTTGTATTTTCTATGCAATTTTATGATATGGATAAATGAATGAAAATGCTTATGATATGCAATGATTTAAGATTCTTGGCATAACAATTCTATATTATTCATCACAACTCAAATGATTACGCAAAATGTATGATGTGATATGTAATGATTATGCTATGATTATGCTATGATTATGAGATGCATGTATGTTGATGGTTTTTGGATGCAAGGTGGATGCATTGATGATGTTTTTGTTGACTATCATGATACCTGATTAGTGCAGAGAGAAGATAGAAGAATAAATAATGAATGACTGTTGATTTTGATGATTGATTCAAAAGATACAACAAGTCTATGATCCATCAAGACTTTATTAGAGATGGTGATGAGACAATGCAAAATGAGGATGAAATGCAGGATGATGAATTGCTCACATTTTGAGATTGGGATTTTCATTGTTCTTTGTTGTTTGATATAACACGTAGACACGATGCATCAAGGTATTAATAACCAGGACGATGTTGTATCTAGTGTAATGGAATTTGACTCAACAAATAGATAGGATAGCTCTTGTTCACATCTTGACATATGAAAACCTTGTTGGAATGCAAGTTAGAAGCTTAGAATATATTGTACCAAAGCATACACAATAATCAACAACATACCCTAAATGAACTTTCTACACACAACTAAGAAAGTATGTGCCAAGATTATTTTACTAGAGTACCCACAAGCACAACAAACAAAAAATAATGATCGATTCCCCATTCCTTTCTCTCTAAATCATTTTGATAGACATCATTGAGAGGTCCTTGGAATGAGTCATTAAGATAAATCATAAGAAGATATCAAAGAAAAATAGTCAGTGTTATCTATATCTCTTGCCTAGTTCAATTTAGCTAAGGTGATATCTAATACTGATGTCCATCGCAAGAAGGATACATCCTAGGAAATGTTGATTAGAGGTTGTTTGATGTTAGGATGATGATGCTAAGATGAGTCAATGATATACACTTCACTGACGTATTTACCTATGATGTAGACTTTAGATTTTGACAATTAGGTTTGTACTTTATGACTTGCTATGTTTGTTTTCTACTTGTTTCACCAAAGGTTGAAAGCGAAGATCAATTTACTATGGGTGAAAGTTTATTGCAAGTGAAATCGAGATGGGATGGATGGGTTTTGGATTTTTCTAGAATATATCAATGTTTTTGGTTTTTTAAAATGTTTTAAGGCTATTTTTTGAGTCTTTTTTAAAGTTTATGTGAATGTTTATATTTTTAATTATTTGAGGCTATTTATGTCTTTTTGAGATTTTTGAGGCTTTTTTAGGTCTTTTGAATATTTGGATGTTTTTGGATTTTCAAATTTTGAATGTTTTTGTATTTTCTAATATTTGTATGTTTTTGAGTTTTTATGAGATATTTGGATGTTTAGGGATTTTCTAATGTTTTACAAATGTTTAGAGATTTTCAAAGTTATCTGGATGTTTTGGGATTTTCTGAGTTTCAACCAAAAACCTAACCTAACTTTAGATCTATCTGAGGGGTCTCAGGGGTTGATCAAAGATAAGCCTTGCCTACATTATACACACAGAGACCACGCAGTTCGATTGAATCGACCTATTAACAAGATGAAGATATGAACAATGATGGGAAAGTTAGTTTATTATGACAGACTCCTAAAGGACTAACTTAGGGTGTCTCGGGGGCACATCAATGATGGCCTTGCTTATGTTCAAGCTCAAAGAAAACGTAGTTCGACAAGGGGACCGCTTTTTGGATTTTTGATGTTTTCAACCTTTTTAGGGATTTTGATGCTTTTTGGATGTTTTGGATTTTAGATGTACAAGATTTTGCAAATGTTTTTAGATTTTTTGATGAACGTTTTACAAATTTTTTTAGGATTTTTGGGAAGTTTTCCAATGACCTCAAGATATACAAGAACCTGATACGATCCATAATGAAATTCCCCTAGTGTGACATGTTAGACTACTTCGATAAAGGCAGGACAAGCTGACCTTTGGAATATGTGAAATAGTGCTAAAGGGTTTATGATATCTCATAATATCAAGCTATGGTAAGGACGTGGATGATGGATAAATGGTGATGCAAATAATGATAGGAAAAAAGAGCCAAAGAATAGATGGAGGTGCTTTATTTACACAAGGTGCCTGTTTGTCAGGTTTACACCAAGGTACTTACCCAAAGCACCACTAAAGTGGTTTTTACTAGAGGACGATTTTTTTTTCAATCCTTTTTCTCAATTTTTTGGATTTTGATCATTTTTTTCATTTTTTTGTATTTTCAAATTTATACCCTTCAAGACTGAGGCATAAAACTTTTTGATATGCAAGTTTTTAGTTGGCTCCTACAAGGGTTCACCTTCAGGGGTTGACATTTGGTATGCTCTTGATCTATAGCTTGTTGTAATGACGAAGGGACCCAACCAGTTAGGTTCAAAATTTCCTTTGTTGTCTTGATCTGGAAGGTTCTTCTAATTCTACTTTAGGACAAGATATCTAACTTGGAAGGACCAACATTTGATCCTCTTGTTATAGCTATGTTTCAGGTGGTTTTGATATACTTGCAAGTGATTGAGGGAATCAAGACGATGCTCATCAAGGAATTCTAGTTCATTCAGCTGAGACACTCTATATTCTTCCTCAATAATCAAGTTTTCTAATGAAACTTGTAATGATGGGAGCTCAACCTCATAGGCATGATGAATTCTGATCCATAGACCAAAGAGAAAGGGGTTGCACCTGTAGGTGTACGGATACTAGTTTGATAAGCCCAAAGAGCAAGGTTTAGCTACAGATGCTAGTCACAAAAAGCTTCATTCACTATTTTCCTCAATATTTTTAGGATAGTCTTGTTCGTAGCCTCAGCCTAGCCATTTCCTTGGGGGTAATACATGGTAGAGAATCAATGTTGGATATTGAATATTTGGCATAACTCTTTCACATTCTGATTCTTAAAGGGTGTTCCATTGTCTGAGATGAGAGTTTGTGGAACACCATAATGGTATATTAGGTAGTTTAGGATAAATTTTGAAATTTTTTTCCCCATTATGTAGGTCATAGGAATGGCTTCAACCCAATTAGTAAAGTACTCAATGGCGGTTATGATAAACTTGTGTTTGTTGGATAAGGTTGGGGTGATTTTTCCTATGAATTCAAGTCCCCATTGTGAAAAAGGACATGGTGTGATCATGGGTTTCAATTCTTGAGATGGTGCATGGATTAGATCTCCATGTTTTTGACATTAAACACACTTCTACACATATTGATGGGCTTCCTTTTCCATGGTTGGCCAATAGTACCCCATCCTCAACAGTTTCTTAGCTAGCATCATATCGCTAGAATGGGACCCACATATGCCATCACATACTTCTATTAAAGTAGTTAAGGATTCCTCTTGGTTAAGAAATCATATTAATATCCCTTTGATGCTTCAACGGTAAAGGGTATCACCTAGGATCACAAATTGGGATGTCTTTTTAACAAAGGTATTTTTAAGGTTTGAGGTGATATTAAAAGGGATGATTCCTCTGCTTAGGTAAGTGAATATGTCATGATACCATAGGATCCAAGACCAACAATGACACATGTAAATTTAGATTCAGGGATTTCAAAAGTCAGTATGAGAATTTCTACCAAGAATTCACATTGGAGGATGTTGTTTGATATGTCTAATAGTGATCCGATCATTTCCATGACACTTGCTGCTCTATTGTTTAGGTGAGGAATCTGCTCAAAAGTTATGTCTATGAAAAGGTCCTTGAGATTCTCCACCATTTTATTGTAAGGAGTAAGCTTTTCATCTTTAGTTTGATATTCATCATTGACTTGGTTGATAACCAACTTGAGTCTCCATAGACTTTCATCTCTTGAATCTGACATTGAACTGCTATCCGTAGACCTATGATTAGGAATTCATACTCAACAATGTTGTTAGTACATGGGAATGATAGCTTGTACGATTTTGGAATGCAATCACCTTGGGGGGTGATAAAAAGAATGCCTACTCCGGATCCATGTTGGGTGAATGATCAATAAAAATACATATTCCCTTGAGTTGTGAGATTGATAAGGAACACTGATTCGTTAGAGAATTCAGATACCAAGGGGTTCTTAGCATAGATGGGTGCTTCCGCCAGTTGGTTTGTGATCACTTATCCTTTGATTGTCTTACACTCCACACACTCTATTTCAAATTTTGTTAAGATCATCACCCATTTAGCCATTCATCCTATGAGATTTTCTTTGGATAACAAGTATTTCAATGGATCAATTTTTGCAATGAGCTTGATTTGATGTGACAACATGTAGTGCCTAAACTTTTGTGAAGCAAAAACTACTATCAAGCATGCTTTCTCAATAGGTGAATAATTCATTTCGTATCCCACCAAGGTTCTGCTAATGTAGTAGATGACCCTTTCCTTTCCATTTTCATCATGTTGTACTAAAAGAGCTCCTAGTGTTGCTGGTGTTGTTGAGATATACAAGATTAGTGGCTTGTTCGATATTGGTGGCATGATCACTAGAGGTGTTAGTAGATAATCTTTGATCTGTTGGAAAGCTTTATCACACTTATCAACCTACTTATAGGTTATTCCTTTATGCAGAAGATTCGAAAAGGGGTGGATTTTATCTAATAGTTGTGCTATAAACCTTCTGATAGATTGTAGTCTACCTTGTAATCCTCTCGTCTGCTTCAATGTTTGTGGTGGTTCCATCTCTAGGATGGATTTTACCTTTTTTGGATCAATTTCTATCCCTCTTTGTGAAACGATGAATCCAAGGAGTTTCCCTGATGTGACCCCAAAGACACACATTTTTGGATTCAATCATACCTTGTATTCTTCAAGCCTATCAAAGATGGTTCCTAAGATTTGTATGTGCTCACTTTTCTTGATTTTTCCAAAATATCGTCCACATAATCTTCAACTATTTTGTGGATCATGTCGTTAAAGATGAGGGCCATTTCTCTTTGATAGGTTTCTCTTGCATTCTTTAACCAAAATGGCATCACATTCCAACAATAGGTTCCCCATGGACAAGTGAATGCAGCTTTATGTTGATCCTCCTTAGCGATTATGATCTTATTATAGCCTAAAAAACCATCCATGAGTGATAGAATTTCATGCCCATCTGTTAAGTCTACAATGAGATCGATGTTAGGAAGAGGGAAATCATCCTTTGGGCATGCTTTTTTTAGGTTTTTGAAATCAATGCAGATTCAGATGCCCCCAGTGGGTTTTGAGACTAGTACCAGGTTTGAAACCCACTCAGGATAATCTATTGGTCGGATAAATCCAATGTCAAGAAGCTTTTGTAACTCTAGTTTGAGCAAGAGTGCTATCTGAGGGTGCATCTTCCTTAATTTATGCTTAACTGGCTTGGATTTAGGATAAAATACTAAGTGATGCACATCCATTTTAGGATCAAGGCTTGGCATATCTGTGTATGACCATGCAAAGTTAGCTCTTCACTCTTTGAGGAATGCTGCTAGATTCTTTTGTTCTTCCTCTAGCAAAAATTCAACATAGAAAGTGATCTTAGGTGCTTATTGACGAGAGCCAAATATGCTCTATTTTATGCCATATTTTATGCCTTCCAATATGCCTTCGTATCCATTTATAAATTTCATTTCCATACAGCTTTACCATTTTATGTTGCATATGGTTTAAATATATAAGTAATATTTAATCAAGTTTTTAGATAAAATAGTGAATAAATAATATCAACTTGTATTTACTAATATTTATTCCATATCAAGAAAATATATATTGTAGCATGCATATTTAAAGGTGCAGATCTTCCTATCACTTTATATGTTGAACTTCTTGTCATGCAACTCTCCACCACAGTGGAATTTCATAATTGCAAGCTATCAATTTCTATTTATACCTTGTTGTTTTCCTACAATACAATAGTTACTTCATTTGTACAGATTTAATCTCTTTTTCATCTCAATTCATGACTTCTCCCAATGGCCACGCTATTTGGTAAAGTAGATCAAATTGAGGAAATAAACGTGTGATAGAGGAAGCACTTGCCAACTATTTGGAGAAAACCAAAAATCTTCTATTTGTTGCAACAAGAAAAAGTTTAAATTCACAGCCAACAGATGAAATATGGGAGGGAACCTGTGGTGCAGGTGGCTATATAGCTGGAGAAAACTGCAACCATTCCCGTCTCTATTTCTGCTCGCTGTTACAACAAACTTGTTCCTGATTTGTGGCCATTCCCAAAGGATTTACGCGAGCCTTTTGTTCACTAGTTTGTTGAAACAAACTATTTAATATTGCTTTAGTTATTAGTTATTATAAACTCAACATATACTTATATATATGTGTATTTTGTAAACACAGGGAGGATGGATTTTAATATAGATATTGGTGAGCATTGTAGGAAATTTATACACAAATTTCTATTGCAGAATAGTGCACAAATTTTGTAATATTTGTGGATGAATAGAATAACGTTATTCTGATCGAAGCAATATAGAAAGGAGTTCGTTTTCTCTCACCAGATGTACTAAGGAGGCAATATCCACTTCTCGGGATATTTGGTGATTTCTTTTAGATTAGATGTGTGTTATTTACTATGTGTTATGATTTCAATTAATTACATGCTTAGCATTGTTCATACTAACTTAGATATTTTAATTTATGTAATTGTACATAATTCTAATTGATTCTCATATGTTTCAGATTTAATTAAGAATTCAATAACTGGTGTTAAGTTTTTGTTTTAGAGTTTTTTGTGTGTGCAAATCCTGTCACCAGTTCTATTTTGGTTTGTTGTAGGTTTATTTTTGTGTTTTCTAGCTGCATTCATCCCCATTTGGCTTGCTATCTTCATCCCTTGAGTAGACAACTATGATACCTTTCATCAATCTATGACCTCGGATTGACATTAGGAGCAAGCTGAATTGACTATTAAATCTTATCAATTATTCTTAATATTGGAACCGCAGTTTGTCTCTACACTTATTCTATTCCCACATTGATTGGAGTGGTCTTTTCTGCTAGCACTACTGGATTTTCTGGATGCATCACACTAAGGGGGATATTGAATCCCTCATCTTTGGGTCCTCAGAGAGGTTTTCACTATCGGATGTGTACTTTGTTTTTACTTTTTTAGGATCAGAGAGTGCCACTAGGTGGTTTTTACTCAAGGATCTGCATGTTAGTTGCATTTCATTAATTTTGCAACTGAAGGATTCAATCGTCTCCACATAGTATGCCCTTATGTCAAGCTCTATGGTGAAGCCTGCTTTGTGATCTTCCCATGATAATTTGTCACGAAGTCCCATGAATTTTGAGATTCCTTCATCATTTTTGAATAAAAATAGAATCGACAGTCCTTGTTGGTCCATGTCAATAAGTTATGGGTATACTAGGTGTATTTCAGTTAGTTGGTTTCTTGGGAAAAAGGATGTTATGGATATCATAAAGAGGGTGTTATTTTAAATAGGTCTGCAACATCAAGGGGAAAGTCATCTAAGGTTGTATCACACGATGTAGGTGACCAAGAGGAAGCCTCATCTCGTTTAGCAGAAATACCTTTTCCAATAAGTGTAACCTTGCTAGTAGTACAACCTAGAACAAGATTCTTTATTCGTTTCTTAGGAATGATGGGATTTAGAAAACCATTGTCATTCTGTCCTAGCTTTCCATTCTTGTTAAATCCCTAATTATGCATGAGCTACAAGCCTTTGTTGTCATCTTCCATGGGAAGAACAGGGACAGGTCATTCATCTTGATAGAGGATTTTAGAGATATCTTCCTCATTGACATCTTCCTGGTTCAAATCCCCCCACTTGGTGAAGGTAGTAGCTACCATCTTGATTTTTTTGAGTTCTTTGGTGCTATATGTGGGTTTCCCATGAGATTGAGGAGAAATAGGTAACTCTCCTAAGACAAAGGTATCTTTTAGTAGCTTGTAGTTCTCACAACCATTATCTTGGATCACTGCTTTGATGTCAGGTATGCTCTATATAATGGGTATTTTTGTTGTTGAGGTAGAGGCTAGGGATGATGGGTCAACAAATGAGCTTGATGGTGTAGGCCCTTCATCATTATTGGGTATTTGGGGTATCTTATAGAACTTGGCTTCAAGACTTTTGCAGTAGTAAAAAGGATCAAGATCTCCATGGATAGTGATTTCTCTACCTTCAAAAGGAAACTTCACACATTGATGATAGGTCGAGGTGATAAATTTTAAAGCATGGATCCATGGTCGGCCAAGCAAGATGTTATAGGGAAGATCAAGATCAATCACTTGGAATGTAGTTTCAACAATATGAGGTCCCACTTGGATGGGAAGTGCAATGATTCCTTGTGATAGATGTTCCTGATTGGCATATGCCCTGATGGTGGTACTCTTTGTCTTCTCAATAGTATCTTCTGAATAGACTAGATGTTTGATCAACTAAAGGGTACAAATGTTCAAACCAACACCTCCATCTACCAAGACTATTTTAACCTTATTTTTATGAATGGAAACCTCAAGGTGTAAAGCATGGTTGTGAGACGGTAGGTCTTGCTTGGAGAAGGTAAGAATGTTATTAGTGATATTCCCTCCCATAGCTTGAAAATGATCGATATCAATATCCTTAGGGACAAATGACTCAGACAAGGATTTCTCCAATATTTCCCTATGTGCGGGGGATAACCTTAAAAGTTCTAAGATTGATATTTGTGTGGGGTTTGCTTAAGTTGATCTACAAGATTGTACTTTCTAGGATTAGATTTAGGCAAAGTAGGTTGTGTCCTAGATTGAGATGGGACTCCTTGAATGGTAACTTTTCCACATCGTGTGGTGACTCCACATTCCATACTAGCTCCTTTGATGGTGACAACAGTAATGATGCTATCATAGGAGGCAACTACATTGGAATAGGTATGTTGCATGTTTGTGTAATCCTTAGCTTTATCATTTTTGTTTGCTTTATTATGATCTGACATAGGGTTCTTGTATATCTTAAGATCCTGATTCCTAGTTGGTACCTCAATAGATATGGTGTGACCATTATCTATGAGAGCTTGAATGATATTCTTAAGTTTCATGCAGTTTGTTGTTTTATGTCCTTTGATTTTTTGAAATTCATAGAGATTGGTTTCTCTTGTGGTTTTTGGTAGTTTTCAAAGTTGGGAAGTGTTATCAGATTTGACTCTACCAACTTCTTCATGACTGTTTTGATGGGTTCCAATAGCTATGTGTACTTGCATTTGGGATAGTTGTTCTTGTTAGCAGTTCACCTTTGTTGCATGTTGGTGTTATTGATGTGACTATTCTAAGGAGGTGTTTTTTATTGCACAGTTGGTTGGATGTTAGCAATTTGATTGTTATTAGGCCTAGGAGTACTTAGTATGACCTTAGCATCTCCCACATTGTCATTTGTTACAATTTTGTTCTTTTCCTAGACATGAGGTTTCTCATTTGAACTAGTTGAGGGATGGTTGTCTTTGAAAGCTTGAGTATTTCCTTGTGAGATTAGATCTCTTTCAATGTTAAGGGATCTAGGGAAAAGCTCGTCATATGATGTGATGCAATGAATTTTCAAGTGGAAAGATAAATATGCACCTAGATTGGCTATAATGATTCCCACTTGTTGTTCATCAGGAAGAGGCCACTTGATTTTACTAGCTCTTTGTCTCTATCATTGTAATAAATTAGTGAAAATTTCCCCTTTGTTTTGTCTAAGAGTATATAGTTCCTCTAGACTGACATTCTTGTCAAGATTGAAGAAGTGATTGATGAATTTGTCAGTAATTTCTTGGAAAGTTTTGATACCAGGAAGGAGATGAGAAAACCAATCCATAGCAGGACCTGTTAAACTTTAAGGGAAGAGGAACATTAGATAAGAATCATTGTAAGCCACCTCCATGCACATGACATTAAATTCTTTGATATGGTCCACAAGACTTCCTCTCCCTTTATATTTATCAAATTGTGGGATTTCAAAACAAGGAGGGAATGGTACCATTGAATTTTTTTGATCAAATGGATATGGACACAAGTTTTGTGTGTGGGGCTTCTTTTACTTTCCCATGTGAAGGTCCTGAATTTCTTGTGAGAGAGCTTTAAATTGCGATGCTAGATCATCTTGAGGATTGGGTGGAGGAACATATGGTGGGATGACATATGAGTTGTATGGGGTGCATGGTGGTGTAATATTTGGTGATGGTGATTGGGGTATTGATGTATATGTTCCTAATATGTTTGGATTGATGATGTTCGATTAAGGATTATAATAGAAACCTTGTTGTTGTTGTTGGGAATATTGTTGGGCTAGTGAGGCTCTGGTGCAGGAGCACTTGATGGACTACATGCCTCCATGAGGAAAATTTTCAATTTTTTTCAAACATGATGTGTTCAAAAAATTTTAAGGTCCAAAGGGGCCCTAATAAAGGTGTCTTAGGTCTTAGATTATAGTTTTAAGTTTATTTTATAAATATTGTCAAAGCTGTTAAAAGTTGCAAAAGTGTAATTGCAAAAAAAGAATGGAAAAATGTTGTCAAAAGAGGTCTACAATAGGGTTTTGGTTTTTTTTATTAGAATAAGGTAATGGAGGATCATTTTATCATGTAATTAGTCAATTTAGTGGTTTTAAGGCATTGAGGGATTCAAAAGTGCAAAAAAAGAAAAATCTTGTAAAAGTTGTTGTTAAGGTAAAAGAGCAAAATTGATAAAATAACAAACTAGGAAGTTAGGAGGTAGTTTGAATTATTTGTAGTGGTTTATATGGAGTGGAAAACTTTAAATTTATGGAGAATCTCAAGAAAAGCAATAGAGGGATGTAAATAATGGAGAAATCAATAAAGAAACCATGTTTTATATTTAATATTTTGTGTTTTTGTTGGTAAAACTATATTGTGAAGCACTGTATGGCCCCGTACAGTCATATATTAGTGGGAAGTCATCTGGTTTTGTAAATCTATGAGTCTAATTTAATATTCTTTTTGTTTCATTCAAATCCATGTAGTTTTAAGAAAGATATAGCTTGTTTTGTGAAAACAGGTCAAAACCCCTGTTTAGGGTAAACAATATTAAAGAAAATTGCATTTCTCTTTATTTAAAAAATGGAAAGGGATAAAAACTTGTGAAATGGCTCTTCAATGTGTATATTTACTTATCCTAAGTTTTCAGGATGTGAAGTTAAGGTTTGATATTGGAATCATGATGCCCTAGGTTGTGTTTTTTGAAAAAAATAGGAATTTGATAGAGTACAATGGAGTTTTTGTGTTTTGTTTGTGAAAATGGGTACCAATCTTGTTTCTTAATGTTTGTATGTGTTTTTGAAATTTAATGCAACCCCTTCCAAAAAAGGATGTAATGACTTATAAGTTTTTGAGGGTATCTTGCTCACCGTCCTGACAATACAGAGTTATGACAGTCATAGCTAGTAGTTGAAGTTTGTAATAAATGTGTTGATAAAGGATGGGAAACTGTTTGCACAACATAGGCAAGAATATTAACACATATTTATGGCTTTAGTAAAGGAAATTGAACTTGGGTTTATGGGTTTTCAAAAACCCTCATGAGACAAGTATGGGGTTGGCATAGTAAGGGTTTGTAGTTTTGATTCATTAATGAAGGGTTCTTTTGATGAAGTTTTTTGTTTTTGAAATCTTGTCATCTGTTGAATGTCTTGAATGACATTAAGCCATGTTGGAAGTCTGAGTTTTCATTTTGATGTTGAGTGTCCAAGTTGACAAGCTTTGAAAAGGCCTAAAGGGCAGGGACAATCATGTTTTAATGGTGTTGTTACAAAACAAAAGTATCTCATTCTTTGTTATGTTTTTAAAGGGTTAAAAAGGTATCTCAAAGGTTTCTGACAATCTTTATTTTTTGTCTGCAAAGAAGGATGTTATTGACAATCCCTAGTTGAAGGGCTACAAGGGTATGGTGTTGTTTAACAAGAGGAACATTGGATTTGAATTATTGAGGTTATTTGCAGGGTTTGGTCTGGTTGAGTTTGTTATTATCATCTTGTGTAATGTCTTCTAAGGGCCAATTGAGTTGTTTTGTTGATGATTTCTTAGTTTGTGTTATTTTCAAGTAAGCCAAGAATTCCTAAGAGCAAGAATTTGGTAACATTTCCTTGAATGATTAGTTGAGTTGAATTGTGATCCTCCTAGCATTGCATCAGGCTCATTGTTGAACTTCTTGTTGTTGTTGTGCCACTAGGGCTTGCTGTTGGGCCTTCTATTGTTGTTGTGCTACTAAGGCTACTTTATGGGCTTGATATTGTTGTTGTGTTGTGTGGCTAAGGTTGCTTGTTGTTGCTGTTGTGCTAAGGCTACTTGTTGTGTGGCTAATGTGTCTTGTTGTTATTTTTGTTGTTGTTGTGCTAAGGCTGCTTCTTATTGTTGTTGTTGTTGTTATGCTAAAGCTACTTGTTGATAGGCTAAAGTGTACACTTGTAATGTGGGATCAAGTGGTTGTTGAGACATCTTTGGAGGATTATGGATATTTATTGTTTTGAGTGGGTAATGGTGCCATTAGATTATGAGATGGAAATGAAACATTAGGACCTTGAGTCCATTGGTTGAAAATATTTTCTTGTCCCATGTTTTGAGGATTGCATTGTGTTAGGGATGTATTACTTGTGTTGACAGAATTTGTTACCAAGGGATTGCTTTGAGATGGGTTAATGATGGATGGTGTGTATGTGTTTTGTGAAACCAATGGTATGGATGAACCCATTGGAGGATTAGGTAAATATGTCCCTATTTGCTTCAAGGGTTGACTCTGTGGTATGGTATTGGTATGCCCTTGCACACTATTTTGAGATGCCTGATCTACACTGCTTTGTGTGATGGTAGGAAAACATATGGTACTCATGGATGTGGATGAAGAGGGATTCCCTCAATATGTCAAAGTCATGGTTGAGTAATGAAGATCAAGAGGTGTGTATATATGTTTAGGATCCTCAGGAATGGGAGGAGCACCAAAGCTAGGTGTGCAAGCAGTTATGTTAGATGGAGGATTGGTTTCAAGTGCTCCCACAAGTGTATTGTTTTCAAATGAAAGAGCATGACCAAAGTCTTTAGAAATGCTTGTTGCAATATTGGGAATGTAGGTTTGATTTAGCCCTAGCGATGAGGTTGTGAAACCTTGTGTTAAATTTTGTGCCAAAAATGTCGAGGAGATAGGAGCTACATTTTCAAAGGCTTGATGCTCCATAATTTCCTCCCTAGTGAGTTCAAATGGGTTTTTTGTGATATATTCTATCTCATATGGTCCTGATGGAGATGAAGGATATTGTGATGGTGTAACTTGACTTCTCGGATCAAATTCTAAAGGATTTGGGCCACTTGAGGTGAATCTAACTTTGATTTTTTCCATGATTCTCTTGTGTTGTGATCTAGTCTTTACCATAAATTTTTTTTCACCTATGGGAGAGTTATGTTGAGATTTGTGATGTTTTAACTCTCTAGTTGACTCAAATCTAGTTAAAAGAGACACTCTAAGTCTTTTAGGAGCAATGATGATAGTGGGGGATGAAAAGATGGGTGATATGGAGAGTGATCTTTGCAAATGTTTTGGAACAACACTTTTGACTTTCTCTTGATGTTAGGAAAAAGGATTCTTATGAACTTGTAAATATTTAGGGTAGACTCATGACCTTCAAGATGAACTAGTTCAAAGATGATAACTAACTTAACTAAGTGCATGGAAAAGGATCCATTTCACATACAAAGTAGCTAAGTTAGAGGTTGGTTTGATTTGATGTTTAAGTCACAAAGTGTTGGTGTACTCAAAATTTTGCAAAGTTGGATGAAGTGAAGGATGAAATTTAATGAAGGGGTGAGTGAGATGTTTGACCCATAATTTACTTAAAATTGAACCTTTGTTTTGACAAGAATAGGTAGTGAGAACGATGCTAGACCTCTAAAATGTTAAAATCCTAAAGAACCAATGTTGATTTAGATGAGAGGATGAATGAGGATGTTTAGACCCTTTCAGACCCTCCTAGGTCGAGCATAAGAGTTTCTTAACAAGTAGTAGAAATTGTGATAAATTATTGAGGCCCAATTCCTACTAAACTATGAACTATGATACCTACGTTTGCAATGACGGGATGGAAATATTCCCCTATGGATTTTGATAGTGCAATGGATCATTTAGAGGAGTTTAGTATCGTGAAAAAGACAAGGATTTTGACTCCAAAATAATGCATATAGTTATGGACTATTTTTTGAAATGTGTCTGTAAAATTTTGCTACCAACTTGTCTCTATTCTTGTGAAGTTTTAAAAGATGTTTATTGAGAGCTTTTGGACTAAGATTCCTAAGTCTAAAATGAGGACCTATAGACCTTACTTTAGGGATCCTGACTTTTTGTGAGATCATGTAGAAATAGTTCAAGTTTATGGAAGAAAGGAAGATATTTATTGCCATGTGGGTGGTGGTAATGCGGGCCTTCCAACCTCAAGCTTGTTCCTCTTCTTTTTCTAAGATGGTTGTTGTGTTTCTCCACTGGGTATTTGTTTAAAAAATGAAACTTCTCAAACTGCTAATGAGATCGGTTTATTCTTCGTTAATGAGTTCAAAGTTTGGTTGAATTATAGCACCTAGAAGATTAGGTTGTTCAATGGGAGAAATTGGACTCCAAATAGTCATGTGAGGTTCATTTGTCAATTTATCTTGGTTTAATGAGTTTATTTTACCACAATCACTTGTCTAGATTAAGTTTTCAAACTAGATGTTTATGTCAAAAACATCATAACTTTCACAATGTCCATTTTGTGAGAATCATGAGGTTGAAGCCATAATTGCCTATGCTATCTTTGGAAAATATGGAGTTTGATATAAGTCAAGATATTTAGAAATCTCTAAGGATAAAATCCTTAGGACAAGCAACAATATTAAGGATTTTTCAATAGGTATCCATATTTAGGACAAGGAGTTTGAAATTTTGAGGAAGATAGTGAATGCTTGTTTTTGTATCATTTTAGAACCAAGCAAAGTGTAAAATTTACTCACAATCATTACAACCCTAGGTTTGAAATGGCTATATTTGTTGATTCCCCACTCAAATTTCCCCAAACACTGAACAATGTGAATAGTTAAAGATTTGGCAACACTGGCTCCCGACCCTCCACGACACACACTTCTCGGGACCACCAAATCTAAAAATCCTTAAAATATAAAGATCAAAAGGATTTTTTCTATTTCTACAATTGAATAGTACAAATGTGGGTCAGCTTAAGAATGATCGTTCTTGCACCAACAAATATTAAGGATTTTTGGCTTCTAAACAAGGGTTCATAATAAGGGCTTCCATTTTAGGGGGTGCAATGATAAACTATATCAATAGGTCTCCCAACCCTTAGAACAAGGGCTTTACGTATCATAAAGATACTGGGGGAGAGCTATCATGTACTGTTTCCCATTAATCACAATTTTCATTGCAACCACACATTTATATTGCAGTTTGGAAGAGCTTGGCATTAGCTCGTTACCACTTGGGTCATTCCCTCCTTTCAAAGTAGGAAGGCAGACCCTCTAAAGGTAAAAAATAGCAAGGAATTACATCCGTATTTCGATCATCTTCATTCATATGAAAAAAGAGAGAACACACGTTATGCATTTTTCTCACACTCACAAGGGGGCTAAGTTTTAATTCAAATTGAAAGGTGTAGGTGATTTTGCAAAGTGTTAAGGGATGTTTTTGTTTCTCAAGATCGCCAAACGGTGTGAGAGAATTACATACGCATCCACTAACAATGTTGTAAATCACAAAACATAACAAAGAGTTGTAAATTTTAACCCCTCAAAGTAGTGATGAGTTCATTTTAAGCACCAAATGAAATATGAAGTTGCCTTGTTCAATTTTAAACCCAAAAAACAATGATAAGATGAGGGTTCAATTTTAATCCTATTTGAGCATTCTTTTTAAACCCAATGGAAATTTAGTGGTGTGTCCTAAAGCAAAAATTAGAAAGCATAAAAGTTGGGTTATAATTGCGCCAAAGCATCAAATGCTTGTTACAATCACAAAATTTCAAGATAAGAAAATGATTTCGTCACTTTAGCTCCATGTCTTTCAACCTACAAAACCATGTTAGTCTAACAACCAGAACATAGTCCAAAGTGCATCAGTGATCAGATAATTCAAGGAAATTAAAGCACATGTTGAAAAAAATATCGTAAAGTTTCTTACCTTGGTTGGGCGTTGCTAAACGTGATAGCATCGCAATTTGAACTGTGGGCATCGCTCTAGTGAAAATGGACTTCGCTTTACAGTAAAAACAGAGAGCACAATAGCATAGGGATTTTGTCTAGCGTCATTGCACATAGTAGCGTTGTGATTTGGAATTTGGGGGTGTCACTTTTTGAACTTGGGGCATCTTCGTTTGATGTTTCTGATACCTCTATATTCAATCGACATCGCTAGAATTAAATTGGCGATAGTGCATTTACTCAACATTGGTGTTTCAAATTGTAGCAGCGTCGCTATATGGTGACACTCTTCAAAGTGCATTGTTGTTTGTGATTTGGGCATCATTGTATCCTACCAAAAAGCACAGAAATAGAATTCGAGCTAAAAATTGGTTAAATTAACAGTTTTCCCTCCCTCTAGCACCAGAATGTGAGACGAGGATCATCAGGGTGGGTCGATTACGCTTGATCTATGATGTATCGAAGCACAATTTATCCAATAAACCTCAATCTACCAAATAAGATCATTCAAATTGAAAAGTTAAACTAAGCATTTATACAAATTGAAAGTTACCAACTATTAAAAGAGTTAAATTCCTACTCTAACCCCTTTGAAACTTATCTTGTTTTGGAATTTGTGTCGTATTGATGTGGAACAACGACCCTTTCCCAATCCCATGATTAGTGAGCCTGTTTCAATCGATTCTATGGAAGAGAATCGATGAAAAAATTGTGATAAATGGATGAAAACCTAGTTTATGCTAAATTAAACATAATGCAAGCTAATTTAACATGATTTTAAGCTAGAATGAACTAATTATGAAATTGATAAGCTAATCTAAGTTAATTCTAAGCTAAAATATGGAAACCCTAATTCATATACAAACTAAGATGGATGCATGGAAGCCATTAATGGATGCTTTAAGCTATTATGCAACTAAAAAAACTAAAACAACCTAAAAGTGAGTAAAAAGTGAGTGTGAATGCAAGGAGTTCAACAACATAAGTTTGCAATTGAAAGATGGATCCCTTTGTCTCCAAATAGTGCTTTATTTATAGGAGAGCAAATGAGAAATGAAGGGTTGAGATTGAAAAGATCAATCAACAATCAAAGATGAAAGGAAGAAGAGGCATGGATCATGGATTCTCATCAACAGGAAAGCATGCACGATGGGATTTAATCAAGGGCTCACATTTACTTCAAACAAACACACTTTTGACCTACTCACATAGGTAAAAGGTGACTTGTTCAAAAGGTTAAAGGTTAAAACTTGCATTAGAAGCTAAGTGAAAATATCCCTTTTTCAAATGATGGAGGAATAAGAATATTCCTTGGAATATTCATTTGGGTGAGGATAAAAGGAATTTTGCAAATTAAAAAAATCTTAATTGTGCAAAAAGGGGATAAGGAATATTCCATGGGAATATTTCCTTTTAGAGGAAAATTAGTTTAATTGCTAATTAAACAAGGTTTAATCATGCAATTAGGGGATTTGGAGGAATTAAAGGTGATATTCATTAAATTAAATGATATGATTTAATGAATGGGGGAGGGATGGAATGATATTTAATTAAATAACTTAGGGTTATTTAATTAAATAAGATGACTTAGGAGATTAAATTAAATGTTTTGATTTAATTTAATGACATGAAATGTTAACTTGAAAGGGGGGGAATGAATTAACTTGATTAAATGAATTAGGTTAATAGATGTAAATGATGCCATTAATTAAATTAACTAAGTTAATTTAATTAATTAAGCGAAAAGAGGATGGGTTTAAAGAGGAAATGATGTTAGTAAACTTGTTTCGAGTGCATGATATCATTTAGGTCATTTTCCAGTGTCTACAACACTAAATTTATCCATGGGTGTTACATGTATTCTTTTCTCTTTTTTCAGAAAAGATGTTTTCTCCTTGCAACAATACTATTATGACATATAATTCACTTTAAACCATTATTATGAGCAGTAATAACCAATATCCAATTTGATTAAATGTAAGAGTAATCGAAGAGATACCAGTGAGTTCTGTAACTAGAAAACCTACAAAAGCTGAAAGACTTTTGTTGTTTTCAATGATGATGCATAAATAGAAAGAGTGAAGCATGTTGCAGCTTAAATACTTCAACATACACCACCAATAGATCCACAAAATGTAGCAAGTAACTCTAACCCAAAGTATCTAAATTATTAACCAAGTTCACACACTAAAACATAAACTCCAAATACAATATTGTACCATAAAGACTATCAAGATTATATTTTAATTCCCTTTCAAATATGAGATATAACACCACTTAGTCAATCAATTGCAAGAAAATGTAGTAAGGACGTAAGAAAAATCTTACACAACCAATAAGATCCAAAAAAATGTTGGATACAAAATTTTCCTCTTTTATTGATTGATATTTGATATGCACATTAAACACAGTCTCAATATGTTTTTCAAATGGAAAACACTTCGATTGAAAAGATAAAAGTTCCTTCATACAAAGAAACTCCCTCACATATATAGAGGAGAGTTGAGAGCTAATTTAGGAAAAGCTAAAGTAATTTTGCTTTATTCAACACCACAGTCCGATTTGATTTAGGACGTGTGTTGTTTTTACATGTAAATACATATGTATAAAATACATGTAAAATTCCATTAAATAATTACATAAAGTAGAAATGCTTGAAAATAAACTATGTTTGGAAAAGGAACGTCCATCATTCTTCACCATTTTTCTCCAAGAATTCTTTTTGTTTCTTTAGGATCACATGGACTTCTGAATCATTAGGTCCTGGGGTATGTTTGGAGATGGCAAGAACTTGTGTTACTAAGTCCTTGATGGTGATACAATATTTATGATGCCTTTCTAAAACTGCTTTCAAGTTATCCAATGTGAGTTGAATTTCCATCAATTTATCAATTGAAGCTACTGAGAAAGCTTCATCTTCAAATTCCTTCTACATAATTTATGTAAACTCTTGGATAACTAAGTTGGAGGGAAGTATTTTCTGGTTATCATCAAATAATTGACACAACTCTTTGATTCTAGTGACAAGGTGTGAACCATTATCTTCACTGACCTCACAAGCTTCCTGTAAATCCTTAATCAGATCCTTGATGACACTTATCTTATGTTTCATTGTTGACTTAACACTAATGAACATTTCTCTATTGGGAATTATCCCAATATCCACTAGCACACTGAGCTTGATTTCTTTCATATTCTTTGAAGCCTCTAAACTATTTTCCATCTCTTGCAAATCTTGAGAAAGTTTGTCAATGGTTTTACTTATTTATGACCTTTCACTTTCCATGGTGCCAATTCTCTCCACAAAAGATCTCAAGAGTTGTGTTCCTTGTTCCAACATTCTATCAATAAATTTACCAACTTCTTTGCCTCAAGAATGAGTCTTTTCAGCCTTCTGAATCATAGGATCTTGAATGCTTGTAGTCATAGGTTCAACAGATTCATAAGACTGGGTAATATTTTGGAGTACTAAATTCAATTATTCAACTCTAGCATTGTATTAATCCTTGATTTTATTCCCTTGATCATACTTCTCAATAAGAGAAGCCAATATTGAATATGCATCTTCCTTGGTAGATTCATGAGATCTCTTACTGATCTCCACCCTTGTGATTGAATATTTAGAAATATCAATATCTTCAGTAGCTTTACCAGGAGGATGTTGTGCAACCTCTGCATATTTGTATCCAACCTTTTCTACTAACACCTTTGAAAGATTCTTTGGTTTCTTCATAGATTTCATTTTCACTAGCACCAATTGACCAAAGTCAAAGTCATCTGGAGAGATGGCTTGCTTCTTTCTTTTGGGTGTTTGAGATGATAGCCAAGAGGGAAGAGAAGAAATTAATTTTGAACTTGTAGTCATGGTCTGAGAAGAAGTGGCTGCACTCACAAATGTAGTTGTCACAAGTGGTGGGGTGTTAGTCAAAATTGTTGGAGTTTCCACACTTGTCACATTTTGCATAGTCTCAATTATAAACTTATCAACTCAGAGTGTGAAGTCACATCAAAAGAAGGAGAAGATAAACTTGGAAAACTAGAAGGAGAACCAAAAACATCATCAAAATCATTCCTAGGACTATTAAAAATAAATCTCAAGGTTGAGGATGAATGAATTGAATGAATAGAAAGAAAAGGTATAATAGAAACAATGATAGCAGGAGGAATAGTGGCAATAGTCAAAGGCTTTTCAACTGAGACAATAGGAGGAGTAGGAGTAGGCATGGTAGCAACAATAGGGGAAGAAGCATGACACAGGGAATTATCAGGAGCATCTCTATATGGAGATTCCTATACTTCTTCATTTTTACCCTCTTCTTGTTCTTCCTCTTGAACTGATACTTCCTTAGTGACAGTGGATGACCCTTATATAGTCTAAATTACCCCCTACTCTAAATTTGATTTTTGGTTTAGGGGTTTTGCTTGGGCCAAGAACATCTCCCTTATTCTTTATTCTTATTTCTTCTTTCTTACCTGCATTCCCTTTAGGCTCTTCCTCTTCGAATCTAGTGTTGAAATGTTTCAACCTTATACCCTTCTCCTATAACCAAACATTAGTATTATCAAGAATGGGTTAGAATCTCTCCCTAATTGAAATAATATCCTTTTTAGACCATGGGATTAGAGGGAGATGAGTTTCTGCAACATTGTTTCTCTCATATGTGAGATCCAAGATATCTTCATCATCCTCCATATCATCTAAGATATTTGCTAGATCTAGGTTCACAACCTAATCTAAATTCAACTGACAATAATCCAACTTTCTTATGTCCTCTTCAATTTTGTAATCAACCCAAATATCTTTTACTTTATGTACATGAGTCTAATCCTTTTTTATTCTATCCTTCATCCCTTTGTAGTCAAAGTCAAGCCTCCTTCTGTAGGTCTTCATTGTGACCCTTTACATTTTTGATTCCATGAATTTGGATTTAGGAGATGTAAGGATTGAATATTTTCCTATGGTGAGAAGAAATTTGAACCCTAGCTTATGTGATTCTACTTGTTGGCTATGGAAAGCTATGATCTATCTATAGAGCTCCATGAGAATGATTTTATCACTTAGATACCTTGGGAGCATATGCAAATATCTAGTAAATCAACCAACTTTGATGTAACTGAAAGTAGGGAACTATAAGTACAAACAACTGAACTTATTAACCATTGACCATGCCTCATCTAAGACTCTCTTGTTCATAAGTTCTTTGTCAAGCATGTAGAGATATAGGGAAAAGAAAGCATCATTAACCCTTCTAAAGTGATTAATGATTTTTTGCAAGGTCAATTGTGAGTAGTACTAATACAATGGAATATGCCTCCTATCACCCTCAAATTTCAATCCTTGACAGTTCATCATTGTTGCAATGGCATAAACCAAGTACAAGGTCATAAAGTTTCAAGGAGGTGGGTACCTTTACAAGTTGATCATGAATGGAATCACTAATCTATTATCCCAAAAATATTTGTTGTTTCCTATTCTTTATAATATGAAAGTATAAATACATCCATTCATGGAAAGTAGAAGAGGTAGGTGTAATGCCAAGAAAGTGCACAATAGAAAACAAGAGATTAGAAGCAAACATGCATACAATACTAAATCTAAAATGCAAATTCATTCGTTAAGCAACAAAGTACATAGGAAAGTAAAACGTAAACAAAGCTAGAACAATCTCACCAATTTTGAATGTATTTCTATGATTCATCTCGATTTCCCTTCTCCATTTTGCTTGTGTAGTATAATTGCCCTCAAATTTTCTGTAAATTCGTGCAAATATAGCCTAAGATAAAGATTTAGAAAAATATCGAAGATTCAAGACAAAGTGCTCTCAAAAGTCATAAGATTTCGCGAGTTTTCGAGAGAGATTTCAAGAGAGATTGGAATGAAGAATGACAAATCAATTTATAGAAAATTGATTATTCGAACGACAGGTCAAGATTGAAAGATCAACAGACGGTTGAGATCGACTGATTAGTCATGCATTCTAATAATTGTCAGAGGTGACATGAGTGATACAAACTAGAAATAGGATTAAATATTAAATAAATGATTTAATCTTCAGTTCAGCATTTGAAAACATAAGAAATATCTTTACATGACAAAGATGAAGATTGATTATAACGACTCTCTATTCGAATGCATGCACGAGGTTTAATTAATTAAATAAGAATATTTAATTAATCCACATGTACACACAAATAAGTTAGAACTGGACGATTGAATGATCTGACGAAGAGATTACTCGAGACAGCCACTCAGACATCAAATGAAGAGTTAACTGAGTGATTAAAATAGATGTTGAGTCGAGTAAAAGTGAATACTTAGATAACTCACATAATTATCTAAAATATAGAGGAATGTGTTAAAATATAATTAATGAATTAAATAATTCATTTAATTCAAGACTCGATATTCGAAGAATAATTAAATAAATAAGATTTATTTAATTAAATGATGAAGGGATTTAAATGAATAATTAAATAAAGAATTTATTTAAATGAATAATTAAATAAAGAATTTATTTAATTATAGTTGAAATATGATCAAGAGTAAATTAAATAAGAATTTATTTAATTTGACAAGAAGGATAAGGTTAATTAGTAACATAATTAAATAAAAAATGTTTATTTAATTAATCAAATAGAATAAAGAAAAGTGTGAATTAATTAAAATAATTAAGATTATTTAATTAATAGAAGAATTAATGTTAGGATGAATTAATTAAATAATTAAGATTATTTAATCAATAGAAGAATTAATGTTAAGATGAATTAATTAAATAATTAAGATTATTTAATCAATAGAAGAATTAATGTTAAGATGAATTAATTAAATAATTAAGATTATTTAATCATGACCATGAAGAATAGGAATTATGAAGAATATTGAAGTCACAAGCTTAGACCAGATTTTGGTGTCTACATTTGCCCCTCTTTGATACAATGTCATTTCGGCGTTGTGTCAAAGAAAATTGATAAGAAATATGCCCTAGTAATGCCCCAGTGTAAAATAGGTGAAGGTATGCCCCCTTGGGAGGACAGGCGGGTTCAAAGAACATGAGTGTGCTCTCGAAATTGATGAGAGAACTAGAAGATGAAAGAAAAAAGGATAGAGAAAAATAGATAAGGGTGGTGAAGATGTAGAAAAGAAGAAATGTTAGTGCGAAAAGAAAGATGAATAATAAAAGACATGGATGTTAGTATTAGCAATCTTCAATATTTCACTGTATCACAAAAGGTATTGCACTTTATCATCATTGGGCGGGACTAATACAAATGGAGACAAACACCATGATATGACATAGATCAAGGTGTGCAAGGTCATCCACTTGCTAATAATAGACAATCGCAAACAAAGAGTGTTGTTAACTCATACTAAGGACACAAGTTGCCCCAGTCTTTTTGTCAAGACAAACCACAGAAAACAAACAAAAGAAAAGACAGGTCATGAGACGTCATCGCTCCTCTAAATCCTTCATGGGACATCCTTGAGGAAACTAGTAACATGACTCAAAATCAAATTGAAAAGACAGTCGACAAACAACAGTCAAAGAAAATAGAATTCTGATACATTGTTGCTTCTCTAAATCCTTCATAGGACATCCTTGAGAAAGCTAGTAACATAATTCCTATCATAAAGTCAACTAAAAAGATAAGATAAATAAGTCAGACAGTCAAAAAGCCAGTAAAATATTTGCCAAAACTTGATCTTGTTTGTTTGATTTGTTTTGATTGATAAAAGAATTGATTGATAGAGCCTGATTTCAGGAGATACACATACCAAATAAGACCTTGAGTCTGGTTTCGATGTTATGACTATCTGTATAAGGCATGACAAAGCTTGGTTTTAGAAAGACATGTATCGTATAAGACGTTGAGTCAGATGCTGTTGATGTGACAACCCGTGTAAGGCTATGTTTGATTGTGTGATCTTGTTGATTATGTAGGAAGGACTCATCCTGTATAAGACATAGATTGTTTTGCTGATATCAGTATTTAGGAAAGACTCATCCTGAACAAGATACAGGTTGATTTCCATGTGGATGATGTCTGTTTCCATGAAGGACAGATCCTAAAGAAAACATTTGTTGATCTGTTTTGATTGTTTTGTTTGGCAAGTTGTTTGATTTGACTTAGAGATATTGCTGACTTGTTCACCAGATTGATGCATGACTTGATATGAAGTGTTGACAATTGACTGTGTGTAACAACAAACCCTAAAGGACTGACCTGGTGTGGCCTCGGGGGCTCATCGATTGATGGCCTTGCCTACATCCAATCGCGGAGGCAACGTAGTTCGACTAACGACAAAGACTGACACGTGCGACTAACTTTGACTCTGTTTTTTTTGGATTTTTAAAATGTTTTGATTTTTTTTTTGTCTTTTTGAAGTTTTCTGATGTTTTTGTGTTTTCTCAGGTCATTTTTCGATGTTTGTGGATTTTCCATGGTTTTACATCTTCAACATAGCCAATGTAAGAACCAGTATGACACATGTCAAGTGTTTTCCCCCAGTCAAGTATATAAGACCAATTGACTATGAATAGGGTAAAATGGGGGATATGAAATGCGCTCAATGTTAATCGTTCCAAGTCATGGGAAAGACTACCACTTATTATGAATGGTATATACAAGCGATGGACACAAAAGATAAGGGATATGTATAGGGATAGGTAGTATGTATAGGGATAAGGGGTATGTACAGGGAAGTGGACTATGTACAGGGCCATGGACTATATACAATGATAAGGACTATGTTTAGGGTAGTGGACTATGTACAGGGAAATGATTCCTACAAGCAACCAAGCAAGCATGCATAAGAATCCAAGGACAACCATGATCTTGCCCCTAGTCAAGCTGAAAACCAATTGACAAGTGATGAGGATGGTGACGATGTTGTTTGATGTGGGAAGGACACATCCTAAAACAATGTGAGGATGCCGATAATATGACTAAAGGATCAAGGTTTGCAGCCAGGCTAGAAACAAAGCCAATGAATGTTTTGAATGATGCACTAGGATGCATAGAAAGATTATATGGATTGGGCTTGTTGCATTTGGAATAATTTTCAAGATTGGATGGGATGATGGAAGATCCTTAGACCATTGACAAGGGAAAAACCAAGGCATGTGATAGGTATTGCGTATAATGATAACTCGTTTGGAAAAATGCTATGAAGGCTATGACATGATATTCCGTGGATAGTGTATGACCAAAGGATAGACATGTCAAGATTTTTTCCAAAGCATAATTTATGTTTGCACCCCAGCCCTTATCAAGATCAAAGTAGGTGGGAAAATGGACATGAGTGGTAGGGTTAAGATGGATAGATAGAAATGTCATATGAAGGGTATGGGAGATGAGACAACTTTCCCCCAAGTATAATAGTCCACATAGATAATTTCTTACACATGATGCCTGTTTGCCAAGTTTTCATCATGGTACTTATCCAAAGTGCCATAAGAATGGTTTTCACTATTGGACAAAATTTTTCTCTTGAATTTTGTTTTTCTATTTGGTGTCACTAAGATGCCTGTTTGCCAGGTTTTCATCAAAGTGATTTTTTTTTTTAATTTTCTGGATGGCCCTGATGCTTTAGATGATCACTGATTGTGTCGAATCCATTGATGGTGTTGATGTAGAGACCGGTGCCATGATATGCCAATAATAACCTTGATGAAGTGGTTTCCTTGTCAGGATCATAGCACTTGTATACAATTGATTGATGTCATTGTAATCCTTGTTGACACTAGAGTTGGCCTTATCAAAATATGCACATCGTGATAGAGTGTCATGGGAGTCCTTACAATAAAGAGTTGCTGCCAAGATGCGATGGATTTGTGACATAGGATTTTTAGACTTTAGACAATATGTAGGATTATGACGGATGATGGGAGACGTGTTTGGCAATTTAGATGTAGGAATTTTCATTTGCCAAACTTGGGGTGATCGATGATGGAGACTGGGTTTCAGATTGGGATAATGTTTGGAACCATGAATTTTATATGCCTTGTATGATGACCATTTTGAAGGAGGTGGACATTTATTATATGTGGGAGTCCTCTTTTCTTGTGGCTCCATATTTTGATTGAATTTTACTTTTGAACTATTTTCTTTGCTTGATCCATTTTTCTTTGGGATCCATTTTAACTTTATTTGTCCACTTGGATTTTTGATTGATTCAATGCCCTTTGATATTTGATTTTTAACTTTGAATTTGTAAGACTTTTGTTTTTGTTGGTTCCAAATGGAAGGTTTATTCGTGTTGAAATGACAATTTATGGTATGGATGGAAGGAGTGTTGGCAACAACCTTATGGTAAGAACTACGCATGGCCCCCATTTTGATGTTTGTATTAGATAAAGTTTCCCCCAATATCAAGGAGGTACCATTAACATCATTAGATTTGTTGACTGAAGGATAACCAAGACCTTGATGTTTAGGATTTTCTTGAAACTGTATTGGTTCTAGAATTCCTTGCTCATGTATTCCTAGTCCTTTTCCTTGATACTGCATGCTCCGACAGATTTTGTTTGCAATGGGGTATTTTTTGTTTTGAAAGCAAGATGCTAACCCATCACTCTGCATGTGGAAAATGTTACTTGGAATCTTCTCCTCTATAAGAAAGCCTGATTTGATAAAAGTGGATGATCCTAGTTGATAGGATCTCTTATCTTCATTGACAAGTTGGATATCTTTGGTGTGATTTTGTGACATATCAGATTTAGAGGATTTTGCTGGTGCTTCCAAGTTGATGTCGAAACCATCTTGATGGTCATTGTCATAGAGTCCAATGAACTCAACTATAGCTTGATCATTTGTAAATATGTCTATAGTAGGAGACTCTTGTTCTAGAGGAATATCATCTATGTTTTCAAAGGAGGCAAGTGTCTCATTTTGGGAAATGGATGCATTTGATACTTGGATAGGGTCATCTTCAAATGTTTGATCATGAATGGCATAAAGGTCCCAGTGGATCATTTTGGACTTCTTGCTCAATAGTAGTGTCTTGATCAAAGACGGGTTTGTCTTGAATGATATGATTGGGAATGAAATCTTGATCAAGGATAGGTGTACTTTGGATGTCATGATTATCTAGAAGGAATTCTTGGATGGACTTAAAGATAGGGTCGTGGGATAGACTACTTTGATCTTGACATGAAAGTGAAGCCACAAAGTCATGCTTTGGAATTTCCATTTGACATGTATCCTTAAGTGTAATAGATGGGATGTGACTTTGGAGACCATGAATAGATGTATTGTCATGACTAAATGTAGAGTGAGATGGAGTGGCATGGAAGGGATTAGTGGATGAAGGACTAGGATAAGACATGGAGGCTTGGAAGGAATTAGTGGATGAAGGACTAGGGTAGGACATGGAAGCTTGGAAGGGATTAGTGGAAGGTTGGTTTCCCTTGTCAAGGTTAGGATAAGGGTGATAAGTGGACGTTTGTTGTGGATTCATGGCATGGATTATGCTAAGGGACTCTTGATAATGAGGGTAGATGGATGGAGGACTAGGACTTATGGATTGTTGGTAGGAATGATATGTGGGTAGTTGACCATGGGTTGATGTTGATTGACATGTGGATTGGATAAATTGTCTTTTGAAGTCTAGGGCCTGTTGGAATTGACCATTATGGAGTAACCGGTATTCAACTTGACTAGCACGCATATCAAGGTAAATTGCAGACATGGTGGTAAGGTTATGATAAAAGATGGAGAATGACTAAGGTATGTGATATGAGGTCTAAGGTATGCAACCTAAGCTATGTTTTTTTGGGATTTTCTAGGTGCAAATAAGGAATGAATGCAGCTATTTTTTTGGTATTTTCTGTGCGAAT
Source organism: Sequoia sempervirens (assembly GCA_007258455.2). NCBI lineage: Eukaryota > Viridiplantae > Streptophyta > Pinopsida > Cupressales > Cupressaceae > Sequoia > Sequoia sempervirens. The sequence goes on along the minus strand of VDFB02338372.1, from coordinate 3,053,492 downwards.
AAGGTATATCTAATATGACGCTAGTCAAGGATGACAATATCTAAGTATGCAAATTCTAAGCAAGCTTCTAAGGTAATTAATTTTGTAAACCTAAGAAGAGGGTACCAACTACCTAAAGTTTAACCAAGGTGCCAATTTAGTTATGTCAAAGAACCACTGTAGGACAAGGATCAAAGATAACTTGAGTCTCCTAACTAGATTGATGAGCTAGGCGGAATCTCTGTAGGACAAAGGATAAGATGATAGGACTAGGTTCAATGACAAATTTCGTTGACACTATGATTTTTCTAGAGTATAGACGATGGACCTATCCTAAAGTTTGTAAAAGTGACCTTCCTAAAAGTTTAATGCAAGGTAATATGTACCCTAAGATGAACTAAACTCTGAATGAAGACAACTATGGTAATGACTAAATGACCCTAAAGGATGCAAAATTGAGCAAATCGTTTCAGGTTTTTGTTCAAGGACTGTTTGTGTAAAGACAACTGAAACTGGTATACTCGTGTTGACTGGACAGTAACTATGAATTTTGGTTATTTGATAATCAGACAGATGCGTCTCAGGACTTAACAGATGCGGTTCAAAATTAACAGTTGTGGTTTTTCAGTGATCAATTGTGTTTCTCTGGTAAAGTTCAGTTTGACTCTGACAGATGCGGTTAATCTTCTAATAGATGCGACTCATAATGATAGTTGCGACTTAGAATATAACGCATGTGATTTTTGCAAAGCAATTGCAAGCTAACTAGAAGATGCGACTGATACTGATAGATGTGACTCACAGATAAACAGATGTGACTCAAAAATCAACAGATGTGACTCCTGATAACAGATGCGACTCAAAAATCAACAGATGCGACTCTAAAAATCAATTGCGAGTTTCTAGTGAACAGTTGCGATTCTATGTGTAATTTCAGTGATGAGATTTAAACTGACTCTATTTTCTATGATCAAATTCTGACAATCAAAGACAATCATAAGACAAAGTGTTTTTAGTTTCGATTTTGGACTCAAAGAGCGTTTAAATTGATAACAGGAAAGCACATCCTAATAGGCCAAAGGCCTAGGGTTTGTATACTTGGTATAGCCCACCGAAATACCCTGGATTGGTGATGAACACCTTTCCTTCTCAAGAGCGGATAGCTTAGAAATTTGGTGGCATTGGCTCCCCTCCATGACTCATTAACGTCTTTCGAGCACACCAATTTTAAATTCTTTGGGCAATGAGCTCCCAAGAACTACTATCTCTACTCAAGGGGATCAGTAGTGAGTATCTTCGAGCATGATACTGTACCCTGCACTATACCAAGCAATGACCACAATTAGGTTGGTCTCTAAAACAAAAAGTATTTAATTCAGGCATTCCATTCGTAGGGCATGATCCATGCGGTGAGAGTCCCCTTTCGAATCCATCTTGTCAGAACCATACGTGTGATTCTTGAACTTTCCCCAAGAATCCTCTTTTATATACTGGCTGGAAGTCTCTCAGGTTCAGGGTGCTACTGGTCTGAGTCGTCCTGGGGTGAGTACTTTTTCCCACCAGAACAGACCCAAGTTCTAGAGTTGGTAACCGTTTCTCTTACACCTAGGATCACATGGATGCGCAAGGGGAGAGGATACTTCGATGTACCAAGTCGTAAGGGTGACCAAACTTGTGCTTTCGCACCAAACACAGTAGACACTTGTTAATTTTAATCCAAATGAAAGATTTGCTACACTACCAAACAATATGTTTCAAAAGTTTAACTAGGGTCTTCGACATGCGTTCTGCAGAAAAATTCATTAGTAGTTTTCAATATTGTCTTCATCAATCGTCCTGCAAAAACTCGTTAATTCCTTAAGACACACGCTGAAAACAAAAGATTAGTACAAAAAAAATAAAAATAAAAATAAAAATTAAATGAAAACAACAAACTAAAATAGTGATAACTTCCTCAAAACTAAACAAAATTTTAAACCGTAGATATCTATGAAAAGCTAAGACATAGACCTTCAAAACCCAGAAAACGTTTTGCAAAATCTTACAAGACAAAAGTGTTATAAACAAAACAAAATTCGCGTTTTAACAGTTAAAGCTTAAAAAACTGCGATCACTAAAATGGTCATAACATTCTCAAATCTTAACGAAATTTTAAACCGTTTGAAGTTCTAGAAAGTTGAGAACGAGATCTACAAAACTCAGAATTTTTTTAAAAATATTTTATTTGCCCATTTTTCTGTGCTCAAAGGAAGGTGACGGAATTTTGTATGAATTTTTGGCTGTAACCTACAAAACAATGAAAATAAACAAGAAAACACACAAATTTCTCTACAATTCACGTCGGGTTCACCAAATGTAACGCCAAGAAAGTGCACAATAGAAAACAAGAGATTAGAAGCAAACACGCATACAATACTAAATCTAAAATGCAAATTCATTCGTTAAGCAACAAAGTACATAGGAAAGTAAAACGTAAACAAAACTAGAACAATCTCACCAATTTCAAACATATTTCGATGATTCATCTTGATTGCTCTTCTCCATTTTGCTTGTGTAGTATAATTGCCCTCAGATTTTTCATAAATTCGTGCAAATATAGCCTAAGATAAAGATTTAGAAAAATATCGAAGATTCAAGACAAAGTGCTCTCAAAAGTCATAAGATTTCGCGAGTTTTCGAGAGAGATTTCAAGAGAGATTGGAATGAAGAATGACAAATCAATTTATAGAAAATTGATTATTCGAACGACAGGTCAAGATTGAAAGATCAACGGACGGTTGAGATCGACTGATTAGTCATGCATTCTGATAATTGTCAGAGGTGACATGAGTGATACAAACTAGAAATAGGATTAAATATTAAATAAATGATTTAATCTTCAGTTCGGCATTCGAAAACATAAGAAATATCTTTGCATGACAAAGATAAAGATTGATTATAACGAATCTCTGTTCGAATGCATGCATGAGGTTTAATTAATTAAATAAGAATATTTAATTAATCCGCATGTACACGCAAATAAGTTAGAACTGGACGATTGAATGATCTGACGAAGAGATTACTCGAGACAGCCACTCAGACATCAAATGAAGAGTTAACTGAGCGATTAAAATAGATGTTGAGTTGAGTAAAAGTGAATACTTAGATAACTCACATAATTATCTAAAATATAGAGGAATGTGTTAAAATAGAATTAATGAATTAAATAATTCATTTAATTCAAGACTCGATATTAAAGAATAATTAAATAAATAAGATTTATTTAATTAAATGATGAAGGATTTAAATGAATAATTAAATAAAATTTATTTAATTATAGTTGAAATATGATAAAGAGTAAATTAAATAAGAATTTATTTAATTTGACAAGAAGGATAAGGTTAATTAGTAACATAATTAAATAAAAACGCTTATTTAATTAATCAAATAGAATAAAGAAAGTGTGAATTAATTAAAATAATTAAGATTATTTAATTAATAGAAGAATTAATGTTAAGATGAATTAATTAAATAATTAAGATTATTTAATCAATAGAAGAATTAATGTTAAGATGAATTAATTAAATAATTAAGATTATTTAATCAATAGAAGAATTAATGTTAAGATGAATTAATTAAATAATTAAGATTATTTAATCAATAGAAGAATTAATGTTAAGATGAATTAATTAAATAATTAAGATTATTTAATCAATAGAAGAATTAATGTTAAGATGAATTAATTAAATAATTAAGATTATTTAATCATGACCATGAAGAATAGGAATTATGAAGAATATTGAAGTCGCAGGCTTAGACCAGATTTCGATGTCTACAGTAGGAAATCCTTTAACCCAACTGAGAAGGGTAATCATATCATTGATTTCCTCAAAAAAGTCGCTATGAGGAAAGCTCTTTGGCCATCTTGAGATGTTGGGCCTTGGATTCTTCAACCATCTTGTGTTAATTGCCTTCCTACAATAATATGGATCCTTATCATAATGATCTTGTTCCTTCTCAGTAGTAAGATTTGCAAATGCATCAATACTAGGATGTTGAAAATCTTATTAAATAATTCTACATCAAATCGGATGACCACATTCCCATCAAGATCTCTCACACTCCTATCATCCTTGTTATAATTTGATGCCACTGCAAGAAAAAAGCTAAGGTTGTGTGTGGCTACTAAAAATTAAGCGACCAAATGAATATTGCTTTCTACAATGTATCTCATCCCCTCATCCAACAATTTCTTTTTAATATGCTCCAAAAATTTGGACATGTCAACATGTCCTATCTCTATATCTTTTATTTCATCAATGTAAGAAGAAATTGAGGTTGTTGGGAAAACCCCTTGATACTTGTACTTCATGGATTTTTTGCTCGAAGATGGATTAGATATCTATGAATTAGTTGTGTGAAGAGTAAAACGCTCGTAATCTTTCAAGAATCCGAGCAAAAATGTCTAAAACGACATACAAGGGAAACTGCAGCAAGAAGTTCATATTTTTCAATGTTAGAGAAAAATCAAGGTTATATGCACTAGTGAGAAAAAATTAAGATTTTATAGGTGCTTGGGGGATCAAATGCAATGGCACTAAAAAACTGAGATTATACAAGTGGTTGATAGCTTGGATGCAAAGGCGGAGAAAAATTGAGCACATGCAAGTGGTAAAACTGATAAGTGCAAAGGTAGAAAATTTCTGGATTATTAAATAAAATTCTACATTTTAGGTGCAAAGACGCTAAATTTTTGTGCTATTACATGTGCTTATCATGTTTAATTTTGAATGTAAGAGTGGAAAAATTATGTGCTCTTACATGTAGTTTATGTTTTGAGTGTAGTAGCACTAAATTTTTGTGTTGTTGTAAATGGGTAAATAAAAAATGATGTAAGGGTGGTGTTTTTATCTGCTCCTACATTTGGGATAAAACTCATCAATGCAAGGGTGGGAAAATTTCCTGCCCCTACATGGGGTAATAATTTTTTGTGTTCAAGCGGTAAAATTTCTTGCTTCTGCATATGTTATGCATTTGTTAAATACATAGACGAAAAAAAATACGCGCTTCAACACTTGATGAAATTGTGAAAGGTTTACATGTTAGTCAAGGTTTCAACCCTGACCTACATAGAGGTCATGTTCACCATGTATCAGTGGTAAAAATCCTCGCCCATACATGTGTTTTATGGGAAGATTGAAAGTTGGTAATCTCTACATGCATCGTTGAGAAATTTTTTTGACTTTGCATATAATTTTGCAATGAGGGATATGTATGTATCATGGGTTTCAAACCATGTGATACATTTGTTTTATATCATCATTCTTTGTGTCATGATGTTTAAAACCCACAATACATACAAAACACAATAGTATATAAAATGGTTAACCTAGGGCTCACATGGTGTAACTTCAGGAAAAAATCTCGTTAGAGAATCAACCCATATTGTGATTTGTAGGTAAAAAGGGTTTCCACGAGTAGTGTGAGATTTAAACCTACACTACCCATTATAATGAGTAAATTCTAGTATAAAATAGGGTTTAACACCCGCAATATGGTGTACAGATCGCAAAGGGGGTAGGGTTTAAAACCCAAAAGCAAAGAAACTAAAAAAAATAGAAGAAACAAAATTATAGTATGAAAAATAAATGTAATGCAAGAAAAACCACAACATAGCAACCTTAAATACATTTTAAACCAAAATAAAAAACATAGAATGTGAAAGATTACATACCTGTGAAACAAGAGAATGCGAAAACCCTAAGAAACAATGATGAAAAATCCACTCAGATTTGTGAGAAACCGAGGAATCCGCAAATAGAGTGAATGAGCACACAAAAGATTAGGGGACAATTTCTGATAATGTTATGTGTTTTAAGTCAAAGGATATGCAAGATTGTAACAAACTAACTCTTTTTACTCAATATATACTTATATTTTTACCAAATAAGTAAATAAGCATATGCTTAAATATAGGATAGCAAAAAAAGTCACTTTCATATAACATTTATTGCACTTGACCAAAACATGAGTGAATAATATAACTTTTGAATTTGAATTATATTAAATGCAACTTGAGAAATAAGATAGTCCTTTATTTACAATTCATATATGAAAAGTATTTCAAGTATACAAGTTTACATTATACATTAAATGATACAAGGTCAAGTCTTCCATATCTGGAAATATTCTTATATTTCACAAGCCTCGATATTGTCATATGTAAGAGGGAGAACATCACTCAAGCGCTTTACCTCACACCATAGATCGATGGTCCCCTGCACATCTTCCAACTAGAAGTGGCCCTACCCTTCACGAAGAGTATAGAAAAAGGAACCAACAAATTCATGCCATTTGAGTTCTAGTGTTGTGTCCTACATAACCAATTGAACATTCGACTTTAAACATCTCTAACTAAGTATGAACAATTTGATTGGATATGCAATTTGGAACATGCTGAACTGACTAAAGAAAGCATAGACTTTTGCATTACTTTGGCCAAATATTTGAAACATATCAAACACTTCCTTAGGAAATGAAGTCATAAATTCACACAGCTCTAAATTAACTTGGAAATAACCATAAACCTAAGGTTTAACATGTGATTGACTGGTTGACTATTTATCTAACCTTTCTTAAGGATATTAAATCATAAAAATATAACTTGCTATAGTTAGTAAATGACTAAGATGGAGATATTTTCCTAACAATGAACACCCGTTTGGCTTTTGCCACTTGTTCATAAGTTTTTGCATTCAAATCTAATAGTACACTACTCTCCTATTTTCATACATAATATAGATTATAATGTTTACAAACAATGACATTGACTCGAGACACTTTTTCTTATAGACAATTTCTTGTCAACTTATTAAATGAGTAAAATAAAATAATAATATTCATGAATAAGAAGATAAATTCTTCTTTAAAATAATTTTGATTTCTTTATATTTTTCCTCTTGGTTCTTTACATAAGGACACATTAATAGTGCTGGTAAAAGTACAATATATTTTCCAACTTATTTTATAAGAATGAGCACGTTTTTATGGTGTTTGAAATCTTTCAACAATTCAGATTATAAAACTAGTTTCTTTCAATCAACTCAACAGAGTAAGCATTAAGCTTATCTTATAATTTTGTAAATATATAACATAGAATATCCCTTACACGTTCTTTATTTAAATATATATATATATATATATATATATATACATATATATACCGCTATGAAAGTAAGTATATATATATATATATACTGGAAATATAATTTCTTGAGAAAAATGGGATTAATTATTTAACTTATCACAACTGAGAAATAAATATCTTCTCTATTGTCTATAACAGATTTGAAAGAGAGTTTAAATTAATTTGTGCATAAGTTTGTAAAAATCAAACCATTTATTCTTTATTCCAACATATATGATTTGAAAACTCTAGATTTAAACTACAAATTACGAAGGAAATATATATATATATATATACCGCTATGAAAGTAAGTATATATATATATTGGAAATATAATTTCTTGAGAAAAATGGGATTAATTATTTAACTTATCACAACTGAGAAATAAATCTCTTCTCTATTGTCTATAACAGATTTGAAAGAGAGTTTAAATTAATTTGTGCATAAGTTTGTAAAAATCAAACCATTTATTCTTTATTCCAACATATATGATTTGAAAACTCTAGATTTAAACTACAAATTACGTAGGAAAAATAAAGTAAGAAAGCATGCCTATGTTAACTCTCTGTTTCTACACTTTTAGAAAAATCCAATTTATAATCACAATGCATGATCAAGTTGCTCCAAGAAATCTTAGCTTGTCAATGACTAAACTCTGATTTACTTGTTTAATTCCTTCAATATTCACCACAGCTAACAACAAAATGTAAACTCTATGCTCAAAACTAGAGAAATATGTCTACATAATATAGATAAAAGGAATGATGCTCTGCAACATAACTCACAAACTCACATAGACCTATACTCAAACTCTCACAGACTTGCCTCTACTTAACAATAATCCTCTATGATAATGGACTCTCACTCCACGTGTAACATCTCGCTACGCAACCCTGAAAGGTAAGAGCCAAAAGAGGACAAAATAAATTTTTTATTTATTTTTACATAAAGAATAACTTACACACAAAAATCAATTTCCAATACAATATATCGACAACATACATGGCCAAGCATGGCCAAACACAACCCAAAGGAGAGGACTAATCCACCCTCCAGAGAAATCCAAATAGGAGCAAACATAATAGCTCCAGAAACTTTGCTCCGGAACTTCTTGCTACGAAACTTCCTGCTCCAGAACTTCCTGCTCTGGAACTACTAGCTACGGAACTTCCTGCTCCGGAACATCTAGCTACGGAACTTCCAGCTCCGGAACTTCCTACTCTGGAACTTCCATCTACGGAACTTCCTGCTCTGGAACTTCCTGGTACGGAACTACCAGCTATGAAACTTCTTGCTCTGAAACTTTCGGCTACAGAAGTTCCTGCTCTGGAACTTCCTGCTCCGGAACCTCTGCTCCAAAAATTTATGCTCTAGAATCTCTGTTCTGGAACTTCCTGCTACTCCGGAACCTTGCAGCAGTGACATAGAACAACAAACAGAAGGTGGCAATACCAACATCAGAACTCATAACCCAAATATAAATCATCACATTTCTTCTCATTTAAATTACATGATTACAACATCTCTCTCAAAAGAGTACATTATTCATAAAGGAATATACATAAACAAAAGGCATAGCCATGAATAAGAAACATCATATGATAAAGCACGTACAAGAGATAACACCTCCAACTGATGCTCCAATAACCTGTACACCAGTCCCTAATGGTAGTGGCAATGCCTCCCTACCATGTGGACTCAAAAGAGGCCACCGCACCGTGCTCGAAGGTAGTTACAAGGCCCAAGCAGAAAAATCAAGGAAAGGAAAATATAAGGCCAACACTCACATCAGGCACAGAGAAAACATGGAATACAATGCATTAAGGCCAAAATCGCAACATGCAGATGCTCATACAAGAACATGACATTTACTACTCATAACTACTGAGGTATAAGGTACAAGAGTGTTGACTGGATGAAATGTCATCATGTGTGCTCGAAGGGATGGCACCACATGGAAACAAAGACACCTATCATATGGATGAAGAAAACTCAATCATGCACAAATCAACACCCTGCAGATGGATAGGCCATCCCAAGTGCATCCTTAGCCTTTACAAGCACCCAAGGCCATGCACGAGGACTCATTATCATATAATTTTTGTACTCCATCTCATTTAACCAAATGAGGAACCAAAAACAAATATGAAACCATGAAAAAGCCACTAAAATCGTCATAAATCCATTTAACACAGCCAAACAAACATTGTTGTAAGAAGACACAATTAACAGCTGAAATTCAACATGAAATAGAGGCATAAAAATTACATAAAAATTCAAAGTGCCCGGATTAAAATTCTAAGCTCGACCCAGTTCATATTTTGGCGTTTCAAGTTGGAATCCACCTTTAATTTTTGAGTTTAGGACAAAAAATGAACTGTTGTTCTAAAAAACATCTTTTGCCAATTGGGCAAGAAAAACATGAAAATATGAAGTTGCCCGGACTAAAAATCGGACAATGACCCATTTGAAATATGGTCAATTCTAAATGGAATCCAATTTTATTTTACATTTTTAACATGCGGTAAAAGAGAAGCAATGAAAAAATATCATTTATAAGTAAGCACAAATTTGGGCAAAAATGAAAGTGTCCAGAACTAAAATCTGTCAAAGATGCAGTTGAGATCTTGACATTTCTACCTGAAATCCACCCTTGAAATTTGTTTTTAGCAAGGGGATAATGAGCAGCAATAAAAAAATGTTTTACCAAGTGACACAAATTTTGGCCAAAAAGGAAAGTGTTCTAAATTCGTTTTGGACTCCAACCCAGTTGAGATTTGGGCATTTTCAAGTGAATCTCAAAGTTGGCTTTGAGTTTAAACTAAAAGATTTGTATAGATATAGAAAAGACTCAGACTTTCTCCAAAATAAATTTCATAACCAGGCTGAAACGAAAACGCAACAACCAAAATGCTATAACAACACCCAGAGCAGCCAAGATTCCCTAAACATTTAAACATGCACTCATGCATACATTTATAACTTAGAAATTCAAGAAAGACACAAAAGAATACCTCAAATCTGCCCAAATATGAAATGAAGAAATGCTCTTTCAGCAAGGCACGATGAGATTCCAAAAAGAAGCAGCAAGACAACATAGCCATGTTGAACCTCCAGAGCCACTACCCACAAATTTCTTCTCAAAAAAAATCTCCATGATTCTTCCCCAACTCAGCTGCCCAATTCGTGGGGTTTTCTCCTCTTTTTCAAAACATAAACTTTATTCTCTCCCCCTTTTCTCTTTCCCAAAACAAAATGAATATATATCTATCCAAGACAAGGCTTCCCCTTTCTTTTTTTTTAACTCAACTCTGCCACACAATAAAATGAAATAAAACATTTTATTAGGAAAGCTATTAATGCTCTCCCAAGAAATTAATTAAAATCACCAAAAATACCAAAATTCTCTACTCAAATAAAATAATAATTTAAATCCAATCGTTAAAATACACAAAGCTCCCCAAATAAGATTTAAATGAGATTATGAGAGCTCACAAGATGGATTAATAAAATCATTTAAAAAATTCCAAATGAAATATATCATTCTCTCGAATGATCAATAAAAATTATTTAAAATATCATATTTAAAATCTCATTAATAAAACCATTCAAATCTCAAATCAATAAAATACTATAAAATGCCATATTTAAAATCACGAAAAGATGCAAAAGGAACCACATCAAGACACCGACAACCAAAATAAATATATGTATAATCCACATAAAAGATTGACAGAATCCAAGACAAAATACCCCAACAAAACATACTGGTAAACCACATACAACTGAAAGGTGCACCGGAACATACGACTAAAAGGTGCTCCAGACGTTACTGTTAGGTAACCGGACGGTAAGACATCAACAAGGAAAACATTGCCCTAACAGGGTACAGTGGGCTAAGGTAGGGGAAATTTGGCCTATGACTACCTCTAGTAACCACCATCGGGGAATTTGAGTATGCTCAGGCCTGTGGATCCAGGCGGAGTTGATACTCAGTACTTGCATCACTTCTAATTACATGTCAAAGTACATGTGCATATGCATATAGTCCAAATCAACATCAATCATCTGAAAGGGAGTAAGGATTTCATAAGCCTCTCGAATATGAGTGTTATGACATCATCCCTTTCCTTTCCGTAATCATACAAAATCAATGATAACAGTATATAAACATTTAAGCATGTAATCTAGAATATTAACTAATCATGATAACCTTTCCCTACTCATCAATGTATAATCTCATTATGATAACATTTAACATTTAAAATATCAAATCAACATCAAAATACTACCTTACCTAGGCTGGAGTTAGAGAGGTGTTACACCACATAAGTTCATACTCTCCTTCCCCATCTTGAGATGTGAATAATGAATCCATAAAATGTATCAAAAGATAGAATGTAAAGAATTGATCCACCTTTTAATCTCTGATTCTATGGCCTTAACCATTTAACCGCCCCTTAATAACTAAAGGGGTCATAAAATGTATACTATAAATAAAAGGTACTACCATTTAAAGGCTTTTGCATTCAGTTTAAACTGCAATGCCACCTTTGTGTCCATAATGATGGCTTTAATGCAACTTAAAACTCCTTGTTTTGCAGCCTTCAACAGAGGATCTAAGCCCCACTAAGTGGTGATAAGGTTTGAATAGATTTAACTACCTTTACATGATTTTATTAGCATGTTGAACAACCTTTAATATGCCATATAATATAATATAATATATATATTTTTGTATTTATATATATGTATATATATTCTTTATTACATGTTTGAATATATATCGTATATATATACCTATATATTATATATATTTTTTATCTAAATACATTTAGATAATAGTCAATTAGACTTTATATAAACAAAGTTGATAAAATGAAGATACGAAGATAATACTTATATAACACTTTATTTTTATCGAAATAGATTAGGCCAAAGACTGGACAAGGCTCATCCTAACCTTATGAATTGACCCAAATTTATATAAAAGATGAAATTAATTGAATGATAGGACTAGAGTTACTTATCCAAACTAGTTACTTAGACCCATGTGAGTGTGTGTTCAACTCATTTGGCATTAACATGTTTATTTCCAAGTCTATACTCCTCTCTCTGGTGATACTTTCCTTCTCTCTCTAGGAGGGTAAGAATTTGATCCTGTATTTCACTTAAAAATCCAATAACATAGTTATTTCGTTATTATACACAACATCATAATCTTGATTAAACAATAATAATCATTAAAATTGAAGTACATTACATTACATTTAATTTCATCAAAATTTTAAATAACATAATCATCTATTGATGTTAAAAACATATTTTTAACATAAAAAGTTAAAAGTAATTTATAAAACAAAAATCGGGGTATAACAAAGATATGTCTACTAAGTTTGGTTTTGACTTGGTACATTCTTTCCCTTATCATCCGCAAAGTAATGGACAAGATGTGTCCAACAATAAGAGTTTGATGAAGATCATCAAAAGAACTTTAGATCAAAATAAAAAGAGATGGGATGGAATGCTCAAGTTTTCTCTTTGGGATGATAGAGTTACAATCAAGCAGGATATTGGATGTAACCTGTTCGAGTTAGTTAATGGATTAGGGGCAAGGATGTCTATTAGTTTGAGGCTACCCATTATCATTTGTTGCAAAATGTTGGTGAAGATCAATGTGATGCAATTTCACATAGGGTTATGGCCTTGGTTGAGTTGGATGAACTATGAAGGGCATCTTATGACATAAACATTCATCATAAGTAGATCATGAAATATTTTCATGATAGGAAGGTGCCACCAAGGGAATTTTAGATTGGCAATTTAGTTCTTTTGTGGAACTCTAAGTCTAAAGACAAGGGAAAGCACAAAAAAATTAACCCCTTGTGGTTTGGTCCTTATGGAGTAGCTAAGAGGTACAAGCTCAATGTGTATTGTCTCATGGATCTTGAGGGAAAATTAATGGAGATTCCCATGCATGGACAACACCTAAAGCATTACTTTTCATAGGTGATACAGTTCATGAAAATTTGATTGGCGAGTAAATGATAAATTTTTTATTTAAATTTTGTCATCAAGAAGTCTTGTTTTCTTGTGAGTCGAGACGGTGTTTTGTATTTTTGAAATTTTGATGGTTTATTCGAAGATTCTAAGTTCTCACTATGCCTTCATGAGACACATATCCCCAACAAGAGCCACTATTGGGACTCAAATCTATTTTTCTTTTTTGCTTGAGTCCCTTCCCATTTTCATTCCTTAATTGTTCACCTAGATGATAATCAATTAGAGATAGCTTGTGTTGGGTGTTGCTTTCCTTTGGAAAATTTCCTCCTTTATGTATTTTAGTTTGAAAAGGTTGCAAAATTCTCTAATAATTTTTTCATCCAAGTATAGGGCAGACAAACCTTTTTGGTAGGTTGGTAGGTTAGTTGGTTCATGAACTTGTCAATTCACTGAAAATTTCTTGTCATAATATTTTTGGTGAGTTTGTAAGTTCACTAACTTGTTGATTCCTTGAAATGTTAATTTGTTTGTCCTACAAGGATTTATCCCTCTTGCCTTCCATTTTCGATGTTTTTTTTAGTTTTTGAATGTGATGGTTCATCAACTAACTTGTTTTTGAAAGGTTTACCTTTATTGAAAGTGTTAATTCCTTTGTTTCAATGGGTTCATTAGTTTGCAAACCTGTCAATTCACTGAAAACAACATAAATTTTTTTTTTTCAATAGGTTTGAAATTTCACAAACTTGTCGATTCATCAAAAATAACTTGTGGCCAATCGAACAGTTGTGATTTTTTTCTAAAGCATGAAGAGGAAAAAGAGTTTGATGGTTGTGTGGTTCATTGATCCGCCAACTTGTCAATAAGGGGCCCAATTTTGAAAAATATATAAGGATGGAAGAAATGGAGAAGCATAATGTGTTCAGTGATTTTCTTGGTTCGTGAACCTCAAAAATAATCGAAAAGGAAAGTTTTTCAAAAGGGAAAGTTTGTGAACATGGAAGTTTGATCGACATGTTGGTTCATCAAACCTTTGGTTCGCTCAATAGGTAATTTCACTAAAGAAGAAGGAATGAAGAGAAATTAAAGTTTTATTTTGATGAAAAAGTTAAGTTTTGTCAAAGAGTTAGCTCACTAAAGAAAGGAAGGAAAAGAAAAATAAATTTTCAGCAAAATTCTAAGTTCACAAACTCTTGAAGTTCACCAAGGGAAATTTTCCAAAGAGGTTGGTTCATTGGCAAGGCAAGTTTGTCGAAGAGGTTAGTTCCCCAACAAGAGAGGCTCACTAACAAGGGAGGCTCACTAATGAAGGGGATTCACCAATGGTAGGTTTTTTTGACACAAGAAATAAATGAAGAAGATAGCTCAGGCAAATAATATTTAGGTAGGTTTTCCATTTCACGAACCTGTCGATTCACCACAAGTTATGTTGCCAATTTTTGTGAAGGTGTAGTTTTGTTTCTAGTGACCATAGTTATGGATGCCACTCCATTTTCCACCTACCTGCATCACTAGTGCTACTCAAACAACCACTAGAAGTAAATATTGAGGCCATTTATTAATTTGGTGTGTCCATTTTGAAGGGATTTGATCCTTTATGTAGATTTTGATGTAACTACAGTAACTCATTTTAGGGTTGACCAATATCACCTTGTTTTATGGTTAATTTGGTAATCATTTGGATCATTAGAGAGTACTACGAAGAGAGAAAAGAGTTGTAGGTGCATGTTCAAAAGGGTATCTAGTAAAGTATCAAATGTAAATTAGTGATTAGAGTGCACAAAATGTTTCAGATTAGAAAATATATATAAAAAACATCATTTTCATATTCATGTCTCCTTTGTATGTATTCAAACTTAGGGAATTTATCAATCCTGATGTATTTTGTTCAACACATTTGTTGATGTGAATATAATTTTCATTAGAGGAGTTTGATAGAGCTTTAATTTCATTACAAATATTGTGGTGACTATTTTACAATTTTGCATGTGAGTTTGAATAGTATATCGATGGATAACTAAGTAGATAAAGTTAAAATTAATGTATGTTAATGCTTTAATACAAATATCACTTGTAGTTTGTCATCTTTCCTTTGTTGTTTTCTCTTGTTCAATTTGACTTTATGGCCCTAGAATATGCACTGATCTTATGTATGTTTCCAATCACCCATATCATAAACAGGAAACCATAAAAGTATTTTCATTCTAGTTACAATCGATGAGTCCATGATTTAACTACTTTCAAGTAGTATAGAGAACTATTTCAGTGAATCATGGAACTTACCCTATCTTGGACACAAATTTCCAAGATGTCTTGTCAACTATATAGGGGTTAAAGATCGCTAGTTTGTTTAGTCTAGTGACAAATTCTTGGTGCTAACCAAATAGGTTGGGTTTGACTATCATTTATTATCATTGTTTATATTAAGTGATTTCAATACCTATTCAGGTATATCCTTAGGAACACCCTCCTGAGTTTAAGTTGAGCTTGAAGTGTAGGAGATAAAACCCACTCTTGTTGAGTTAACTTAAAATCATCCCAAATTCTATTGATGAAACCTTTTACCCGTATAGTGACATCCCTAGTCTTATGATAAAGATGTGTTCTAGGAAGTGGAGTAGTTATTTTGATACCTAACATGCAGATTTAGAATTCTAATAGTAGGGTACTAACAATAAAAAATATTTTCATTTAGAAGGATTGAAAAAATAGAAAGGAACATTTGTAGAACTAATAACAAAAAATATAGCATGGCAACCCTAGGGTTTAAATTTCTAGTTTTGGGTAGTATTTTAGAGATTGTAGTAGTGTGGATTTATCCAAAATTTGTGATAAACTATCTGTAACTCTAAAGAATGCATGTAACTAGCATTTTTGACATTGTTTGTGTCTCATAGAGTATCATGTGTATCTCTTTGAAATGTTCTCGATTAGTTTGCTAGATAGAAGGTCATAAAATTATTCCATCTTTTGTAATGCATCTTCTCAAGACTAATAAATAAGTATGTAGGTTTATTATTACATTATTGAGTAGATTCATATAAATTTTTACAATTTTATTCTTTTTTCCTTTACATGTGTAGAACCTAGTTTATGTGTGCATTTGAGTAAATAAAGTCTTCAATTGTATCTTGATTAAGGTATTCTACCTAATTTTTTTCTATTTCATGTTTTCTATAAATCCTATACTATATCCCCACTAGATATACAGGCACCAATCTGTAATTTGTTCCCCATTCCATAATTCCAACATGTTGGAAATCAAGGTATAACTTGCATCAATATGAACTTAAATATGTGGTTGAAAATTTGAAATTATGTTTACAAGATTGCCATAAAATGATTAAGTGATTATCAATTGCAACAATGAAATAAAAATCTGCAATACCACAAGTCATCAAAACAAGTGACACAAGATATACGTGGAGAAACACTTGCGGGAAAAACCTCCACACCCAAAGAGATCCAATGTTTGTATTAATCTTCAAGAAAGTACATCAATACAACAATCCTATGTAATCTGGTGGCACCTCGTCGTCCTGACAACCTGCAAATAACTCATACTAAACCACCATCCAAAGGCTCCAATATATAGAAGATTGTGGGAGAGAATACCACAAATGTATCCCAAAACAACAAGCAAAACCACCTAGAAAAACCCACTCCCCCCTTAGTGGACAACCCATAAACGTGGAATAAAATATTCAATAATCACATGGCCTTTACATGGGTGCCTAACCCACAACCAATCAAATTGAGTCAAACTTGAGTGCTCCATAAGTATCTGACGACTCTGATGACTACATGCAAGGTCATGCACCTCCATGCAAACTTGGGCACCCAACCATGCAAGATCATGAAAAACATACAAATAACATCCAAGGACATGCACACTCAAGTGGTCCCAACCCAAAAAGTTGGGCACCTAAGAAGAATATTCTCCTGGGATTCCTTGTAACCACCATAATGAAGGTGTTAGGAAATATTGTATTTAACCCATGATCTTAATCCATTTCCTACATAACCCATGAGAGATAAACATGCATACAAGTAACCACAATGCATAGATCAAATAGACAAGCCACAAGATAACACAAGATATACCCTAGAAAAACCTAGCCTCCAAAAGCATCCATACTCCATCATATTATTCAGCAATAAACCAATACAAGAGTTACAATAAATATCTCTAAAGCATCAAGTCCTCCAATGCACTCTCATGTGTCTAAGCATGAATCCACACATCCCATGCCATGCTTCACATATGCACTCCTCGGAAAGACTCAATAATGATATGCAAACCACTCAACCAACCTAAACCACTACACATGTGTTTTCTTTTATAGACACAAGCTCACACAAAATACAACTAGTGGTAAGGTAAAACCACATACCAAAAAACCATGTGAATACAAACCACTAACCCCTTATTTAATATTGGGTACTAAGACTTCACTTTATTTAATATTTACCCAATATTAAATTATTATGACATGTATCCCATACATTAAATAATAATACAATGTTACAATACAACATCAAGTGGACCCCAAATAATTACTTAGTGTGATTGACCATACCATCAAGGTGCATCACAACTAAATAATTATTTAATTACAACAATATAATAAATCATTTTATGCAATGGTGTACAACACCATATCCCAACATTCTCCCACTTGTTGTATACATTGCATAAGGGATCAATATATGAAATACATCATCATACCCATACATGAAATCACATGAATGTCCAACATGCTCTCGTGCTCCATCAAGATACTTGCAATAAGAAAAAAGTGACCACTATCTCAAGCAAGAACTCCTCTCATCCTCCAATGTGCCACCTATGGAAGAAAAGGAACATGCCAAGGTGAAGATGCACCAATCCATGAGCACAAGCATCAAATCCAAGTGATAACAAAGGCTCTAACCAAGCTATCAACTGAAAAACCCACATGATTGGAAATAGCATCCACAACACATGATAATAAATCCAACTATCCATACCTCCAAGGTATCAATACATCATTAAACTCATGCCAAGAACATATGCAACCCATAAACTACAACCAATCTCCCTATATCAAACCTGCCAATGAAGAACATACATATCCAGGAACTCCCACTGCATATGTAATGTCAAAACATATCAAGTCCACCAATCAACACTATATCAAGGCGTGATAAGTAAATCAAAGCATGAAGTACCAATAACAATAACAATGTTCCACACATGTAACCCAAGTAGCTGCATAATCTCTCACAACATGTTGCCACCATCCTCCCCAAACATGAATATCTAGGAAGAAACCATGAAGAGAGAAACCTGTAAACCATAATATCCTCCTACCAACACCTCAAAAATGTAATGTTGTGTCAAGTATGATCTCCTAAACAACCCCAAATGAAAAGCCTCAACAACATCCATAACACTCAATCTCATAGACCAAGTACAACATATTAATCATGTAATAATGCCAACATGGATGCAAGCCTCTCTAACCAAGAAGATCAAACTCAAAAGTAGCCATCCCCAAATTTGGAAATCAGCCCATAAACCATCTCCTAAAAATCCTCATCAAAGAATGATATCATAAACTCAAATGCACAAGGAGATAATCATGCCATAACATCCCTCAAAATGAATCCTCCAGGACTAACTATCCATAGCTCAAGATCCATATTTATGAAAGATAAAGCATATAAACTCATGCTAAACAATCCTCAAATGAGTCTCTATAATCAATCACCATGAATCAACCCAATGCCATGAGAAATCAAATTATGAAACATAACACATCTAAAAGATATAATAGGTAAATACCTCTCAAATAGTAAACTTCCAAGTAGACCAAGAGTGGGGAATGAGAATGCTCTTCCAAGATAACCAAGCCTTCATGAATCACTCCAAGAATAATCTCCTCTATTGGTCCATCCTGAACTCACGTCCATACTAGGTGAAAGCTCCTCGGTCTTCCTACCGAAACCTCCAAAGAGTGACTATCTCAAGCAGATGTCTCTAATCACAAGAGAACTCCAACCATCACCTATGTCTCCAAGTATCCATGAGTACTTGTAACCAATCAATACTTGCCAAACTCCAAATGCAACATAGCACCATTACGAAGTAATCAATAAAATTATCAATGTACTCAATACAAAGAGAACTACCATGATCAATGTCAAAGCTCCAATCGTAGAATTAGGAACCTATCATGACAACATGATCTAACCATATCCTCCTCGGAGATCACATGCACCAATGCAACCATCCTAGTCCCAAGATAACCCATATCATGCCAAAAATATAAGCTAGCATCAAGAGTAAACCATAACATAATATCAAACAAACTCTAAACTAAGAAACCATATCTCCAATCACATGAAGATAACCATATCCAATGATACATCACGTCACTGCCAACAACTCCCACTGAACCGTGATACAAGCTACACATGGCATCATGACTACCATCCTCTCCATGAAGATCATCTAGGTCTACACACAATCAACTGCAATTTCGGTAACATACAAGTGAAACCAAGATCTCCAATCCAAGAAGATGCATACAACTTCCATCAAAACATCACAAACCAAACCAATCCAACACCACCAAGTCATCACTGTCAAAATCTCCCACTGAAAGTATATAACCAATGAATGTAACAAGCTATCATGAAATTGTGATCAATTCACATGCTACAAGTCCCATCACCTGACTAATCAAGTACTCTAACCATCCATCCTCTCAATCCCAAAACAACATACCAATGCACAAATGACCACAAACAAGACCAACTAATGAAATCTGCAACAATAATGAATCAAACTTGGTGGATATAGACAGTCCACATCCAAGTCATTCCACTAAAAATGAATGAGTGTAAAACCCACACACCTACATAACTCATAGATCTAACCACTGAAACATGCAAAATAATCATCACAATAGTAGCCTACAAATTGAGATATTAAAGAAGATAATCCTGTAGACATCAAGACTCAAACACCAAATCATCCACAGATCCGATTTTCCAACCATGTCAACAAATGAGTAATCATAGTCAAGGAACCAAATAAGCATCAAGAAGATTTAAGAACAATCTCCTAACATCAAAATATATCACCACCAAACAACCCACATACATGATCATGGCATACCAATGCATCAAATGTACTTGCATATCCATGACACCATAACCATAGCCATTGTTGCACCTACAATAAACTATCACCCATATATGACTCCAAGTCTCAAACCATGTCCAACTATGTCCACAAACCAAAGACAACCTGTGTACCTATCACCATCGAAGTCCCAACTCTAAAAAACACCTGTAAACCTATACCAGGAAGCACCAAACTGATAATTAGTTGTAGCATCATAAATATCATATAAAAACATGTACTCCCTCAAGGTTTCACCTGTTGAATCATTTGGATGCTCACACAATCACACCCTAAATCTTAGGCTCCTACAAGTGATCAAACAAGTATCAAACTCATCCAACTCCTCAAATTGATAAAAAAATCTAAACCACTGTGTAGTACACTACAAATTCTCTTTAATGCCTCTTCAAAATTGAAAATTTGAATTCGTATGCAAAAGTTATGACCAAAACCGTGCAAACAAGAACATCTATGTTTCAAGCCTCCAAAACATGTAAAAATAGAAAAATCATAAGACCAAACCTATACCACTGCGAAGAGCTCAGAACCAACTTTCCAACGAATACAAGAAGTCGAAAACAGACATTGTGGGCAAAATTTACATGCATTTGAAAAAAATGTTATAAAATGACCAATTGGGCTTGCTGGGGTGGCGCTCTAGTGGCTCCACCAGCGGTGATTGCCAACCGGTGGAAAATTTCAAATTTGAATTAAATATGATTTAATTTTGCATTTTAAATTTTTTTATCCTCCCCCCTTATTTCACTGGATCCGACATACTCATTAAATTCGGCTTATATTATTTTGAAATATGGAGGTCTCCATCGACAGATTTTAATAGTGATTAAATTTCATTTAATAATAAAAAAATATTTTATGAAAAATTGATTGGCGATTTTATTAATTTTTTTGAGCTGCTGGGTTGCCACCAGTGGTACCTATCAACTAGAGCCGGCAAGCCCACCAACATCGCCGCTGGCAAGGCACGGTACCTGCTAGTCTATGGACTAGCAAGTCATGCACCTATCAGCCACAGAGGCTAGCAAGGCTAGATGGGGGGTGGCCCTGCCCTCCCAATAACATTTAATATTTTTTTCATTTTTTAGTTTTTTTAATATAATTTTTCAAGTGCGAATTTCTAACATTTAGTTTACAAGATCAAGGCGTTGAAAGCCATGCTTTTTCCTTGGAGTGTTTAAACCTAAGAGACCAATGTTTGTTTGAGGATAGAACCTTGGTTTCATGTTTGGTATGCCTTGTTTTCTCTTTATGTTGCTTGGAAGTCAAGATGTTTTTGAACATAGGACGAAGGTGTACCTGCTTTGCGGGTTCAATTTATTTAAACTTGATTTAATGAGATTGATTTTACCACATCAAATGTCTTGATTAAAGTTTAAACTAAGAATTCCTATGACAAGGAAAAAATGCTTTCCACAAAAGCTTGACATTGTGGAAATAAAAGAGCTAAGCCATAGTTCCCTAGGTTAACTTTGATATAAGTGAGTAGAGGTATGGTCAAATATATTGGGAAACAACTTATATATTGTTTTGATAAAAACAAGATATATTTAGAGTTATGCAGCAATATATTGTCCTTCAAGTGTACTCAAATATAATCAAAGGGTTTGAAATTTTTTTTTACCATGTTGATGTTTGTTTGAATGGAAATTAATGTGTTTAACCGACTCAATGGGTATGGAGGATATTTCATAAGTTTTCTTCCATAAGACTTACTAGTTTAGCTCAACACAATAAGTCAATTTAGAAATCTAGAGGAATAAAGGTACATCTCTTTTTATTATACTTACCTCACCCCCGTGTAAGGAAGCTAAGGTAGCAGAACAACTTCTTATACTAACTTTGAGAGGAGAATAATGCAAAACTTTTACAGATCTTTAACAGTTACAAAAACTTGAACAAAAATAAACACAAATATCATGCATACCACAACACAATAATTTACGTGGGGAAAACCCTTTCGGGAGAAAAACCCCACACTCCAAAAGTCGCCCAATATATTATTCAGAAATCAAAAGATTATAATATACTTGCAGAGAAAAATTCTCACAGGAGTATCACCACCAGAGATTAAGCGACAACACGACCGCTATCAGACTCTAAGAATACACCTCCATCTACATACATCCCACCCGCTTATAACAAGATTTTTAGAACCTTCTAAAATTAGGGTTTTACAAGGTCATTTTTCATTTGACGTGTTAACAAAAAACTTTGATGTGTCAGTGGGAAAAAACCTTGATGTTTCAGCAAAAAAAAAATTCAAGTCATTGCCCTGAACCCCACGTCTTGTTACGAGTGTATAGTATTTGCATGATCAGTCGCCACATACCAACATACATCCTATCAACAATAAATTGTATATACTTGCAAGGTTGAGACACATTTTTCCAACACCCCGAAGGAATGATGAATCTAAATTTATAGAGGGGTCAAATAGGCCATATCATGAATGTAACATCTTGATACGCATAGCTTTGTAAAGAGAATGAACTCTTAAGCTTTATGCCTCAACTATAAACTGGACATGGTAAGTAACTTCTCAGAATGGTGCTATTTCGATGCACTACTTTAAAGAACGTTTCAAAAAAATTGGTTGGCCTCTAGATATAGAGGTTTTGAGTGACACCATGAACACCAGAGGTATGCATCAAATACATGAGCCACTTAAGATTTTATCCTATCCTGTGCAACCCATTACATTCACACAAGGACTATTGGCATGCTATGGCATTCACGCCCCAAATTCATGCTACTTTCTTTTAATTTCACATGCTTTAATATAGCCCACTAGTAAATGCGATTTTAGGGTTGCTTATGAGTTCTCCATTATGGGATGTGTCTCATAGACAGGCCCATATCTAATAAAAGAAAAGGTATGTTATTTCTCTTCACCCAAGATCACATGAAGCGCAAGGGGAGAGGATACGCACTAAAATTCTACACAATCATGGAAAGCAAAGAAGACAATTATTCATTTTAGTGCACCAAAAGTAAATGTTATGTTCATTTTAATAGCACCAAAATTGAATGTGAGTTTGTGTTGCTCAATTTTTAAACCAAATTGAAGTGTGTGAGGATGTTTGGGTTCAATTTTAAGCCAACTTTGAAAAACTCATAGCATTGTAAGTTTTAAAGCCCATATTGAAAGTTATTTACTCTAAAGAATGACATAAACAACACGTTAGGTTATCCTTCCATGAGTGTTTAAAAACACTACTAGAAGAAAAGATTAAATGATTCCATTATAATGATTTCATGCTTCACTTCAAATCTACAAAATAGTTAGCCTTACACAAACAAACTAGAAGTCAGTGAGTGATCCGAGAGAAAATCAAACTGAAAATTTAAAGTAGACATGAAGATTTAACTCTTTGTTTTACCTGACAATTGCATCGTTGTACAACAATTGTGTCACTCTAGTTCAAGGCAATTGCATCATTGTGCAACAAATGAATCATTATGGTTTAGACAACTACGTCGAAATCTAACAAATGTGTCACTCTGGTTGAAGACAAAGTTGTCACTGTATGATTGCATCACTCTGGTTCACCTAAAACACAAACAAACAAAAACATCAATTGCGTTAGATAAACAATTGTGTCACCTTAACAGAAAGACAAATGTGTCGCAATGCAAACAATAGTGCTGGAAAAAACGGTTGTGTCACCCTGGCTAAATGAAAAGCGTTTCTCAATGCAAACATCAAGAATTCACCTAACTAAACATGATTAAACTATAGTAATTAACCTAAGCTAAACATTAAACTAGTTAAGTCCAGCTCCCAATGAATTTCTTGAAAACATTAAACTAAGAAACCATTAAACATGAAATAAATTGAAATGTTTAAAGGAAACCTAGCTAAATGCATCAAAATTTATCCCATTAAGGGATTGGTGTTTCATTGATGTGGAATGTCAGCCCTTTCCCAATCCCTTGGTTGAAACAAGGTTGAAGATGGATGATAGAAATTGATGAAAATGGATGCAAAGCTTAACTAAAATGGATGCTAAATAATGAAATGCTCATGAAGAATGCTCTAAAATTCACTATAGTGTAGTTGCTCTAAATGAATGTGGATCCTTTTGCTTAGGAAATAGAGGCTATTTATAGGAAAAATAGTAAGAATCAATGGCCAAGATTGATTTGATTAATCAATGGATGAAAATGAAGGAAAGGAGTTGACATGGATCAAGAATCCAATCCATGGATGAGATTGAAAGTTCACAAGGATTGACCAATTTAATCAATGGCTCAAATTGATTTAAATAAGCACATTTATCCTAAAATTTAGGAGATTGTTACAAGATATTTTCATTTAGGAGGGAATTGAAATGGAGGAATATTCCATGGAAATATTCCTTTGCAAGTGGGATGATGAAATAAATTAGTTAATTAAATAATTAAAACATTATTTAATTGTGCATGATGGATGAATTTAGGGATTTAATTAAACAGTTAACTCATTTAATTAATTAAAAAAGAGGAATTAATGACATTCAATTAAATAATTAAGATTATTTAATCAAATGAGAGGACTTAAGGAATTTAATTAAATAATTCACATTATCTAATTAAATAGGGTGAAAATTAGCATGAAAGGAGGTGAATTAACCTAATAACATTGATTATTCAATTAATAGAAGAAAATGATGAATTTAATCAAACAATTAGGAGTATTTAATTAAATAGTCAAAAAGGGGTGAATTAGGATGAAAATGGTGTTAATAATCAAATTCAAATGTGCAATATCAATCAGGACGATTTTAAAATTGTCTACAATAATAATATATTATTGTTATATAATATATAATATGATAATACTTATATAATAATATTTTAATATTATCAAATTAACATATTAAAATATTATATATTATATGGTAATATTAATATATAATATAATAATATTATCATATTAATATTAATATGTATGATGATATTAATATATATTAGTATTATAATATGTAACAATATAAAAATATTTTATTATTATATAATATATAATATTTTATTATTAAAATATAATAAATAATATTATTTTTTTGTTATGTAAAACCTGGAAAAAGGGTCCAGGAGCCCAAAAAAATACACAACCCATCCCCCAATAGAGAACAAAGGGAAGCAATAGACATCATAACCAAACAAGGATAAAGCCTCGTCATAGACAAACTAGAAAGAAGTCTCAAAAAAGAGAGACATACTAGCCAGACCAACTAGCCCTAGACCTATGCCAAAGTTGCTCAACCACTTCATTGCTCAATCAGGTGGATGCACTTTTATATCTTCCTACATAAACCTAAATACATCCATTGGGATATTCTCCTTCCATTTGAGCCCAATATTATTACCCTCATCCATATTGATTCCTTTGTTAGCTGCCCAATCTGCAACTTTGTTGCCATCTCTCTTGATGTGAGAGAATTTGACATTGCCAAAACCATGAAATAATCCTTTTTATTCATCAAGCAACCAATCAAGCCTCCAAATATTTGAGAAGTTCCCATTCATATTACTGATGATAATTTTGGAGCCTCCTTCCACCCAAAGATTCTTCCAGCCCTCCTTGCCAACGATTTGCAACCCTTCTAAAGAGCTCTAGCTCCAGCAATGTTGTTGGAGTCTATCCCATGATATGAGGTGTATGTTACCAAAGGTTGTCCCTTGTGGTTCCTAAACACCCCAACCCCACCAAATCTACTTGGATTCCCCTTGGAATCCTCGTCAAGTCAAAATTAAGTTTGATCCATCTCCTGGAGCAAGGAAAGACCACATGCTTCTAGCCTCCTTAACCAACCAAACACCATCCTTACCCCTTTTCCCACCCAACCAACACCTAGGCCACCTATTGGCCCAATTCAATTCCTCCTCCAATACCTTCCAATCCTCTTTGTGATTCACCTTTCTAAGCTCATCGATCAATGTATTCTCAAACCCATCCCAAATTTTGTCAACCCCTCTCTCTTGATCTAAAAAGTTCCTTCTATTATGTTCAAGCCTTAGGTTCCACACTAAAACCACAAGAGAAACATTCCAAATGAACTTGAGACCCAAACTTACAATCTTGAGAGTCCAACTCTCCACTAACATCAACACATTCTAAGGAGTGACCAACATCAATCCCCATTTATTGATCAATATACTCTAAATCTCCCTTAGCACCAAAAACAAAAGAAATAAATGACCATTATCCTTGCAGCTAGGCTTGCACATAACACACCTGGAAGGACTAGGCAACCCCATCACCCTCAACCTATTACATGTAAGAGCCCTACATTTCAAAGCAATCCAAAAGAAGGAATTGGCTTTCGAGAGCCCCTTATTATTCCAAATTGTCTTCAAAATATCTGGTTTGATGATGATGCCTTGGCAATAAAGAACATTATAAGAAAATGAAAAGGAGACATAGCCAGCTCCATTACCTTTCCAAATCAACCTATCCTCGTTCTCCAAGAATGGTCACATATTTACTCTTGCCCAAATCTCTCCACCTCTCATGCAACGCATTACTTGGAAGTACTAGGTAAATCCATTGCCTATTCCCCACTTGCCCATAAAAATAATGTTCATCCATCCTCCCTATATTAGACTCCAAGACGTTAGCAAGAGGGGAAAAATGGAGCAGCTTCCTGAGGGGTTGATCCTCAATCCAATAATCCCTCTAGAAATGAACTTTGTTCCCTCTTCTAACTTTGCACAAGGTACTAGGCTTGACAAGCTCACAACAATGTCTCAGGAAATTCCAAATGGTGGACCCCTTAGGTAGGAAAATAGAGTGGCCCAAAAGATTCCCAAGGACATTCTACAAATATTTGGCTTCCACAACCTTGCTCCATAACCTATCCTCCTCATAAATACACCAAGCCAGCTTGGCACCCAAAGCTATGTTCATTTTTTTGAGATTCCTAAAGCCAGCCCCACCCAAAATTTTGGGCCTACACACCTCTGCCCACTTGATTGTTAAAGAGTATTACTTAAAGAAAATAGCAAGCTTGAGACTTATGATGCATACTTCAATTTTTTTTTAAGTTGTGGTCATGGAACCGATCTGGTACAGAATCGTGCATGGCTTGAGAATATAAGATGGAAAGGCAACATACGTCTAGCATTGCTATTCCATCTTTTATTCCTCACTCTCTTCCCTATTCACTTATGACTTTATTTTATTTCTTTTTCTTTCATGTGTCTATTGCATTCATTGCATTTCATCTCAGAATGTCTTCTCATTACCATTGACACAACTCATAACCCACCTTTTTGGCTTTCTCCTTTTTAAAACATTTCTTTTGTTTTTGAGAGACAATATATATAATCAAATTCTATTTGTGAATCAGAAGCACTCACATTAAAATGTAAAGTTTAAATAGCACACTTAGATAGATAGGATAATACTAAAAATTTTGAGCACAAATTTGGCTGACCAAATTTTTATGGTAAAATTCTGAAACATTAAAAATACATAAATGTAAAATTTTGAAAATTATAAAATCAAATTGACAAAGGTTATAAGTAGTTTTTTTATAAGAAAATGATAGTTGAATATTTGCTTATATGTATAGATTTTTCTAAATTTTTCATCAAATATATTTTAGAAGAATATAATTTCAAGAGATATCCTTTTCAAGGCATCTATTTTTTAATCAATTTCTCACATAGAAGTACCATAGGCACCTCGAGAAGGATATCTCTTAGTATTTATATATATATAATTAATAAATAATATATATATGCTAGTATATATAATAAATTGGAATTGTGATTGATCTTCTTTAAGCATTTATTTTTTTTCCATTAATACGATTTATCTTCATGAACAATATGTTGAATACACAAGACAACTGAGAGGGGGGTGAATCAGTTGTATATTAAAACATAAAAACCCTTATTAGCATTTAGATTTGCATTAGTCCTTAAACCCTTAACAACCATCAAAACCTTATCATGCATTAGTTGAATATAAACATGAGAAATAGTAATGCAAACACATCTAAACACATGAGAACGCCATATTTACATGGAAAACCCAAGAAGGAAAAAACTACAATGAGGATTAGCTCACAATATAAAGTAATTGCAACGTTGAATACAATAGGCTCAATTCCCAAAAGAAAAGAAGGGCTTGTTTTTGATGGCTCATTGCAAGATTAGAAAAAAGAAATAAGATTGTTACAATGATAAATCCATCTCAGACCAACAAAAAGATCCATGATTGCTTCACCAGAACATTCACACTCTCTCTAGAATGTAGACACCTTCTTCTTATTGCTTCCAGTAGTCTTAGGCATTAAGGCTCACTTTACATTTCACACTTTTTTCACTTCACATCTCTACACTTCGCATTACACACTTCATTCACACATCCTCCATCAATTCATATATACCATCTTCAACCTTGAAAATAATTCACAAGATTGGCTATGCACCACAACCATGCAAATTCAAATTAGGTTTACACAAAAACATTACCACGGTGGAAAGGATGAAGGTGGACCACAACACACCTTAAATCAAACCTAAATCCATATAAACATGTCACGCCACACTTCCACAAACATTGAAGCATAGGTATGTGCAGGATCATCATGGAAAAAATAGGTCCTTAAGTGGCGAAAAATTTAGAAAAATCAGAGTTAGGCAACTTGACCTAAAAATTTGAATAAGTTATCTATATTATTTAAAAAATATGTAAGAATAGAATCGATAGAAAATTGAATTTAGTTTCTAAACCACTAGGTTTACTTTAAAAAATAAAATATTGATTTAGTGAAAATTTGAAATTTCAATGTAGTAGTACTTAAATTTTAGGGAAAAAATAAGAAGTAGGTGTCTGTCTAACCACCCTAACCACAATAAAATGATCAAATTTTTTTATGAGATTTTAGATATATAAGTAGAGGACTCATGTCCTAATGTGATGTATATTTTTGTGTAACTATTTTCCAAGTAAATATTTAATTATGAATTTTTTATAACAACTTTTAAAAAATATAAAAAACTTGTATGTCTAGCTGCCTTAACTTGGTCAAAACTTCATGTAATTATTTTTTTATTTTTTTAATCCTATATTATGTGAAGCATAGAATGTGACACATGTTTTAGATTCAAAAACTATGATACTGCTTGAAATTTATAGATGTTTTTCAATCAGCCTATCAATCAAGACTTTAGTCATAATTTAAATAGAAAATGAATAATAATTATTTATTAAATTCAAAGTAAATCATAATTTATATTGATGGAAAGTTGAGAATATCCTTTAAAAACCCTTTTTGTTTCATCAATTTTGGGTAAAATAAAATTCGTCAGCCACATACCCATCATATCGCCACTTTTTGGCCCATCACAATTCTACACATACCCACATATCCGATATTAGTGTAAACACCAAAGGTTGGTCGAACCTGTGTTGACACCATTAAACAATTAAGTAAACACTTCCTTTAATCCAAAGATGACTTGCGGACCACTCACAACACTTAAGCACCATCTAGAATATTCCATCAACACCTTGAAATGCAACAACTCCTTCGCAACATCATACACCAGAAGAACATTTTCATTCTACACAACCAGCTAACCTTCCACACATAGCAACACCTGAATCCAACCTTGTGAAGCACCAAAACACAAAAAATTCAGATTGGAGAGAGATATGAGTGATATAAGAACACCTTCAAATCCACAAGACCAGAAACCAAACTATGGAGAAATATAGAGCAAAACCATTTCTCCCAAACAACATTGTTTACTTAGTTCACACACTAGTGAACACAACTTTCTCTGCATGACGATCCAGAACCTAAAACTTCAGATATAACACCTTTGAACACCTCTGATAAACTTATCTAAACCACACAGATAGATCTTCAAACATGAAGAAAGGTGGAGCAAAACTAGATCACTTACTCTACTATACTGAACACTCTTCACCACACTATTTTCCTTTCTCTTCAAATTTTCTCAAAAGCACTTGAAAACCAAGCACCACAAACATATTCTCATCATCTGAAACACCTTCTCAGCATGCCAACCACACATCCATCAATAGAATCTTATCAAAGTAACACTAGAGGTTGACACCAGTGACACTACTAATGACACATAATGTAGATAATCAAAGCATCATCACAAACTTCTAACAATCTCTCCAAAGACCTATTGACATCAATGGAATAATAAAGATATATTGACATCAATGACAACACAAACTTCTAAAAATCCCCCCTTTTTCATTGATAGAAACACATGAAAAAACCATCAATAGTAAAAACAACTCTGGTCACCAACTCATATACTGCACCACAGTGCACACTACTCCCCCTTACACAAGCATCAACTCTTTTCTCTCCTCCTTACTTCATAAGGTTTTTTAGTTAACTCTCTCTTTCCAACACTCTCTCCCTTTGACATCAATGGTAAAGGGCGGCACACTTCCCCCTTTGACATCAAACATACATACTTTATCTTCCTCAAAGGAAACAATTACTCTACAACCTCTGCATTCACTTCCTTTGACAAGGATTCAAAGGATAACACCAATACACAACACAATGACAACACTTACTCCCTCTGATTGCAACAACCAAAAATTCCACTACCTACTCCCCTTGAGAGGTAGCCACCAACATCAATCCAGAACAAGGAATGAATCTTGCGATCCATTGGACTGATGCATATCCTTATGCATCTAGTTGAAAGGAGGGGAAATAACCCCCAACTTCTCTTGGAGATATTCAAAAGTATCCTTAGGAAGAGCCTTCATGAAGACATCTACAACTTGGTCCTTAGTAGGAACATACTCCAACTTCACCTCATTCTTTGCAACCTTCTCTCGTAGAAAGTGATACTGGATTGAAATATGTTTTACCCTTGAATGCATTACCAAATTCTTTGAAATATTTATAGCGCTTGTATATCACATAAGATATAAATTGGTTCAACATATACCACTCTAATATCCCTCAAAGTTTGCTTCATCCATAACACATGTGTTTAGCATGATGCTACAACAATGTATTTCACCTCTGTAGTAGATAATGACATTGAATCTTGTTTCTTGCTTAGCCAAAACACCAACCTATTTCCAAGAAATAATGCACGACCACTTATACTTTTTTTGGCATCCACACAACCTACTCAATCTACATCTGTATAAACACTCAAAGATAAATTAGTATCATTTGGATACCACAAAACATGTTTTAGAGTGCCTTTCAAATATTTAAATATCCTCTTCACTACTGCAACATGTGACTCTTTAAGATTTTCTTGAAATCTAGCCATAAAACAAACTATATGCATGATATTTGGTCAAGTAACAATTAGATATAGCAGTCCTCCAATCATTAATTTTTACTTGCTCTAATCAACCTTAGGAAATTCATCATTCTTACTTAGCTTGCAACCAATAACCATAGGAGTACATACCGGTTTAGAGTCTTCCATCCTAAACTTCTTCAACATTTCCTTGGCATCTTGGATTGTGAAATAAATATCCCTTTCTTTGTCTGATTGATTTGAAGTCCAAGGAAGAAATTCATCTCCCCAAACATAGACATCTCAAACTCTTTCTACATCTCTTCTACAAATCTCTCGCACATACTTTCATTACCTCCAAATATTATGTCATCAACATACACAACCACAATAAAGATTTGATCTCTTTCAACCTTAAAGTATAAATTACTATTTGTAGTACCTTTATTGAATCCTTGTTGCAACAAGTACCTATCCAATCTTGCATACTAAGCTCTAGGAGCTTGCTTGAGTCCATATAATTCCTTCTTCAATCTAATTAAAATATCAAGATTATCTAATAACTAAAAACCTTCTGGTTGTTCAATACATAAACATCTTCTTCCAATTCACTATTCAAGAATGTAGACTTCACATCCATCTGATAGAATTTGAAATCTTTATGTGCTACAAAAGCGAAAAATATCTTAATAGCTTTCTTTTCATCAAAGCAAATGTCTCATTAAAATATATTCCTTCCAATTGTGAGTAATTTTTACACACAAGTCTTGCCTTGTTTCTTACCACTTTTCCACTTTCATTCAGCTTGTTTTGGAATACCCACTTAGTTCCAATCACATTCTTGTTTGTTGGTCTTGGGACAAGTTCCCAAGTCTAATTCTTCTCAATCTACATCAATTATTCCTCCATAGCCTTGATCCAATATTCATCTTTACATGCTTCAATCACTATTTTAGATTCAACTTTGGAAAGTAAACATAAGTTTACGTGTTCTTCTATCATAACGGCATTTTCTTCTTGTCAACACACCTCTTCTTTTTTCACCAATAGTATGATCTTCTGAATGATTCTTCTGCTCATACTTAGGGGACTTAGGGATCTTTTTCAGAGCTTCTTCCTCTTCAACTTGTACTTCCTCTTCTTTACCTTCATTTTTCTCTTCTTCTCTGCAAGAGAACTCATCTGATTCATATCCATCTATCACTGAACTTTATGTAATTCTTCATCCACTTTGACACTTGCACTTTCAACAATCCTTTTTAGCCTCTTTTTGTAGCATCAATAAGCCTTGCTTCTTGTATAATATCCAAGTAATATTCATTCATTAGATCTTGCACCAAAATTTCCTAAACTTTCTTCATCTCTTTTGATATAGCATTTTCTTCCAAACACTTTGAAGTATTTCACAGTAGGGGTTCTTCCATACCACAGCTCATAGGGAATCTTTGAAATTTTTGTCCTTGCTTGTGCTCTGTTAAGTATGTAGATTGCAGTATGAATTTCTTCTCTCCAATAGGCATCTAATAGATTTTCTTTCTTCATCATTGTTCTTGCTACTTCTTAAATAGTCATATTCTTCCTTTCCACAACTCCATTCTGCTAAGGAGTCATGAGGGCTGACAAATTCCTCTTTATTCCATGATCTTCATAAAAAGTGTTAAACTCATGGAGGTGAACTCTCCACCTCTATCAAATCTCAAATATTTGATCTTCATATCCATTTCATTCTCAACCATATCTTTGAATGTCTTAAACTTATCTAAAGCTTCTGATTTTTCTTTGAGAAAAGTAACCCAAGTCATCCTAGAATAATCATCAATTAATAACATGAAATACATGTCACCTTGAAAACTTTTGATTCTTGTAGGTCCACAAATATCTATATCTATATGCACCAACTCCAAAGGACCAGTAGTAGATTGTTCCTTGACTTTGAAACTCTTTCTAGCTTGCTTCCCAATCTGGCATTCCTTGCACATAGCATGGATAGGCTTTGTAATCTTTGGAAGATCTCTCACAGCTTGATTTGAACTAATCATCACTAGGCTATCAAAATTGATGTGACACGTTCTTCTATACCATAGCCAAATTTCATTAATTTGAGTCATAAAGCATTGACCATTTGCACCCTTAAGTTGATAAACATTTCCATATGTCCTTCCTATTGCAACCATAGTTTTGGCTCCTTTTCTAATCTCACATCCATTGTCCTGAAATACAAGATTATATCCTTTGCTACACATTTGTCCTAGACTCAAAAGGTTATGTCACAAACTCTTAACATAAAGAACATCATTTGTATTATGCTTTCCATAAAAACTAATTGAACCTTTTCCACATCTTAGCAGATGTATCATCACCGAACTTAACTAAACCACCTTCAAAATTCTCAAGCTTAACAAACTTACTCTTATCACCTATCATGTGATTTGAGCATCCACTGTCAATGATCCGATTGTTCTTCTCTTCTCTAGCATGAAAATCAATCACCAGACCTTCTTCCAAAGCACTTTCCTTCATACATCTCTCAAAGTTAGCAGAAGTAGTTCCAGCATTTAGAACCATGAATAAGCATTCATCATCCTCATCATTAGGGTAATCAAATTCATAATCAAATATACTAACATCTTCTCTAGCATAACAACTTTTCTTAAATGATTTACCTTTATTCTCCTTAGCTCTATCTTTTTGAAGCTTTAACAAGACATCTTGAAGCATAATGACCAATTTTTCCACAATTAAAGCACTTGAAAGGTAACTTACCTCTATATTTTTCAGTACCCTTTTCAATTTTCTCACAAGGTTTTCTTCTAGATCATCAAACTCATCTAGATCAGATTCCTCATTGTTCTCTATTTTGCTAACTTTAAAAATAGTTTCCTTTTTCACATCACTTGGACCAAACTCTCTCAATTCAAAAGCAGTTAAAGTACCAAACAATTAATCTTTGGAATATTGATCTAAAATTTGAAATTCTTCAATAGAAAAAACCTTATGACTATAAGTTTTAGTAAGAGTTCTTAGTAACTTCTTTACCACCTCTTCTTCTTCAAGTTTTCATCTAAGGCCTCTAATGGAATTGACAACTTCATCCACTCTTTGCATGTAGCCTATAATATCTTCATCTTCTATCATCCTTAATGTCTCAAATCTCGTCTTTAGATTTTGCATCTTTTCTTTCTTGACTTTATCATCTCGTTCATAGATACTTTCTAGCTTTTCCCAAATTTCACCAGTAGTTTTAAGACTTGTAACTTTCACAAGTTTCGAATTAAAAAGACCACTCAAAAGAGAATACCTTGTTTTTCCATTGTTCTCATATGCCTGGATCTCATCATCAGTACTCAGACCATTTGCAGGCATTATATATCCAATTTCAATAGACTTCCAAACTCCAAACCCTAGAGACATAAGAAAAACTTCCATTTTGATCTTCCAGAATGCATAATTAGATCAATCAAACAAAGGAGCCTCCTTCTTGTGTTCCATTCTAGATCTACCTCAAGCAGTTAAGCTTTCTTCAAAGGAACCTAGCTTTGATACCAATTATTAAATGCACAAGACAACTGAGAAGGGGGGTGAATCAGTTGTACATTAAAACATCAAAACCCTTATTAACATTTAGATATGCATTAGTCCTTAAACCCTTAACAACCATCAAAACCTTATCATGCATTAGCTGGATATAAACATGAGGAACAATAATGCAAACACATCCAAACATATGAGAACACCATATTTACGTGGAAAATTCAAGAAGGGAAAAACCACGATGAGGATTAGCTCACAATATAAAATAATTGCAACATCAAATACAATAGGCTCACTACCCAAAAGAAAAGAAGGGCTCACTACCAGATTAGAAAGAAGAAGAAATAATATTTTTACAATGATAAATCCATCTCAGAGCAACAGAAAGATCTACCATTGCTTCACTAGAACATTAACACTCTCTCTATAGAATGTAGACACCTTCTGCTCACTACTTCCAATAGTCTTAGGCATTAAATCTCACTCCACATTTCACACTTTTTCACTTCACATCTTTGCACTTCGCATTACACACATCCTCCATCAATTCATATATACCATCTTTAACCTTGAAAATAATTCACAAGGTTGGCTATGCACCACAACCGTGCAAATTCAAATTAGGTTGACAAAAAAAAATATCGCAGTGGAAAGGAATGAAGATGGACCACACCACACCTTAACTCATACCTAAATCCATATAAACAGGCCATGCCACACTTCCACAAATATCGAAGCATATGCGCTATTAGTGTAAACACCAAAGGTTGGTAGAACCTATATTAACACCATTAAATAATTAAGTACACACTTCCTTTAATCCAAGTATGACTTGTGGACCACTCACAACACTTAAACACCATCTGGAATATTCCATCAATACCCCGAAATCCAACAAATCTTTTGCAACATCATACACTAGAAGAACATACTCATTCTGCAAAATTGGCTAACTTTCCACACACAACACCTGAATTCAACCTTGCAAAGCACCAAAAAACAAAAAATCATATTGAAGATAGATATGAACACCTTCAAATCCACAAGACCAAAAACCAAACTATAGAGAAATGTGGAGAAAAACCATTTCTCCTAGACAACATTGATTACACAGTTCATACACTGGTGAACACAACTTTCTCTACATGAAAATCCAGAACCTAAAACTTTGGATATAACACCTCTAATAAATATATCTGAACCACACAGAAATATCTTCAACCATGAAGAAATTCGGAGCAAAACCAAATCACTTACTCTACTATATTGAACACTCTTCACCGCACTATTTTCCCTTTTCTTCAAATTTTCTCAAAAGCACTTGAAAACTAGGCACCACAAGCATATTCTCATCATTTGGAACACCTTCTCAACATCTCAACCAGACATCCATCAATAGAATCTTATCAGAGCAACACTAGAGGATGACACTAGTGACACTACTAATGACAACATAATGTAGCTAATCAAAGCGTCATCACAAACTTCCAATAATATCTCCAAAGACCTGTTGACATCAATGCAACAATAAAGATCTAATGACATCAATGACAACACAAACTTCCAACACAATAACTACTAATTTTCTTCCTTGGGTGCATTGTAGGTTCAAAACATACATTGAAGTAAAAGAAAGGTGAAGAGAAGACAAAGAGTATGAGCTCTTACATTTTATTTTTACAAAATCCTTTGAAAAATTTTATAATTTGTGTAATTCACTTCACTTGAGTACTTCTTTACTTAGTTCTATCAACTCACTAAAGTGGAGGAAAATGTAAGATGACAAATTACTTTATAATTCCCATCTTACATTTTTGCTCATTTCAACATATATTCTCTTAGTCATGTTTAGGCATCATTTAGCCAAAATTATTGTCATGTATATATATATATATATATATATATATATATAACTCATAAAATCATTTGAATCTTGTCTTCTACCAAGACTTGAAAGTTAAAAAAATGATTATATCAAGGCACTAGAACCCCTAGTCATTAGCATCTAAGTTCAAATCTCAAATTTTGATCCTAACCAAATAAGTGCAAGAAGTTGAGTTCACTTTGGACTAAAAAGTGAAAAAAATCAAGAAAAATAAATTCTGTCATAATTGGATTAAAACTTTAAAGCACTTACACAAAACATTTATATGGTGTAAAAATATGAAATATATAATAAATAAATAAACTAGTTTTAAAATATGTAATTATTATGGAGTTCATCCCATAGTGTGATGGTTAAGTGGTGGCATTGTTGTTGTGGTCACCAGGGTTCAAGTCTCCATTGGGCTATTGTGATCACAGGAACTATGCCTTCGTTGATCCAATGTGCTCGCAGGCTTGACCCACAATCCCATATTTGTGGCATCTGTAGTTCATAGCTCCAGGTTAAAAAAAAGTGCTTACAAACCAAAAAAAATGTAATTATTATATTACCCAAATAATAAAAATTTAGTTTTATATAGGATGTAAAAAGTGACATTTTTAAAAAGGTGTAATGGTGTAAATTTGCACCCCATGCAATTTCCCATTAATTTTCCTCCATTTTAGCCTTACAAGTTTGATAATGCAAAAACCCACCGCTTTTTCTCCACTTTTTTCACATGTCCTTATCGTTTAGCGTCAGTGAAGGGAATTTATGTCGAGGACGTGCATGCGCCACACTAACGTCCTGACAAGATTCCTACATCAGGAAATATTAAAGACATTATGATTCTCTATTTCCTACAAGCATAATGTCCCCCTATTGAATCTTGACTGCCGAGAATGACTATTTGCCTCCAAATTGTCTATTTGAATAAATTCTTTCATTCTATCAACTCTCTTGGCAATTTTTTTCATTCTCTCAAGCTCTCTAACACTTATTTCTTTATTCTCACTCTCTCTTGTTGCTACCAGCTTCATACTTGGTTTCTACAGTCTCTCCTTGCTCCAACACCATTGCTATTGCAAGTTCACGAAGCTCTACCTCCTTGGCATGGTGATATTGTTCTTTTTCTTCCTCTATTAGTCTTGAGCACTTCTATAAGGGAAGGTGATATTGTTTCTATTTGATTATTTGCATTGTCGTTCTTGTAGAGTAGCATCCAGGTTGTCATTTCTCTCTACTATATTTTGTCTTTTCTATCTACTTATTTATCGCTTTTCTACAATCTCGTTGTCTATTGGTTATCTGTGGAGGTGGGACACCAAAACAGGGGTTTGATTGAGGCAAACCTCATAACATAGCCCCAACATTTTTCTTTTTATTGTGTGTAGGTGATATTCGATTGATTGGAGTTAGCTAGAGAATTGGACCTTGAGTAAGTTGGCATTATTCTTCTCTCTTTTTCATTTCACTATTAGAGTAGCTTTCATAGTATTCTTCTTGTTGTACTTTGCATCTTTGTACATTTTTATCAAATTGTAAAACTAGAGCATTTGGGTTGTCAATAAACCTTGTGTGTTTCTGGCTACTACTTGACCCTTTGTTTGTACAGGACATCAGTGCATCTCTGAGACCAATGCGGCATGCTAAAGTCCAACCCCCACGCTAATGTCCTCTAGCAGAGAGTCATCTGGTCTACAATCTGAGACCTTTATTGTTGACTTACCCAGTTCCAAAAAACATTTGTCATAAGCAAAAGGGAAGAAAAGTCATGTTTTCCCTTCCTTTTTATCTCATCCCTTCCTTCTAAGTTTATTAGGTAGTATGAGGTAGTTTAGGGAAGTTCACTCCCTTAGGCTCTTTCGTGACTTGAGAGTCTTGGGGGTAGTGAATCCCCCTTCTCTTCATTTGGGTGAACCCAACGTGAATTGTCTTCTTTTGTCTCTTTGTGTCAAAAATCTCTCTTATGTCTTGGTTGTGTCATAGATTCATGTGTTATAAGACGTTTATCTTTGCGACCCAATCTATGACCTCTAAACACGATGTTGGAAGGAGCCTTCAGCATATAGGAATGAAATCTAGATAGGTCACTGCTTGCTAATCCAGTCTTCTACATCTTCTAAGCTAGTTCCATCTAAGTACGTGAGCATGTTCTCGTTTATGTGTATTCCTCTTGCTGAGAATGTGTGTTATGTCTTATACAAATTTTACCTCACATGATTTGTTACTAAACAAGGAGCCTTCCCCATTGTACGTTCCCGCTCAGATTAATAGAAACATAGTGATGCATGTCATGGTCGATCTGATGAGTCGGGTGAATGTGATAATAGAGGAAACCTTGTTCATAAACAATTTACATAAGAATAAATACAAAGAGTCGCAGGTCACTCTTCGTGCTCACGAGGGATTTTCTATTGCCCTTATGGGCACCAATTTTTGTCAATCTCAGTAGGACCCAAAGCTATTGATGTGTCATTTGTTGTGATCCCAAATTCTGACTTGTTCAGAGTTAGGCTAGGCATCTCATGGATAGCCTTTATGAACGATGTTTCCTCTATAATCCATAAATGCTTAAAGTTCCCCCATGAGGGCACTGTGAACGTGGTTCATGATACAGGCTACAAACCACTGGTGTCATGTGGGGAATTCACTTTGGATCACTTCTATCCCACCCCAATCGGACCTCTCCCTCTAAGGGGGATTTGTTATATCGAGCCTATGTTAAATATAAGACTGGAGGCTCAGTGTCAAAGGCTAGTTTTCATGTCTCTCCCTATGTTATTTTCGTAAAGGCCTCTATGATAGTGCAATAGCAAGTTGTTTCTTTTGCCCCGTCAAAAGGGAAGGAGAAGCTTGCTTGTGCTTTAGAGACTTCTCCTTCTACATCTTCTATTCCATCTCCTTCTATGTCCCAACCCGCGGTGGCATCCTTGACTCCCACTCCTATGCCTTGCATGGGGAGTGCGATGGTGCCCACATGGAAAAAGGCAAAGCGTCAAGCTTTTAAATTGCCTGTTTTGCCCATGGTTCCCCGACCCACCATTTATGACAAGGGGAAGAATTCTCATGGGGTTGTTTTCGTGTCTCGACATCTATGACCTCCGACTGTTCTTCCACCTACCCCCCGAGTAGTGAACAAGAAGAGGCATGTCACCAAGGCTCTTGTGTTTGTTTCTCCTACTATTGTCATTTTTACTCATGTGCCTTCTCCTCCTGCTCCTTCTTAGGAGACCACCCCTCCACCAGAAATGGTTGTGAGGGAGGCTCTTGTAGTTGAGCAACATCCTACGGCCTCTTCTCAATCTGCGTCCTCCAGTGCTCGTAGCCGACATAACCAACTAGCATCAAGTGCAAGCATAGACGAAATGCTTTAGCTGTGGAGCACGCCGCCTCACAAAAGATTGAGGGGGAGCCAGTTGCATCTATTTCTGCATCTTCTGATGTTGCTTTGTTTTCTTCTATTGTTCCTGCTTTAGTTCCCATTGCTTATGTTTTGCTTCTGATGGGTCTTGATGATTCTCACCCCCAAAAGGGTGCAAGTCTTCATCGTACCCTTTGTGGAGCCTCCTCTTTTGATGTCCCTATCGAACATCCCTCCTTTCTCGCAGCCCATTGATTTCCTCACACAAATGTGGTGTCTTCTTTGGATCTGTCTTCTTCCTCCACTTTCACTTCTTCTATGGGGATCCTGTATCCGTCGCTGAAGTGTAAGTTGGAGGATGACATCACCACACATGTGGGTCGTAAGAAGAGTTCCCCTCCTTTGAAGGCTATTTCTTTCTTGGCTTGTGTTATCCTTATGACAGAGGTATCCCCCACTTCCTTGGAGTTTTTCACTACCCCTTTTGTTGAAGTCAGCAATGACTCTCGGACATCTTGTCTTTCTCCTACTAAGTTGACATAGGGAACACTTGAGAAGTGCATGTTCAACTTGGTGGATGATATCCTAACTCTACCCTTGATTTTTGTGAAATCAATGACCTTTGCTTCATAGGAACTAAGTGAAGAAGACCTTGAGGGGCCTTCTTCCTTAACTCTTGTTGCAGGTGAGTCAGAGTGTACTGCCATTGCGGGCTCATCCTCCCTCCCCTTACAATGATCTAGATTGGGAGTAGGATGACCTACTGATTGATGAGGACTAGGGTGGTGCCTCTTCTACGTCTGTAAATTACATTTGTTTGTGTGTTTGTGTTCCCTCATGCTTATCTTTTTATGTTTGTGACCCTACCTGGAGGACCTTTGCTACCCTTGTAGGTACTTGGATACATACGTGAAAATTTGTCGTGCATTTCTTCTATTTATGTCATCATTCTTCTATGTGTTGTAATATTGCATTTCGATAATGGAGACGATGCAAAGTGTTGGGGGCATTTAGGCCTTCTTCCATGTTGACCCAATTTTTAAATTACTTTGTCTTCATGTGTCATTCTTCATGTTCTGAGCAATTTGGGGATTGATGACAACTCATATGTACACTACATTATATTTATCTATTTATATCTATGAATAGTTCTGACCCCGAATTCTAAGATCCCCTTGTCTCTTAATTTATGTCTTTGTTTGTTTGCTTCATGATGTGGTTTCAATGTGTTGTCCCTTGCGTGTGTGACAACATACCACAGATACATCTTTCCATGTGTTGTGTGCCACAACATCTTTTCCTCTCCTTTCTCTCCTTAGGATGCCATGTGCTCCCTTGTGCAACACATATCATCCTAAGGGGGGGATACCATGCTTTTCTAATTTTCAATAAGGAAAATTCTTTCAAAAGGATTCCTTGGTGTCAAATTTGTTTACAATGAATTCCTTGATAAAAGAGTCCCTTGTTGAAAACTCTCATTTTCCAAAAGGATGTATTCTCTAAAATAGGACTCCTTGACGAAATTTTCAATCAAAAAGGATCCTATAAGTGAAAGAGTCTGAAAATTTTCCTTTTCAAAAAGGAGTATTCTTTTTAATGAAAGATTCTGAAAAGTTTCCTTTGAAAAAGGAGCATCATTTCCAATGGATTCCTTGACGAAAGATATTTCAAAAGGATTCCTTGATGAAAGAATAACTTGCGGAAAATTGTGTCTTTCAAGTGGTGTGTTCTTTCAAAAGGGGCCCTTGGTGTCTTGATGTCTTGAAGGGTTCCCTACTGAAAGAACCCCTTTCTGAAAATTGCTTTCTAAAAAAGATTCCTCAGTGTCTTGATGTCTTGAGGAGGATTCCTTTGTGTCTTATATCTCATATTTGGCATTGTGTTTCTTGGTGTTTGATGCCTTATATCTCGGTGTCTAGCTTAGGGGCAACCTAACTAGAACCATCTTTTATGTGGTTGTCCTATAATGCAATTTGCAGCAGTCGCAGGTTTATCTATCTAATTAGTGTGTGTCTTGTGTCTTATCTGATCATACTATGTCTTATTATGTTGACTTGTCTCAAAATCATGTCTTATTGTGACTTGTGAAATTGTGTCTATTATGATTATCTTTTTCACCTAACATGTTTATCTGCAGCCTAACATGTTTGTGGTGAGATCGCAGCTAGTTTTGCAAGATCAAAGACTCGTGTCATCTTCGCATCTTGGTGGAGCTTCCTCTTTCACATCAAAGTATGTTGGATCAAAGATTTGCTTCCTCAATGATTTCAGTATATTCTCTTCAACCTCTTTCTACTTTAGCTCATATACACATTGACATGTATGCTCACTAAAGTGGGGAAAATGTAATGGCATAAATTTGCACTCCATGCGATTTCCCATTAATTTACTTTCATTTTAGCCTTACAATTATGATAATGCAAGAATCCACTGCTTTTCCTCCGCTTTTTTCATGTGTCCCTATCGTTTAGCATCGGTGAAGGGAATTTATGTTGAGGACGTGTGCATCGCGCTAATGTCCTGACAAGATTCCTATGTTAGGAAATGATAAAGACATTATGATTCTCTATTGCCTATGGGCATAACATCCCCCTGTCGAATCTTAACCATCGAGAACGACTATTTGCCTCCAAATTATCCATTTGAACTCCATTCTTTCATTCTATCAACTCTCTTGGAAAATTCTTTCATTCTCTCAAGCTCTTTAACACTTCTTCTTGCTTTATTCTCACTCTCTCTTGTTGCTACTAGCTCCATACTTGGTTTCTATAGCCTCTCCTTGCTCCAACACCATTGCTATTGTAGGTTCACGAAGCTCTACATCCTTAGCATGGTGATATTGTTCTTCCTCTATCGACCTTGAGTGCTTGTAGAAGAGAAGGTGACATTGTGTCTATTTGATTATTTGCATTATCATCCTTGTAGAGTAGCATCCAGGTTGTCATTGCTCTCTACTATAAGGTGTCTTTTCTATCTACTTCTTTATCGCTTTTCTACAATCTCGTTTTCTATTGGTTGTCTGTGGAGATGGGAACATTGAAACGAGGGTTTGATTGAGGCAAACCTCAAAACATAGCCCCAACATTTTTCTTGTTATTGTGCGTAGGTGTTATTCGATTGATTGGAGGTAGCTAGAGAATTGGACCTTAAGTAATTATTCTTCTTCTCTCTTTGTCATTTCGCTATTAGAGTAAATTGCATAGTATTCTTCTTGTTTTACTTTGCATTTTCGTACGTTTTTATCAAACTGTAAAACCGAAGCATTTGAGTTGTCAGTAAACCATGTGTGTTTCTAGCTATTACTTGACCCTATGTCCATACAGGATGTCAACATGTCTCTGAAACTCTAGCACAGTGTGCTGAAGTTCGACCCCCGCGCTAACGTCCTCTAGCATAGAGTCGTTTGGTCTGCAGTCTGAGACCTCTGTGGTCTGTTCACCCGATTCCAGAAAACATTTGTCATAAGCAGAAGGGAAGCAGAGTCATGTTTTCCCTTCCTTTTAAGCCTGTCCCTTCTAAACTTATTAGGTAGTTTGAGGTAGTTTAGGGAAATTCACTCCCTTAGGCTCTTCCGTGACCTAAGACTCTCAGGGGTAGCGAATCCCCCTTCTCTACAAAAGGTATATTGAAGGCCAAAACATGCACAAGTATGGCCAACAAAATAAATTACAAAAAAATTCAAAATCTTTTTCTGAAAATATGAGTATGATGTCGAAGATTGGTCAAGGTATTTTTAAAAAAATAGTAAATATTATTTTTAAGTAATGTTTTACTCATATTAAAGTTTTTTTAAAACCCCTTGTGTACAACCAACATAATTTGACCTAAAACAAGTTT
Organism: Sequoia sempervirens; assembly: GCA_007258455.2. NCBI lineage: Eukaryota > Viridiplantae > Streptophyta > Pinopsida > Cupressales > Cupressaceae > Sequoia > Sequoia sempervirens. The sequence goes on along the minus strand of VDFB02338372.1, from coordinate 3,009,304 downwards.
AACATGAAACATTTTTCATCATCTAGAGAATGATGTCTAGATTGACCAAAAATAAAAGAACAAAAAAATAGAAATTAAAAGTTACTAAAAAAATATTAACATATGTTATTTCACGTTTAACATGATTTTTGTCTAAAAATTAATTAATAAATATAAAAATATATTTAAAATTTTAAAAAATTACATATTTGAAAACTAAACATTGTCATTTGTAATGGGTTGAATTGTTATAAAAAATTTAAAGAAAAAAGTCATCAGCCATATTGCCAAAATCCATTCCTTCTAAAAATTTATCAATCCTTTTGTTTCAAAATTAAATAATAAATAAATAAATATGTTCAATGCTAAAAAAAATCTTGAATCTCTAAAAATTAAACATTGGCATATACACTGAGTCTTAATTTCATCAAAAAATAAAATAAATCATTCATATTGTCAAAATGTGTTCCTTTCGAAAAATAAATTGCATCACCTATTCCACAAAAAGTAGACCCATCTTCTTGAACTTACCTAATCACCATGGGATATTATCTCCCCCATTTTGCATTCTTGTTTCTTAGTTCTTGCATGCTTACTTTCATTCTATTTTTTTCAATTTGCTCCATTGTTGTAGAGATATTGAGTTCCACTATTGAATACCCATTTTAGAGCCTCCCCTTAGCTTATTTTAAATAGTGCCACTACAATTTCTCTTGTTCCCACCATTTTCCATGGCTTAGCTTCTCCCTATCATTCCTATTGACCTCTCCTCTTAGTTTTCTCCCCCATTGATGCCCTAGCTCCTCTTGTTGTAAAAAAAAAAAACCTTTCCATATCCTTCCTATCTCGAATCTAAAAATCTAAATCTTTTCTCATCAAGCATAATCCCTTAGAATTTTTCACTAACATTTTCATAGCCTATCTTTTCTCCACCCACTTGCACAACACTTTATTGTAGCAATCCTCCTACGGTTTTATTTCTTAAGCACTATTTAATCTTTGTACACACCACTTCAAACACCTGACCTAGGAACCTCACTCACTCCAACATTTTATATGTTACTCTTGAAGCTAAATTAAAACAAGGGATTAAATAAGACAATTTCCCAATGGCAAACTACTTTTTCCTTTCTCTAAAAGCTCTACTACAAATACCTCAAAATTGAACATTGTTATGAAAAATATATATGACTAGGAAAGATAAGAAAAATAAGTCGAGCAACTCCTAAAATTTGTACGGGATTCAATCTAAGGATACAAATACCTAGTATCCAAACAAAAGCACCCACAAGATCAAAGTTCTCATTATCCATTTAAATTTTCCAAATATGATCCTACAACCTTTCTTAACCTATTTTGAACATCCATTTTCATTCCAAACATGCTCTACCCCTATTTTCTCAATCTTTTGTTGAAGGTCATTATAATTTCCATTCGCAATTTTGTGTTTTACTATATTAGATCTAATCTAAGGTTTTTTTTCAAATTAAATTAAAATCTTTTTGTTTTAGTAATAATAAACACAAAAGAGATTGACTCTTACACTTAGTAGGGTTAAAATTTTATCATTCAACAACATATAAACCATTCGCAAAACATAACCACTTAGTGCCCAATAATTCATTACAAAGATCCTATTCATGATTACAAGAAACACATTTTAGTGTTGACCTGAACATAGAGCAAATAAATTCATTTTCCCTCCAATTCAATACAAAATTCCATTAAAATCATTAAATTCTTTCTCACAATATTACTAAATCACTTTCCATCAAACAAATTAACACAAATAATTCATTGTACCAAATTCAGCTATACTATACATTCTATATTGTTCAACAAGCCATAAAAAAATATGCCATGTGATCCAATTCAATTTTCAATCTAGTTCTCAAGTTAGTTTCCAATTGAGTTTTCAATTGATTTTCAAACTAGTATTCAATTTTCTAAAAGAGATGTTAGAGTTAGAACATAGGTTTTCATTAACTCACTCATTATTCTAGAATGACATCTATCCAATAGTGTAAACAAGGTCAAGAAGTTCCTCTAATTTCCAACTTACCTAGGTATCACCAACTTGTATAACCCCACCACCCAAGAAAAAGCACAAGATCTCTTAAAACAAGCAAATATTGGAATGAAAATGCTACAAGTTGTACCGAATAGGTCAAAGTCTATGTTCAAGTTATTTTTGTTGCATTTACTTATAGGTATTCCATAATCTCTCTCAAACTCCCCACTAAACAAGTTGTATTATATCAATCCAATTAGTGTTCAAGATTATGTATAATTTGTAATCCATTTGTGGCTCTATCTTACTATCTCTTTGATGGCGGATGATCTTTCCAAACCATAAGTACCTCAACAATCAAAATCTCAAACAATTGTGGCCTCGATTAGAATCACGAAGAAAGTCTATGAGCTAGAGGCTTCCATTGAGATCTCCTACATCATGCCATCCTAGGTGATTAGGAGTATGAAAAGATTGATTACTAAAAAAATCAACAAAAAAAAACTAAAGCCCATGATGTTACAACTAGGCTCTAATGTTATGTGTAATGCTCATAAAAATAACCCAAAGAAAACCTAAAACTAAGCTAACAATGTATAGGGCATCTAAAAAGTACCAATGTCTCGACAGACCATCCTACATGATTACAAAGCATGAAAGAATCAAATACTAAAGGCAAACTCAAACATAACCCAAGGGTCCTAATGTTACAGCTAGGCACTAACATCAATGTAATACCCTATAAAAATAATCCAAAGCAGACCTAAAACTAGATTAATATTTTTTTGGTGCAACATTGTATAAGATATCTAACAAATACCAATGTTGTCATGTGTGATTGACATGATACAACTACTATGTAGCAACAAAATAGAAAAGGTGACTAAGGGGAGAGAGTGCAACATCATATTGCATGCCTTAAATGGAGTGTAAATGGGATGGAGTCATCGCAAGGAAGAGGTATTGATGGCACACATCCCCATGTGTCTGATATTTAACCCACAAGTGGCACAATGCTTGATCTAAACCACCCAATTGCCTTGAATTTCATTGTTGAATATTGAGAGGCTCCTCATAAGATCAATATGGTGAGAGGTTAATTTGGACTTTGGTCATATATGGGCCTATCAAACATTATGACACAATTTGTCTTAGCATGCTAAAGAAATCTTTAACAAATCTTGGAGTCACTATGAATTTGGTCAATTTGCCTTATATTTGTGGGTTCCCTTGGTACCCTCTTTCATCAAGTAAAAAGTCTTAATAAAATTGACCAGAGTTAATAACGCATTACTCATTTGCATTTCTTTTGGCTGTTCCATATTTATAGGATTCACTTTACTGAAATTTAAATAATCTCAACAGAAAAAAGCATCGTAACATCATTAACAGTTGAAGACAGTGAAAAGTTGATAGATATTTAAAACCTCATTTGTTGAATTTCCTTTTTCTTTCAACCGTATCGACGTCAAGCTCTTTTCTAAAATTTGACGCTTTCACTTTGTTTTTTTGGAAATGTATTTCAAGTCCTGTTTCAAAAAATTCACTTTGAAATATTCTCTATTCAGAGTTTAACAAAAAAATTGCTTCGTTTATACATTTTCTAGATTAGCATTTACTCAGCACTTGTTATTTTCAATACAAAATCCTTACAGTGATTTGAAATCAGTTTGGAATCACAAAGTTTAGTTTAAAGAACGATCTCCATACCATTTTCCTCAAAGAAATAGGGTAACAATGGACTCAGTTAAAAGGCAAAGTAAACAGCAATGTACTTTTAATTTTTATTGATTTAAATGCTTTTACTGTACTTGGGATTCGAATTTGGCACAATATGTTAGTACAGCAGAACAGCCGATATTTAAAACGTTATAGCAAGCCTCTCAGCCTAATATCAATGTGTTAGGGTTCAAGCAGATTGGAGCAATAAACATTAACAATTATATGCAGATTAAATAACCCACAAATAAAAATGAAGAATAACACAAAAGAAATCAACACAAAATTTTAACGTGGTTCACCCAATATGGGCTACATCCATAGAAACTCAGCCATCCAATGATTTTATTATCCAGTGCAAAACATATTACAATCTCGTGAATACCATACCGCAACTTACATCCCAGCCGCTTATAACAAGCTTTTTGGAAACTTATAGAATTAGAGTTTTATAAAGTCGTTTTTCATTTGTCGGTTAACAAAAATTAACTATTGACCCTTTGACATGCAAAAAAGGGAAAAAAAATTCCGGGGGCTATGCCCCTAAACCCCTGCTCTTGGAGGTTGCCGCCCTCAAACCCCCGCTCAGGGCCCGGCCCGGGCCCGAACCCCGGCAAGGATACATTAAGAGTGTATAGTATTTGCAAGATCAGTCACCACATACCAACAATCTCCCACTCGGAGACTGATCAGGCTCCACACCAAACACAATGTAGTTACTAATCTCAAATTTCAATTTTATCTATAAACGTAACAATTTGTTTTTGTTTTCAAGTTACAAATAGAGACAAACCAGTAGTCTGAACACAGAATATATTAATCTAAGAAAAAGGGCTGGGATATATGGAACAGTATTAAGAATGTGGAACAAATTCGCCTCATTAGAATATGTCACCCTGGTGAATGGTCCATAAATTACAGATATTACGTAGATAACAACTAGAAGCTAGACATGCAAGGAATAACACTCAGAGCAGAGAAAAGGTGAAAAGCTTCAAATTAGGCATCATAGTGAGAAAGAACAATAACGTTTTAATAATTTTATGTTGGCCTAACTTTTTATACAAAGTTATTTTTACAGCCTATGGTATTTACTAAAATGTCCAATCAACTATTTACTTTCAAATTTTAAAGCCGTAGCTTCATAAGACAAAAAGATATGTTGCAAAACCTTCGCACTGCAAGAGAATCCCAAAGATTCAGTTGATATCCCATAGGCACATCTCTCAATTTAGATTCAAAAAAATTCCATAGAAAACCTTAATTTGAAAGCATAAAACTTTGGCTTTTAACGATATAAAGATTGAGCTCCTAATGTTAAACAATGGATTCTCCTTAAAATTTAACTGTTCATTGTTTACTGTAATTTGCTCTCTTCAATATCAAGTATTGCTTTATCCGAGTCACTTGTTGCAGCATCCAAGTCATTTTCTTTAGGCAACAAACCAAGAAGGGGCAAAGGAATCAAGGAACTCATATTGCACAAAAACAACAAGAGTGTTAGGTTTGTGAAGTCATCTTTTGTGACACCCAAATATTTTGTGAGGCCTGCTCCAATTAGACCTCCGGTGACACTGCCCCCATTACTAATTGACATCAAAGTTGCAAAGAGCGTGGCTTCCATACCTGAAGGACATAATTTTGCAGCAAGTACCAATACAGGCATGAACGATGCCTGCAATAGAAAATTATAAGTCAGAAATCCTTTAAAGAACTTTTTAAATGTAGAACCCTCTCTTAACCAATAAAATTGCCATCCCCCACTAAGCATTTTGAATGCCTTCGAGAACAATGACTTGTTACAGAGCATAGACACTTAAAAAACATAATAAGTGTTCCTATTTTCATTTTTATTACAACCTAGAAAAATTAAGATTATTTCCACCTTTGTTGTTATCAGGTGGCAAAATCCAAAGAACAATATCATCCTCATCGTATCGTCTACCATGCATAGAGACGTCCTTCTACCTCAAGTAATTCAACCAATTTTTTCTTCTGTTTTCTTGGTTGAAAAGTTAACCAACTGCACTATTCACATCAACTACAGGATGTATTATGAATGCATATTCCTGTCAAGAGTATAAATATGGAACTGTCTAGTTACATATGGAAGGTAGAACAAAAAAAATTATTTCCCAAATCACAATACTGTTATGAGCAGTTGTTGTACCAATATTTTGGGCCCGAGGCTGATGCAATAAGTCGAAACATTTGTTTTAGTTCCTCCATGACCCCATGTGTGTGGTCCTACATTAATAGTCATAAGATTAATTTCCCTATATTAATATAAGATCCCACATCCTGTAAGACCATTTCGACAAGATGGTTTTTGGAATAATCTTGAAATGACTTGACTGAGTTCCACATCAGAGTTCGGGATTTCCGATTGAATCATTGTCATGCAAAAGTCATCTAGTGATTGATTCGTTCTTTTTTCTCTGTTTTGTAGCAATTTACAAATCATATATCGTTCACATAGTGGCATTACACTCCAAAAGCTCACAACTAATCACAACCCGCCACATTTGCCATGCCGTTTCCTATGCTTTTCAAAACGTGGTTATAAAATGTTTGTGTAAGCCTATCTTTGTTTTGGCTCATTTTTTCACTCAAGGTTAGAAATATTGAACGGAAGACTCGAAAATTTTAGCTTAGAATTAAGACTGGAAAGTTTTACTCGAGTGTGAATAGATTTGTTTTTTGTTTTTTAAAATGAACACTAATGAGGATTTTTCTCTTAATTTATACCCTTATGAGAGTTAAGGTAAAAAATATGGGGCTTTCCCTAAAGGCTGTGCTCCATGACGGTAACACTTCAGGATTTTTGGACCAGCCTTCTTTTTTTTTGACATAAACCTCTTAGAAGAAAGTAAAATAGCTTGTTACAAAAAACACTCTTCTTTCATAATTGGAATTTTTTTATGTACCATGTTTATTTTTAATATCTGCACTATATTTGACATAAAATAAAAAAATCAAAATTTTCTCTATTTTTATGAATATTATATGTTTTTCAGTTTCCCAAAATCTTGACAAGTTTCTCCTGTTTTAAACTCCATTTACACTTTAGCATGCCATGTCAATGTGATGCAAATGGAGTGCTACTACGATTGTTCCCATCTGATATTTTAATTTTTAATACTTCAAGAGTATAATAATTGTCCACATTCACTCCAGCTTCCTTGGTACATAATCCAATAAGCCATGAGAGTGTAGCCAAATAGTTTTGTTCCCCGGTTGCCATCCATATTTCTGCTGATATAGAGGCATATTATTCAATGAATTGCTACACCATTGTAACATTTTGAATACGCAGCTTCTTTGATCTTGAACTTAATTACCTTTTTTTATTGAAACTTTACCACAGAACTTCCAACTGGCATATATTTAATCAAGCCATCCCAGACTTAGTTCATTATCAGACCACCATAGACTTCACCCATAGAGAATCCTAGTCATGAACGGAGAAATTTCAGTTGGCATTTTTAACTTGGTTTACAGTGTTATAAAAAAGGTGAGTATATGATTGTGGACTGAATTTGAAGCTATTGATAGAACAGTGACTGTGGTTGTCCAATAGCCTCTTTACCATATTCAAAAATATGAATATCGTATCAATGATAAAAGGGGTAGAGAAAAGCCTCTTACAAATTTTCAGCACAGAATAGATATAAAAGGTGTGGAGGAAAAGCCTCTTACAAATTCTCAGCACTGGAAATTTAAGGTGGCATTTTTTACTTGGTCTACAGTGTTACAAGAGAGGAAAATTTATGATTGTGGAACATGAATTTGCAGCTATTGATAGGACAGTTGCTGTGGTTGTCCATCAGCCTCTTTAATACATTCAAAAATATTAAAACAATGATAAAAGTTGTGTCAACAAAAGCGTCTTACAAATTTTCAGCACAGAATAGAGTTGATCATTTCTTTACTAAACTTGGTGCCCACTAAATGTGAATCATTCTAGCCTCTGTTATAATCTGTTAAAAATTATATATTTTTAATTTAGCATGACAGAGTGGCAGATGCACACCTAAAATTCACTAGACTTTGAACTTTATAGATACTCCTTATTCTTTCCCAATTCATTAACCCCAACTTGAAATGACTTAAAGTAGTTTCTTTAGCAAATTTCCTTGGCGTACCTACATTACCATCTTCAATATCAAAGGATGCTATACCTAGTAACTATACCAAGGATTTTTCTATTCATTTCTTTTCAGACAACATTAATATAAACAATCCATTATTTCAACTTTTTCAAAATAGACAAAAAATCAGACCTATGAGATGAGAAATCTCAAGTGCAAGAAAGAATTCTGTTGTTAGGGTAGGTAATAATGACTAGGTTCCTATGGAAGGAATATATATCTAACAAGCACGGGTTCTATTTAGACACAAAATTCCACAAATTAGGAACTAGTGACTTTATGAATTCTACTGAGGTCAGCGATCCTATACGAAATAAGTAATAATCAAAGTAGAAGAAAATAAAAGAATTTCCTTCTTTAGCAAATTACAGGAGATATAACAAAAAAAGTAAGGTTAGCATGGAAATTTATACAATGTATATTCAGAATTAACCTTTGCAATTACCAGAGTCCTTTCAGACACCAAAACAAAAAAGAACTGAAAGTATTGGCATGTTGTATTTACTCAGAAGCGCAATGTCCTAAGGCCAGATGTTTTACCTGACCAAGGACTGTCAGAATTAAAGAATCCCCAACTGCAAACCACTCATCACTAATACCGTACTGCCGATTAATGCCGGTGACAAGTATGATCTGAGCATTGCCAGGATTTTCCATTTCTATCAATAAATATTTGATTCTTGCAAAAGAGGAATCTAAGTATCTTTTAAGTTATGTGCATCTTATAATATTTCCTGTTAGTATTCAAACTACACACACCTGTGTCATGCCCAGACCTGCTCCAAAAAGAGTTGTCCAAAAAAATATTTTCCGTAAAGGTACACTCTTTAAGAGCCCATTATAAAGTGCAACCCCAAGCAATGAAGCAACGGATGTAACCAGCCTTACACGACCAAGGAACTCTGGCCCAAAACCCAGTTTATTTGTCCTGAAATACAAATAATGATCCTGTCAACAACATTGCTAATTCCTTAACAGAAAGTTCAAATAGAGCAAAATTTTACCATATAAACAACTGAAGAACACTTTTAAGTCAAGAATCTTAGTGACTCACGTGAAAGATAGTGTGATGAGCTAGTTGCAATCAAAGGCTAAGAAATAAGATGTAATGGCTAGCATTATTGTAGAAGAGGATCTCAAAGATGAACAGGTTCAGCAGACATCTCTATCGTAAGTCATAGTTAGCAAATCTTGATGACTGGTTAAGAATTTTTCAAGTGATTGCAATTTTATTGACACCAAAAAGTTCAGTCATTGTTTACAAGCAAATAATTTTTGAAAAAAAAAATCATAATATCTATTTTTAAAAATATTTCTTGGAGGCCGATAAGGGCGTGGTTCTGTGGTCAAGTCACTTGGTTGTAGTGATGGCCACCAGGGTTCAAACCCTCGCTGGGCCAAAGTGCTGCAGGCCTTGTGCCTTCGCTGGGCCAATGCGCTCGCGGGTTTTGTAGTATCTTGTGGTTTCTTGTACGCAGTTCATAGCTCTGGTCAAAAGAGTTTACCCCTAATAATATGGGTGCATTGCACCTTTTAGAAAAAAAAATATATATATATTTCTTGGAAAATCTCAAATTCTACAAAGTTGATTTTTCCATTTTAGGAGCCTTAATCAATTTGTCAATTTCCTGATTTTCTGCACCAATATTTGATGGAATACTTGCAATTTTTTTACCAAATGATTTTGGTTAACTTTGGTTTGAGTTAAAGCCCTGTGTCAAAATGCATGACCTTGAAATACTTGAACTAATGAAAATATTTTACAAGTATTTGTAGTCTTTTACAACAGGTAAACCAAATTTATTTTCCAGTATTAAAAAGAAGTGAAGAACTAATGATTTTCTTAAGTGTACAGCAATGACAAGTGAAAAACATCTAGGATACTTGAAACAATTAAATATTTTCAGCTTTCACAGTCAAAAGTTGTAATAAAGGATGTATTCAGAAAACTTTGAATTCCATCATCCAGAACTGAAACATCAACGAAACTCTTCTCTTGAAAATGTTTCTTTTAAATTGATGAAGCAGTTTATTTATTGAATTGTTTTGTGAAGTGCTGGTCAATGCAGTAGATGTTTGACAGATTGTAATAACATCAAGCAGCCTGAAATCAGTTTTAGTTGTGTATAAAATTTTGTACAGACATTCTGGGGACAAACCGGACACAATTTTCTTTGCTTTTAGAGTAGCTAGGTAGGATTGCTTTAGATTATTTATTAGCTGACGTTCTTGAATTCTGAATTTTCAAAAGTTCTAGAATTTTCACCATAGCTTGAGGTCTCATTGCCAGAGCTTGTTCATAAATTATTTATTTAGGGCCTTGGCACATGCTTGTTGGTGGTATGGGTAGATGATGGGACTGGAAGGACACCAGGAGGCTTGAAATTGGTATTGATAGGGTATTAAAAACAGAATTGACATGATCTAATGTCTGTTAACAAATTTTGGTGACAAGTTGGACCCCCTGTTCTTTAATTTTCTGAACTTAGAAACAGATATCATAGAATTGTTCAAATGGCTTTCATTATTGTGGTATTTTTAGCTTTCAAAAGTGGAGTTTGCTAGGTAGCTTGAGGTCCCATTGCCATATTCTTAACTCAGCTTAAAATGACAAAGTTGTGTTGAGATTGCCTGTCTTGGGTGAAAAGTAATCTCTCAGCAATCCGGTACAATATTTTCATCAGAAAAAACATTAGGGAACAGACCTTTTGGTTGTTTCATATTTCTGCTTTGTTCTGAGGTTTTTATTCCAGTCAGGTAATTTCTCCTATAATGCATTGTCAGTTTCAAAGCTGCAGATTTTAGAGAACCATAGTAATCTGCATAAATCATGTCATTTTTCTGGAAAACGGGTTTCAATATTAGATAGGAGGTTTAGATTGTGCTTTATATATCAATCCCCATCCAAGTATAGGATCTGGAATCCTGAGCTGATGGCAACAAGGGTTTGGAAGGAGCAGGACAGGAAGGAAGAAACCAAAGAGAACTGTACAAAATTTTAACTTTACATCAGAATCAATTCCAAAAGCATATTCTAATCACCTTGACAACTTACGTGAAAAAGAACATAGCAGTATCTGATTGTGGAGTTGCCTGCCATAAAAATATGAACAAAGTAGGCAAAAAGATGCTTGGTTGTCTCACAGTGCCCCACAACTGAAGAACAAGCTTTTTCGCACTTTCAAGAACACCCAGATTAATTCTAGGATTTTCTGGGCCTGCAAATAGCATTGAACTTGAAAATGGTTGTTCACGGACAAGAACAGCAACACCAGAAGTCATTAAAGGCATAAATGCCGTAACACCAAAAACAAACCTGCAAAAATAGATTCTTACTTTTGAGTTTTTGATTGTTTGGTCTTCTGATAATACCAACAATAATCTGCAAAGCATTCTTCCCTTCAATAAGATGCAGAAGAAAAGATCTTTTGATGCTTAACAAATGACAATCTAGTAACATATTGTTGATGGGCTCTAGGGCATTTTTTCCCCCAAATAAATGCTTCATAAATTTACAAGGCTCACCTTACACCATATGCCTCCACAAGTGAGCCACTGAAGTAAGCACTCACTATACCTCCAACAGCAGAAGAACCCCAGCATAAAGACTGAAGAGAACCTGAGGTATTTTGTGATTCCCCACGGGCTCTTTCTACAACCATTGAATCCACAACCTGAAATAAGTAAATTTAATTTCATAGAAAAATTAAATAAGCATAAATATTCTGGGAAGTACATGCACACCTGTAATTTTAAAAGAAAAAATAACATAAATCAATCAAAGAAAATAAAATTCATTAACAGACCCTGAAATCATGATCTAGTCTCTCAGTTCCAGACATGAAAGGTGAATTCAGAAATCTGCACTATCAATCAAAATGACACACTTGTTGGCATTGCCTAGATTTAGTACTCACAACATCTGAAAAGGCAACGGACAATGAACCAAGGAAAATAGAAGCTGCAGCTCCAAACATGTCATCAACAAAGGCAGCCATTAAACCCCAGGAGAACGCTCCTAAAAGCCCAGCCAATATAAGATATGACCTTCTTCGATAGCCAAACAGTGGAAAGGAGTCACTGCATCAAGCTCATAGTTTATAAGACAACTCAGCACCAAGTATTCAAAAATATATACCCCAAATTACAAACAAATAGGAAAGCAATTCTTGAATTTGGTATACCTGACAAATCCATAGAGAGGTTTGACTAGCCATGGAGCAGCAGATATTCCCGATATAACCGCTGTCTGCAGGTTGATAAATAGCAAGCAAATTGTCAAATGTGGCAAAATATTAAACTGAAACATGCATTAATTAAATGAGATAAAGAAATATTGCATTTTTATCTTCTTGCTATTTGCAATTTTGCAGTAAAGAGATCAAAACAAAAGGTTATCATCAGGCAAACATAATTTCACCAGTTGCGAAAAAATACTAACATAACAAATTTACAAAAGTGGTTTGCCAAATAAACACCCAAAAGTATATTCCTATCATCAGTGCACTATGATTTTTTGTAATAAGCAAACTTACAACCAATAATTATTATTCTCACAATTGCTATGGGAAATTTCAGTATTTGAAACATTTTGCCATGTATGGTTGAGGATTTAGTTAGTAATCAGAAAATTAGAAAAAATTCATAAAGAATTTTTTTTGTTGAGCTGGCGACACTCAGAGCTCAAACACTTGCCCCCATTTTTAAGCACTCCCGAGTGTGAAACTCAATCATCAGGTAAGCTTTCCAAGCTCCTGCTGTAGATGCCACACCCAGTGTGTGCTGCCACTGCAGCCGCACCCAGAATGAGTGCAGTTCTGCCAACCCAGGGAATTACGATCAGAGATAGGGGTCCACCACTAAATAAAACATTTTTTGTCTATGAAAGTAAAACCTCAATTCCATCACCTCTGCATACCCAGCAAGAGGTTTTGCCTTTCCCAAATGGAATGTGGACCAAAAGACTGGCAACTATGGTGCCATCTGTAACACTTCCAAGCTTCTATACATTTGTCCCTAAAATAACCTGTTTAAAGGAATGATTATTTTAATTCCTGCAATGGAATTGAAAGCAATACCAAAGTCATTTAATTAGTACTTTGAGCACTTGAGAGAAGAACCCATCATTACAGTTCAATCATGCAGCCTGTACAAGATTTTGTTCTCTTCCTTCTAATTTGAGGTTAAATAAGCTCAAAAGGAAACTGTAAATTGCATCTTCAGTATTAATTATGAAAAATTCAAAAAGGAAAACAACTAAAGAAGAATGAATTTGATAGATTTAGTTTCTACAAAGGGACTTTTTAGCTTCTACCCGGGATAACTACTATTACACATTTAAGAACTTCTAAAATATTAGCATATTAGGCTCCAAATGTATTGCATGCATTACATTTTACCATTTGCATATCACAATCAACAGGAATTTACCCCTTTTAGTTTAAAAGAATACTGTACAAGTTAATACTTTTAGACAAAAACAGAAAGCTTTTATATGAAACTAATCTAGCTTAAAATGCAGCTTATACTTGACATCATAATTTGTACATCTACTTTCACTACTAAACAAGAGTATATTGCATGATCATCCAATTTAAAGAAGGAAGATCTCGAGTATTATCACATTTTGAAACATGAGTTCTAGGCCAACACACAAAGTGTCCATCTCATTTAATCAACAATATCAGTTCATATAGGAACATTAATAGCAGAAATATAAGATAACTGTGTTTAGATAAACAAGATTCTGATCATATTTCCCCATGGTTGAAAGAATCACAAAAGATAAAGATGCAACATATACAAGTTACAACCGATATACAAAGGCACACATCAGTGTCAGCAAACTTGGAAGTCATCACATACCTCTGCTGGATCAAGATGAAGATGATCTTTCAGAAAGAAGGTCACAGCAAGACGAGAAAGGCCCAAGACACCTTGAACAAAGTAGACCATCGCAATAGCAATATTATCTGGTGACATATCCACACCAAAGACCTTTATTCCCTTGAAAACATTTCTTTTTTTGGGTGAAATATTTTCATCAAGAGAACCAAGTTCACAATGAGTTTCCGTCCCCACGGCTTCATTTTTCAAACTAAGCTGGCTCCTTGAAGAATTCAGACCTATACATCAAAACAATAAACATATTAAAAGTAAGTTCCGTATTTTGAAATATAGATGACCTCAGCATATTTGCAACCAGGATATGATGACTATACCGTCAATTTCAATTAAGAAACTCTCCACACAACATTATGCATTACACAACAGCACTGCAATTATAATTTTTTAGTAACCAAATGTTTCACATCGCTCCTTCTGAGTTAGCTGCAAACAGAACATATAAGACAAGCCTGATATGTCACTTCACAAAGACAGTACTCAGAATTTCTGCTAAGAGTCTTTTATGGTACTTTTCTTTTGTATTTTCATATTGTATAATCATAAACAATGTTGAAGGCTGCTTGTTGAAGGATACTTACAATGTTTATATAATATATAATTATATTTATGCATGGATTTAGAAGTGGACAGTTGATAGCTAGAGAGATGTAGTTATTATTGTTAGGAGATATGTCAGTGGTTTGGTAGTGCAACCACCAGAATAAATTTCTATGTATTCACAGCGATGATATGGTGATTGAGCCAAAAGCAGTCTCACAATGTCTCTCATGTTAGATCCAGCCCGGAGCTACATTCAAATCAGAATTTGAATAATATAATGATATGCGTTCATATTCATTTCTTGATTTTGTGAGTAGAAAGTTTATATTCTGTCACTCAATTACAAACTGAATGCACAAGAAACCTGGCAAGATTATAAATTTGTAAATATAACTAACATACAATCTTATATAACAGTTTCAAGATGAACATAAAATTGGTTAGAGTCCCATATTGCTGATGTCTAGCAGCAATGAACATTAAGAGACACATGTCCACAGGAAGTAGTCTGCTGATGATCTACACTCATTCTGCACTGACTTTGACTAGCTACCAACTTGTGTGATATGTGTGCACATGATTAATTTGTAGTGCTGCATCTTATTATCATGTGCAGGTACTTAAGTGGGATGGTAAAAATTATATATATATATGAATAGGGCATCCAAGAGAGGGGAATATCTCACTCCAAGCATGGCTAAGTGGTGAAGTTGAAGCATTACCACAAGGATAACCCAGGTTCCAGTGCCCCCCAAGAATCAGTGAGCAAGCTTCTATATGTGAGTGCAATACTTCCTTTCTAGAGAGTGGGGGACCATTTGTCCCATGTGTGTGTAATACTTCCTATCTAGAGACTCAGGCCCCTGTTCGTGTCCCAAAGGGTGAGGGTCCTACAGCCCTCAATGTGCCAATAAAACAAAAAGAGAGTGAAGAATCTCCTGAATTCATTAACAGGAACGGCTTCCATACATCATTAGAATGAGCCCTTTATAGACCATATAAGAAAGACAATAAAACTTCATTGATTCAGAGCAATCCCAAGGATAAAATCATAATTGAGCTAGATTTGACTGAAAAAAACCAAATAACAGATTGCTAAACAAAGCAACAGTTAGTAGTGGCCTGTGGCCCATGGCCCATGCACATCTAACCCCAAGAAACAAAAAGAATTTAAAGTTGGTTATCATGTTTTTTATGGGTTAATTGAAAGAAAGATCACTAAATTCAGGCAATTACCTAGATACTTGGAAAATTAGAGATCTTCAAGAAAGTTGGTCAGATTACACATGATTTTGCATTTCCACCTGGCATGACAATACATGATGCTTTCCTATTGTTTTAATGCAAAAGTAACATGCACAATCCTAGTTTCCTAAACATATCCCTAATTGGTCTACGATCTAGGTGGAACCATGTTGTAGTTAGCATAAAATGCCTTTGTAATGTTTTGTTAATCTGTTTGTATCCTACTATGTATTATTCACTTGTTAGCTTGTGGGTAGTTGTTAGGAGTCAGTTTTAATAGTTCCCGATGATTGTGTTCTGCTTGGCAACCATCAAGTACTTTAAATAGGCCTTCATGGTCAAGGAAAGTAGTTTTATCCTTGGCTGATCATCTCCAGTCTAGTTTTGTGTAAAAACTTCATATGAATAATGATATCCTTTAGTTACCCTATCCAGTATACATTGTTATTTATATTCATTTCTGTATGTACTAATCTTATCAAATAAAGGAGTAAAAATTGGCACTATTGCCTTAAAGAAATTGGGTCCAGTTTAAGGCATTAATGCCCTTAAACCCAAAAAAGGCAAGAATAGAGCACATGGTCAAAACCAAGAGATTAGATGACCTCTAAGGTGGGTGGAGCAAAGAGAGTGAAGAAGACTATAGGAGGTAACCGAAGAGACTCCATTAGTGCAAATTCAAAGCCAAAGTCCAGCTCAAAGCAAAAGTCAAAGTCGAAAAACCTTATGAAGGAAGAGTAAGTGGAGATAACTAAACATCTTCTCCTTACCTGAAGAAGCATGCATCAATATAGCAAACCAAGTTCAACGGGAGGAAATAACTAAATCCACTAAAGAGTGAAATGGAATCCAATGACTTTTTGGCAAACGAAGACCAAGAAGCATATGAGAGCAATCTTCAAGGCATCAAAGAATAGTTGATCAAAGCCAACTTGAGCTTAAGACGCCTAGAATGAAGGTTGGAGTAGAAATAATAGAGTTTGATGATCAAACTAGTGGCGTTTGAACTATTGAGGTCTCTAGAAGGGTTGACGGTTTGGACGTGTCCAAAACTACCCAAGGAGCAAAGGAACATCCTAACCAAAACTTCCTAAGGAGAAAGTTTAAGACACTATAGATACATCAAGCAATGGTGACCCCTTCAACAAGTCCCAATGTTGAAAGGCAAAAACTACCAAGTTTAGTGAAGATGGATTCATAGATCCTCTAAGGCATTGCAAAGCTTGTATTAATATAGAAGACAAACAAGCAAACAAACCAAAGATATTTGTTAAGGTGTTTTCTGGCCACATTACGAGGAGTGGTGATAAATTGGTATAGAAACCTTCATGGTACTAAGAAAGTAGTGGGAGAGACTTAAGAAAGCATTTGAACAAAAGTTCAAGTTATTAAGGGATGATAATGAGATTCTGGAGAAAATCCATAATAATTGATAGGGTAAGCACAAGAATGTTTGAGCCTATAACAAGAGGCTCAAGGAGTTATTCAATCAATTGGAAAGACAACCAATGGATGGACTAAAGAAACAATGGTTTGTTGAAGGGTTGATACCCTTATGTCAAAAGAAAATGACAATAGTTCATCCCTCATCATATGAGAAGGCATACAATCAAGCCATGCATAGAGAGAGTAAAAGTAAGACAAGTTGTTTTATGGAAAGTGAAGAGGGTTTCGATTCAAGTGACAACAAATCTAGATCAATATAGGTTCTTCAAAGAGACATGCAAAGAATGATGAAAGAATTGAAAGACACAAAAGAAGAAGGTAGAGAGCTTTGTAAATTAGGTCACACCAAAACAAATTGTCCTAAAAGTAATTCTATGATATATGCCAAGTTGCAAGTCACCCCATTAAAGATTGGCCCTATATTTTGAAAAGTAAGAGTACACAAGAATTCTTTACACGAGGAAAGCAATCCACTCCTTTGAAACCACGAAATAACAAGAACACATCTCCAAATGCCTATCAATATCAAAGAGAGGGAGCACGAAGTTGGATACAATATCACTCCAAAGGTCGTCCCATTATATAATGTTGAGAATGTAGTGAATGGGTACACTTTCTAAAGGGCTAGCATAGAAACTAGAAAGAAACAATACTTTGTAATTCTATAATGGGGTGACTTGCAACTTGGCATATATCATAGAATTACTTTTAGGACAATTTGTTTTAGTGTGACCTAATTTTGAAAAGTAAGAGTACACAAGAACTCTTTACATGGGGAGAGCAATCCACACCTCTGAAGCTGTGAAATAACAAGAACACATCTCCAAATGCCTATCAATATCAAAGAGAGGGAGCACGAAGTTGGATACAATATCACTCCAAAGGTCATCCCATTATACAATGTTGAGAATGTAGTGAATGGGTACACTTTCTAAAGGACTAGCATAGAAACTAGAAAGAAACAATACTTTGTCAATGGTGTGGACCTAGGGACCAGGATGATGTCAAATGTCTGAAGCAAAAGGTTAGAATCAACCTAATTGATGTAGAAACAAACAACAAAGAATTATCAATCATGCAAGCCCAAGCCAAGAAGGCTGTGTACTTGGCACCCATGTAAAAAAAGGGAGACTTGTTGAAGCATGAGCAAAAAGAGGAGCATGCCATGGAAAAGGAACGTTGTTTCTCCAAAAAGAATGCAAGTATTCCAACCAACGAGCTAGAGTCAAACAAAATATTGCACGACAAGTATTACAAAGTTCAAACTATTACACCAATGAAGATGATAGACTTATAACAATTCCTCAACTTAGAAATGTTATAACTAAGGATGAAACAACACACGCCACCACCCATTTAGAATCTAGAAATAATGAAGACCCCATAACCTAACCTCCATTGTTGAGAGACCAAGTGATTGATCCAATGTTACTAACAATTAACTTGGCAAAGAAACCAACAATAGTGCAAATGGAGATACTTGGAAAGAATCTCACTAATACAAAAATTTATGGTGTATCTAGTGTAAATGTACTTCCAACAACACTTAAATAAATATAGGCAAGCCGACCATTTGTCCTCCAAGCTTTCAACTAGTGGGTGTAGACAAACAAGAAATCAAGGTACTTGGAGTTATAATGGCTCAAAAGGTACTTATTAGAACTCAAACATTTTTTATTAAATTTTGTGGTCATCTCATTACATAAGAAAGCATGCAATGTTTATCAAGGATGGCTAATAACCAAGGCCAACCACAACTGAAAAAATAATACACTCTCCATTGAAAATAAAGACAAAAAGTACATAATTGATCTAAAGAATCAAGCAATGAGGAAACAACTTCCTTAGATTCATCAAAATTTGACTCCGAAGAGGAATGGATAGAGAAGCATTAAATCAGTGTTCCAGAAGGACATGCCCCCCCCTAAAATTGCTATCTCTAGAGATGAGGACGTTTCCAAGACACTGTGACAGCAAGGAAATGTCCCCTTCGCTGTGCTACCTCACCACCACCAAATAGAAGACATAGCCAGGATGTGTCCTTGAAAGAGAGGCATCCCCAAGACCCTCTAGAAACTTAGTCACATTACTTGAACATCCTAAAAACTTGTAGCCATCCCCCACATCTAGCACTTAAAAAATGTACTTTTTTAAAAGGCATTTTTTGAAATTTGGCCCACTAACTATAATCCTAATAGTCTAATCAGCCCCACCCACACCCTAAACACTCAAATAAGCTATAAAAACTACATAGCCATCATCAATTAGACCAATGATGATGCTTCAACTTTATTGTTTTGATTAAGATAAAACAAGAAGGGTTCGCACCCATTACAAAACAGCCATTAAGGCAAAACAACGGGGGCTCACAAGAGGTGAGACAACAAGAAAGCAAAAGAAAAAAAGCCTAAAAACCAACAGCCAGCAACCAGCATAAACGAAGTTAGGACCAGCAGAAGACTAGAAGTCCAAGGAGACCAATTACTATTCTCCAAGAAGATGGAGGCCTTTTATGGCTTGCCATTCCTTGGTGAGGAACTAAAGTTTATCCTCAAAAAATAGGGCTTTTGGATTCTTTCTACCAATATTATCCTCGAAAGCGGGCAGCACTTTCTCCAAACTTACCTTTTTTTGGAGCTAGTAGGGGGGGCATCAACTTTTTCCTCCCTAGCTCTCTTTGCATTGCGGTTTTGAAGTTCTTGTTGAAACACCTATATAGGGACTGCCGTATTCTTCACAGCTTCTTTGTTGTACTCAATAACCTCCTACACACTAGAGAGAATCTTGTCCTAGTTGCAATGGAGTTTAGCAATCTCCTTTCTCAAGTTCACACAATCCTCAGGAGACCTGATAGCATTTTTAATTTACTTCTCTAAAGAGTGAAGATTTGGTTAGAAATACTAAAATAGTAAGGATTTCATGTTGGAGAAAACATAGCAATAAAATTACAAAAATGGCATGTACCATGAAACATGGTCTGGTCTCAAAGGACCCCACAAGGGGTGCTACCCCCACCAGCTACCATCCCCAAACCAAGGTCCTTCATCTCCCTATCCCCCCATTCCAAAACTCCATGGAACTATGAACATGATCAAGGCCCCATGGAGCCAAGCATCAAATGAATCTTGGAATTGCAATTGTGTTTGGAAGTTGAAACAAACTCCCTTGGTAGCTTGTTTTGCTGGCAAATAAAGGACTATGAAGTATTCTCATTAAACTGCAATTTTATTGAATCTTCAAAGATTAATGAAGAGGAACAAAGACTACATATGACGGCAAGCAACCATTTAATGTCAAAGAAACTCAACCAAGCAATTCCAAAAAGTTGAATAGTTCATGTGTGTTGGACAAAGTACATAGTTCACTATTAACAATTGATTCTAAAAAGGTCGAAAGCCATAGAAATAATTGACTTTGATGTTCCAACAAAGGCACCAAACTCAACTGAAGATCACAAAATTAATGAACATATGACTCAAAGCAATGAAATTAAAAAAAATAAGAGTTGGCGCCTAAAAGTACTTGTGCTAATGAATGTTACAAGGGACCCTATTTGTAGGGTGAAGCTAATTAGAGGTCTGAACAAACTAATGTTGAAAAATCAACGAATGAGTTGGCATTAGGGGTGAAATGCCACTCAAACCCAAAGCTAGTCGGTTCTCCCCAAAATGTGTGGTAGCAAACTATAATGAAGTGCCCATACATTTAGAAATTTATTTGTATATAATCGCAACAACAAATTACTAGGGCACACAACACTGAAGTCAGATCAAAACAAGCTTCTAAGGAAAATAATGAAAAAGGGAAAAGTATCATACAATGGATTGAAAAGAAAAGAAATGAAGTCAAAGAGGGGCCCCACATTGGGAAAAAGTAAAACTTAGAAAATAAATAAAGTTCCTAATTTATACACTATTTACAAGCAATGACAGAAAATTAAAATTAATAATCATAAAGTTCCTTTTTAATCGTACAACCAATCTAGGGCATTGAAAACATAAATTATTAAGTTCAAACAAAAAGTAAAAAATTTCAACCATACATTACTCCAACCTTTGTCATACATTCCAACTATTCTTTCCACCATATTGTCTCCATATGGAAAACAGTTTATTAGTTTTCTACCATATGGCCACATATTAATGACTTCACTGTACAATAATCATGGGAAAAGAAAATTCAAATTTATGATAATAAAGTCCCAATTTCCCCCCATCATATGGCAGGCTAAAAAGGACTCCACCATACAACATGCAAAAGAATTGTGATAGAAGCTCGCACTTCCGTCATACACTTGCACTAAGTTGGATTCACTATACAGTGCACACAACAGACTCTCTTCATTGTATGATCACTGAAGACAATTCAATCTTGGACCGTATGATCCCTGCTAACAACTTATAGTGTACAAATTCTCCAAAAACTTATTTATTGTACACTCTTCTCCAATCTGTTGTATGGTCCTCTAGCCTTCAGTCCACCACTGTGCAGTATGCTCAATCTGTTCCGGTTGTACGGTCTGGCAATTTCCACCATTTTACTGCTGATGTATAGCCCTTGTCTGTTTGTAGTGTTCAAACAGGATACGAGTCTTCTGTTTCGGCCAAATAGTCTCTCTTCTACATGTGGCGAAAACAAGGAGTTCTTGCAACAGGCTGGTAAATTGGGTAAAGGCACATCCATGGGGATATATCTGCAATGCCAAAAGTACCAATACAGTCATGTGAACATTCAGACTTGACTACTTGTCTATATGGTCCTCCACCACAATCCATTCAGTCATATGGCTGCTGGCAGGTTTATCCATACAATAACCTACATTCTGGATATGCTGATCATCAGGGTATACTTCATATTTTTTCCTTTCTACTTCCAACTGAAGAAACCAATGCAATGTTGATGATCAGGGTATATTTGGAATTTTTTCTTTCTAATTCTAGCTGAAGAAAATAATGCAAATTTAAGGTTAGCATTGCCAAATGCTCAACATTCCAAGGACCTTTTATCCATTTTTTGTTATGGAACATTCACTTGTTGTGGAAGGTAAAAGTTATAATCAGGTTGGAGTGGCTGCACAAGGGAATCAACCCAGAGGCCCTTCCTCTATAGCACCATCACAAGTTTGGAAAACTTTACCTGATATTACTTGATCTATGTTGTTCTATGCTGCTTGACTAATAATTTGACTTTTCTTTTTGGGGGGATGATGTAATTAGAGTAAAATGGCTTTGTAATGTTTTGTTAATTTGCTTGTATCTGACTATGTATTATTTAATTCTTGAGTTGTGTGTAGTTGTTACGATGTCAGTAATTAGTACTTGTCAATGATTGTGTTCTGCTCAGCAACTGTCGAGTACATTAAACAGGCTTCTCGTAGTCAGAAAGAGTAGGCTGATCCTTGACTGATCACCTCTGGTCTACTCTTCTGTAAGAACTTCATATAAATAAAGATATACTTCTGTTACTTCCTCTAGTATGCATTGTTATTTATATTCATTTATGCATGCACTAGTCTTAATAGATGAAAGTGTAAACAAATGTTACATGACTCGGCAAGGTAAAGTCCTAAGGAAATTATCAAGATTATTCCAGAAAAAATGAATGCAACATAAGCTAAGAACCTAAAGAAATAATGCTAAACAAGAATGCAGCAGAAAAATTAGAAACACAAGATGTTATATCAGTACCTAAGGGCTAAAAGAATTGCTTTGAAATAAAATGGAATGGAATGAGATACAAACAATAATCCTAGCATGTCTATATATACACATCTAAGTCATTCAAAAGAGAGAGAACCTGACAAGGCCGAATATAGATTACACAATGCACAAATAAGCAAGACTGTATGTACCATAATTAAGTATATAGAGATAGGTCCTGTTGTGACCTTTTCACACATTGCCCCATTGCAAATGGGGACCCTTTGTTTTTTGCTTTTTTCACCTTGGCGTCGCAACTGCTAATCACCAATCTTTTACAATGAAGAGTTTGAAGTCAAAGTCTGGAGTCATCACCCGAACCAAGTTGAGAATTTGAACCCGAAACTGAACGTGAACGTTATAGAAGTGCTTAGAAGACCCGGTAGACGAGGATCACCTGTGCTTTCACTCAATTCTGACACTTCCTATTTTTTAGGGATTCTGCGTTTTTGCTTTTTGCTTTTTCATTTTTGGCATTTCTGGACTAATCTGGAATTTACTATTTTTAGAAAGTTGCTTTTTGTTTTTTTCTATTTTTAGAAAGTGCTAGGTCTCACTGGCAATGGAGTCGAAAGTTTCCACTTTTAGAATAAAAAAGCAAGCAAAAATCTTAAAAATTCAGAAAAATTATGAGAAAAGCAAAGAAAAGCGCATGCAAAGGTCTGAAAAGCAAAGAAAAGCGCATGCAAAATCTGGAAAATCAATTGAAAATCGCACCTTCAAGGAAGAAAAATCAACAAAAAATAAAGTAAAAAGCAGAAAAATTATGGTGAAATTCGCCTAAGTCTGGAGAGGTGTGCCCCATAGAGAAATTCAGTTGAATCACGAAAAAATCCATTTAAAATTCATTCATCAAAATGAAATCCAATTAAAATTCGTCCATTTGAAAAGTCTTGTTAAAATTCATCCATTTGAAAAGTCTTGTTAAAATTTGCCCAAGTTCAAAAGAAATCCAGTTGGATGATTAAAGATTCCAGTTGGCGAATGTATCTAAAGGTGAAAATTGGCTAAGGCAAATGAAAATTCAAATGGGGACTTCAAGGATTCCAAGATGAAGTCAAAATTCACTTGAAAGGATAAAAATTCCAGTTGAAAGTCAAATTTCCAAGGAGAGAATTGAAAAATTTTCAAAGGCAAAGAGCTACCTTGGTAAAAGGAGAAAATCCAGTTGCAAAGTGGATAAGTCCACTTAAAGGTCGATTTTTCCAAGGCAAGGAATTTAAAATAACTTAAGTTTTTAAATAAAAACTTAACAGTCAAGCAAGAAGGGGCGGCCTTGAAAAATCAAAAGGAAGATAAGATCGTTTTTTGTGTTTTAAAACAAAGCAACCAATCAGAGAAGAGGTCGACCCAGGCTAATAAGGAAAGTTTTTATTATAAAAGAAGTGATTGAGAGTTTATTTTTCATTATTCACAAGTCAAATTTTCACACAGGAAAACTTCTCTCAGCCAAAGGTGTCCTTCTTCTTCTTCTTTTCTTCTTGAGCTGCAAGTTACATTGATTCCAGAGCAAAAGGTTGGATATTTTTCTTCTATTTTCAGATTTCTCATGCAACTGCAGAATCATAGCTGGCAAATTTGAAGAAGGAAAAAGTAATTCTTATCTTGGATTTGCAAAAACTTCAGTTTTCAGCTCTAAAAGTCCAGTAAATTGTTTAAAAATTCTCTAAATGTTCTTAAAAAAAAGATAAAGGCTGGTAAAATTTCATTTTATTAAAATTTATTCTCCAACCAGCCTAAGCAGTTGAGTTCTAGAATTTTTTAATTAATTTATTCTCCAGCCATAAAATCTTAAGCAACGCCTTCTTTGCAATTTGTGAATATTTTCTAACTTCGAGCTTCATAGAGGTGAGATGTCTGCCTCGAAGAATGTAGGAGGAGGAGTTAGAAAGAATCAACACTTGAAGAGGAAATGGCAAGTTGGAAGGAAAGTCCGCCCAAGCCAAGGAAGGCATGGCCCAAGGTTCATGAAGTCCGCCTAGCCAAGAGGAGAAAAAATTCAGAAAATTGACTAAGTGTTAGAAGGAAAACAAGAGGAATAAAAGGAAAAGTAAAGAGGAAGTGAATAAAATCTTTGTCCAAGGATGGAATTTGTCCTACATAGCATAAGCCGGATTCAAATTGAAGGCAAGTCCATAGGAAAAATTCATTCGAGCATCGAGATGGCCAAAATCTTGGCTAAATGTTGAATAATCCGCATGAAGGTGTTACAAAATGAATTTGAATAGCCAAAATTTGGCTAAGTATGGGAAATACTTCACAGAGAAAATTCCAATTTCCTCTATTGTGGCGAAAGCACAGAGGCATTCTTCTTCAAATTCAAGGCACTTGAGAGAATATTTAGACATCTTGGGGGGATTTCATCTACAATCCCAGACCTATTGAAGCAACCAGGGCAACTTCTTGAAGGATTTCATCCCCTGAAGAATTAAAGACAAACTCTCAATCAGAATCAGATGGTGACAAGAAGATTGTTCCAAACAAATTTCTGCACTTAGATAATTTCTTGACACAAATTGGATAGATCGGAGAGGAAATCCAAAGGAATAGCACCAATCCAACTCAAGGTGCTTGTTGGAATTTTGAAGCAATCAAGAAAGAAAACCTTAATAACTTCAAGTCTAAACATGTGCTCCAAGGCGAGACTTCCAATACAAGTGAGAAGAAGAAATCAAAGTCTCAAAGGAATCCAATATCAAAGCTAGGAAGAAACAAGCACAAAGGACAGAGTCATCGGCAAGGAAAATATTCTAAGGCAAGAATATGGAAAAACGAACAAAGTGACCAAGGTGAACATCCAACCTGCTAAAGTGGTGCCTTGACCAATCAAATTGTTCCAAGTCAGCACATCCAGATTCAACAACTTTCTATTTTATTGTGGGTTCATATTTGGCAAAAAGGACAAGTGTCCTTGAGTGTAATTTTCTCATTGGTCAAGAAGGAGACCAAGGTGAACATCCAACCTGCTAAAGTGGCGCCTTGACCAATCAAATTGTTCCAAGTCAGCACATCCAAATTCAACAACTTTCTATTTTATTGTGGGTTCATATTTGGCAAAAAGGACAAGTGTCCTTGAGTGTAATTTTCTCATTGGTCAAGAAGGAGTTAGTTATGGCAAGCGCTAATTAGGGTTTTATTTTAATCTCGGTCGTTGATTCTAAATCAATCTTGGCCATTGAATTGTAATCGAGGAGCCTATAAATTGAGCTCACTCCTCATTTGTAAAGCATGGGAGCATGTTGCAAAACATGTCAAGATAAGTAATTGTTGCATACGACTACCAAAGTAATAAGTAATACATGCATTGTTCTGATGGTGACTACTTTATTTTGGAGTTTGCATGGTTCTTATCCCTCATCATAGTTTAGATTTTATTTCATGTATGTTAGAAGAATGCAAGATTTGATAAGTATTGATTTATGGTGAATCTTTCGCTCATACTTTCTTTGGATGAATGATTTTCGTTCAATGCGTAAAGTTAGCCTGAGCCTACTTTGTGGATGCTTAACTTTTGTCTAGATAAATATTGTTCGATTTGATGGTAATTATTCATGACATGAAAATCATAAGCACACTCCCTTGAAGATTACACCCACTTTGTGTAGTTGTCCTAAGCGTGGCGAAACAAAGCGTGGTTATTGGTTTCACCAAGTCAATACCGTCTCTTGAATTCTTAGGAAGTAAATTAGAACTTCTAAACCCTTATCTTTTTTTTCAGATTGTTTGAAAGACCCAAACAACAGAGCTTCATTGCCTAAACCTTCATTGTGAATTGAAGGAACCTAGCATAAGTCCCTTTGTGTTACCAGCATATCACAACGACCATTGAGCTTATCCACACGTCAAGACCTGACATAATGAACCTTGGAATCGCCATATGATCTTCTCGCAATCTTAGCATACGTGGTGGTTTTTCAAGAGAGGATAAGGTGTCTTTGGGCATTTTATTCTGATGTTTGGTGTGTCACAAAACACGCATCAACAGGTCCCCCTTAGGAGAAAACCTGGGTCAACATTTTACACTCCAACATCCCCTCTTAAGGTTGATTGTTGGTCTACTGTTACCTTACTCTGCATCATTCCCCCTGGAAGAGGATTCCTAAAGTCCAATTTGTGCATGAAGCTTAAGGATCAAATATTTACAAAGAGCCGTTTGAAGATGTCAACAAGCTGCTTAGCAGAGGAAATAAGCATTCTGAAATATGTGCCTGATGTATTGTAATTCATCTGAATGGTATTCAAGCTATGACTTTGGATGACTGTAGGGGCTGAATAAGGAAAACCAATCTGTGAAGGAACTGTCCAGAGCCACGAGTTCACACACTGCCTCCTTTGCAATGTAGCATTCCTCTCAGCCATCCAACTTGTTCTGGGGTGTAGCATGCCATGCATTGGCGAGTTATGTCATGGTCAATGAGGAATTGTTCAAACTCTATGCTAATGTACTCTCCCCCTGTCTGATCTAGGACATTTTATTATCCTATCCAATAGGTTCTCCACGATGGCCTTGAAGTCTTTAAACCTAGGAAAGGCTTCATCCTTGGTCTTAATGCAATAGATCCATGGGAATTAGGAGCAATCATCAGTGAATGTCAAAAAGCATTTGGCTTGTAAGACAGAAGGTATCTTCATCTGTCCACAGATATCTATATGACTGAGCTCAAGTGGAGCAGAAGTTCTATGAGCTAAGCTCTTTGGCAACACTTCTCTATGGTGTTTCCCCAAAATACTTTGCTTGTGTACTCCACTTGAAGGTTGGATGGAGGGAATGCTTCAAATAAAGTCATGCATGCTTATGTGCTACATAGATTCAAACTTGATCTGTTACAACCTATAATACCAAACAGAGTTTATGTCATCCATCCTTGCAACCATGATTGCATACTCTAATTTTTTACACAAAGGAATTCCCCCCCCTAGTTTGTACATCTAATCTACTTCATCACAATATCCAGAAGATACGACCTTGTAACCATCATCTATATCCTTGATAACTCATTTGCCCAGCCAGTACTCAACATTTTCATTGGTGAGTGTAATGTGATACCAAAAAATAGGTTAGAACCAACAGCTAGAATGTGAAGTACATCACCGAAAGTTATGTTGCCAACGGAGAATTACCCACTACCAGAGGTAGTTCGTTTTGAATCATCTCCAATTGTGATGTGTTCACAGTCACATTAATGAAGATAAGAGTAATTGGAGAGCAAACTCTTGCAGCTAGCCATATGTCGACTTGCTCCTAACTCAATCAGCCACTCTAAAGGAATCCAAGGATGGGAAACAGTATGAAAGGTGAGGTCAATTCTAACCAGAAACTTATCTCCACTGATTTGCTTAACATGCCACTCTAGAACACAAATTCTCCATAGGCACTCTCTCATCATGATAGTCTTGACTCTTTGCTTCAGTAGCCACACTTTTCTTCTTTGGGCAATCCTTCCCTAAGCCTTGACTCCTGAATCTAGATCCTTCTGAAGAGTTACCTCTACATATTTCAAATGGCCTGACTGCATGGGCCTAATTGGCTTAGCACAACTTCCCAAAGCTCCATGGCTAAGCTTGGAACTGAATGAGAGTTTGACACACTAGCTAAAAGTATGGCTCGGTAGACATCTCAATACAAAGGCAACACATATGAAAATTGCATACAAAGTTTTCATATTCAAGAGAAAGGTCATTGAGAAAAATGTTTATACACTCAAGTCCTTGTAACGTCCTCCAGCAAAAATTGGATATCAACATATATTCTATTGAAATGAGAGACATATTCTTCAACACTGACATACTCAGCAAGCTATAGTTATGCAATTGAGTTTCCAAGGGCTCAATAGGCTTCTCAATATAAACACAAAACATATGAAAATAGCATACAAAGTTTCATATTCAAGCAAAAGATTATTGAGAAAAATGTTTACACACTCAAGTCCTTATCATGTCCTCTGGCAAATTCAATATCAGCATATATTTTATTGACATGAGAGATATATTCTTTGACACTATCATACTCAATAAGCTATAGATTTCACAATTGATTTGAGAAGTCTCGTTGGGGCCAAACAAGTTCTTGAACCTTTCCCATAGTTTGGTGGGATCACTTTCTTCTATGCAATGGTACCTGAACTTATCATCCACAGCAAGAGTGAGAATACCATGGGTTCTCCCTATTTTGTCTCCCTTTACTTGGCTAAGATTTTTGGGCATAGATTGCCATCAGTGATACACATCCATAACCCTCCACTCTTCAGAAATGCTTTGATCTAGATCAGCAACGAGGCATAATTAGATCCATTAATTTTATCCAGGCTGAGGCTTGATTCCATCTTCTCTACATTTGCAGGATTAGCAAACAATAGCCACACGAATTAAAAGATCTTTGAACTTGCAAAGTGATAAGGAATTGCTGAAAATGCCATATGTGAAAGTTTTCGTCCATAAATAAGAGAATTGCTCCAATATAGCTTTTGTCAGCCAAATGGACGTCAATGTTAAAATTAAATAAACTACCCTATACGGACAAATTTTGTGGCAAACAAAATATGAAACCTTGTTAATTTTTTTGCTAATTTTGCAACTATATAAGTAGATTTAGGCAATTGGGGCGGGGGGCCTAGCTCGATTGGCTAAAGCATCCTGTTGCAGGCAAGAGGTCACAAGGTCTAGTCTCCCCCCAAACCCGTGGTACTGGAGGGCGTGTCACGCCAATGCCACCAGTCACGTGAAAAAAAGTTTACTGGGCACGCTGCAGTTTATAGGGGGACGGATACCCGACCGATTCCTACAGTCTAAAAAAAAAATTAGATTTAGGCAATTCAACCATATGCACTCTGTAGAGAGAAATTCTGCTGAATTGATATGATAGTGTCATGTGATGTTGGAATCACAACTTTATCCTTCTTTTGACTAAAATTTTAATCACTCAAACTTTAATTATTAATACTGTGTGGAAATTATAAAGATTGTTGCAAAGGAACAAATGAAACATGAGTTGAGAACCAAAAGAAACAACTTAAAGCAAGTAGCGCACACACAAATAAGAGAAACAAAATGCTATATTGGTGGTACCTGTAAGCTAAAAGAATCACTTTGAATATAATAAAATAGAACAAGATACAAACAATAATCTTAGCATGTGTATAAAGTATAAACACATCTGAGCCATTGGAAAAAGCGAGAGGCTAACATGGCTCAATATAAATTACACGATGCAAAAGATGTGCAAGGTCATGAGGACCATAAATAAGTACATAGAAATAAGTCCTCTTTAGGGTTAGACCTAAGTCAACATTATACACTCCAAAAAGTCCAACAAAAGCATTTTGGATCTGCTCAAGCAGCAGTGATTTTGGAAGATGCCAAAAGGGATCAATACCCTTTTGTGTTCAAATTAGTAATTACACAGTGTTGATGTCAATGCCAATCTTAATGGAGAGAAGGTGTGATTATCCCATTTTAGATAACTTAAAGTCATTTGTAAAGTCTTTGAGCAAATAGAGCACAAAAATCATTTTGTGTTAGCATGTCAATTACACAAAAAATATAATCTCAAGTGCAATGCTCTAGTTAAATAGGAATATACCTATGAACAATGTAAATCCAAATACTTCATGTGTTACGCTTAGCTCACTCTATTTCTATCATAATGTGAAAAGGTTCAAGACTCTAATTAATTATAAATAATTGCTCCAGATAGCTTTAAGGCAAATGGCAGGCTTTGATTTGATATTGGGGAAAAACAGCTGATTGATGTGAGAGGAAAAACCCATGCAGATAGATCACTGTAACCCAAACTCTTCTAAATAATCTATTTATATTTGAAAAATGAAGCTCAAACGCCAATAATGCATAATTCAATAGTGGAAAGTGCTGCCTTCCCTCTGGTCATGAGTAATTAGATTTGCACATAAATGGGTAGAACTCTTCAATTTAATCCTTCCAACTTAGTGTTATCTATAAATTGAACCCCTCTGGGGGCAGGGGCCCTAGCTCGGTTGGCTAAATCTTTCTTGTTGCAGGAAGTTGGTCACGAGGTCTAGTCCCCCCCACCCCCGTGGTACCGGAGGGGCGTGTCGCGCCAGCGCCACCGGTCACGTTAAAAAGTTTACCAGGCACACTGCAGTTTATAGGGGGTCGTGCTACCCGATTCCTACAGTCTAAAATAAATAAATAAATTGAACCCCTCTCCCCAACCACAATAGAATAAGAAAGGCTTTTACAGTTTGAAGTTTTATGGGACTTCCTCTCATTCTGTTGAGAGATCTAACCCAAATGGAAACATGCCAACTTGGAAAGTGAAATGTTTCAAATGGATCCAAGGAGCATTTTGTTTCAGTATCTACGAGGGTGTTTCTCTCCCCACTGTGGTTGAATAGGTTTACTAAGTTTTGTTGGGGCCACAAACATAAATTTTGAAGAAAAGAGCTTGCTTGTGGGATTCTTGAACTTAATGTTCTTTTCTTCTCATTCGGTATTTTAAAACTGGTTAGTCCCTGTAAAATAACCCTTGTCTTGCTATACAGCAGATATGATTGCGCCAAGAGTCGTGGTTCCATTGTCATATATAACTTACTATCCCCACGAAAATGGGGGACCATAACTTACTATCACTAAGAATTTGGTCTATAGACCAAAAACAGCCAAAATGTGGAATGCCAGAAAGTGAAAGATGCACAAGTCGCAAAGGCCCAAATAATATTATGTTATGAAGTACCTCTATTACTTCTAAATCAGATACAAAATTGTCATGTAAACTCTCAAAAAGTATAATAGCTACTTTGTGGTTCACTTGCACCCTCAATCATTTAAAATAGGTTTCCTTTTTGTTGCATTGAAAGGCTGAGTGAATATGAGGTACTTATATTCAAAACACTTAATCCAAACAAAAAATCCTTTTTAAATGTAGAGAAGTTGTTGTTATACTTAATTGTCCATTGAGGAATTTTCTAATTGGTTTACTTCTGTATTTCTTTGCTAACTAGAGCATTTTCCTATTTCTTTTTGTTTGTGCAAGTTTCTTATAGGAAGATCTAAGGACTTGATAGTTGACACTCACAGATGCCTACTGCATCATAAGTTGAATGCCAACTGATTAAAATTGGTCATCAAAGTGATTACTGACTACACAGTTAAAAATCCCACAAAAAAACTATAAATATTTAAGTTAGATGGTATTTATAACATAACGATTCACAAGTTCAACTAACTAAATGAGACCTGAACTGAATTTCTACAGAATCTAAGTTACATATTGCGATCTTTCATATGAAACAGCACCTTTGAATTTGACAAACTTATACAAAATTCAATGTGCTCAATGAGAGAATACACTGGTTTCATCTGATCATTAAGGAATCTGATATGTCATAAACTGGTTATGGCCCAGAATTTGGCATCTACAGATACACAGTCCTACGCCGCTGCCAGAAATACATTGCACTACTCTGGGTAGGCCCATGCTGGCAACCTGGCACCAAAGGCTCCACCATATCCATAGACCAATTTTAATTTATCTCTTAAGTAACCAAACGTTTTTAGTATGCCAAGCCTTTTGTCCATTTTTCCAATTTCAGCATTTAATTCTCATGCACTAAGGGTTGTACATATGAATGATGATTGCATAGAAGAGTTGTTTTCTAACACAAAGATAATTCTCATGTAGCGGCCATTTCTAACACACAGTGGGGCAATGCTCATGTAGCAGTTACCTGCTCTCGGGTGCTCTAACAACAAAATATCATGTTCACTCTCTGTAATGAGAACCTTGAAGCTGACTGGAAAAAAAAATCAGTCAGAAAATGCTTCAGCATTAGCAATATTTTAAAGCCGTTTTTTTCAGCTGGTAAAAGCTAATTCGGCTCAGATTCTTGTTACGCCGAGAGGTGTATTACAATGGCATCCACCAAAAAGCAATGTGTAAGGAAAAACTCTTCAGCTAGAAATTGATGTTCAAATGACATGCAAATCCATATCCACTCTTAAATCTTATCTTCTTATCTTTTGAAAAAAAAAACGCAGTTATTATTGTTAACTTCCTAAAATGAATTTAAAAAACAGTTTTCTTTTTATGAAAGCTGTCAGTTTTGTTTGAGATTCTGCTTTTTAAATTTTTTAAATATTTTCAATAAAACTTAAATATTATTTTAAATATATTTTAATATTATTTTTGGGAAGATAATCTGAAAGCAAAAAAAATGGTTACAATTTAAAATAGCATTCAATTAGGGTTAGGATTAGAGTTTTTGATTAGAGAAAAAATGATGAAAATAGGCGCCTCAACAAGGATAACTCTCGGTGTATTTTATATATATTAATATTTAATATATGTATGCTAGTAATAATTCTCTGGTGCTATTTAATATCAGCCATAGTTTAGAGATAGCAAATCCAAATAACTAGCTGGACATAACCATGCACTGTATGAAATGTTTTCATATATATAGAATAAATTTGCACAGTTCCATGTAGTTCATCTGTGAGTAGCATGTGATGATTGCCATGTTCATAATATTATCTACATTCAATAGCCTAGCAAACGTGAACCATAATACTTTTCAATTGACATGGTAATGATCATGATCGTGATCCAAGTTCAAGCCCTGCAACATGACTTCTAAAGCCAATAGCATACTAAAAATGGTATATCAATCATTGAATAAGACAGCATGGACTAAAAACCAAAAAAGCTGCCCAACACTAAATGTAAAATCATCAATGTATATCTATCTTGAATTTTGATCCTTCAAACTGTCGACCGGCAGTAAGTTGAAGTCTTCATTTAGCCCAGCTATGATCTCCACAGTAGCCTAGAGTTCTGTACATTTACCAGGTGATACAGAAAAAGGGAATTGTCAATTGAAACCAGGTTTCGCCATGAAGTTGAGGTCTACTGGGTAAGGGATGAATTTGTAAGTGGGTGACCGCATTTCAAGTTCTGACAGTGTAATAACATATCCCATAACGATAGAGGAAATATCACTGAAATCATATAAGTTCGAAATAGATGAGTGGGTTGAATGGGATGAGCTCAAGTAGTAAAAAGATTAGGGCTTTCACAGAAAACGCCCATGCTCAAATCTCCAATAGGCACTTTACATGTTAATATGTAGAAATGTTCAGTTTTTAAATTAAGTAAATTATCACATCCAACTCCGAGTATGTCTTACCCCAACAAGCAATGCCAGGTGCAATTCCTAGGTGAATTTGACATAAGAAATACCTCAGTGTCATGTAAGCCAAAGGACTTCCTGTAGAGAGAATTTACCGTTGCAAAAGGAAATATGACTGCGTGAGGTTGCAGGGTATTACATGTAGGTTATATTCTGGAAAATCAGGTGTCAATATAAGCGCAGTCTATAAGCTGCAGTTCGGAGCAGCCACCAAGTGATACAGAAAAGGGGTTTGTGAATTCAAAAAGATTTCATCCCATCGTTTATAAATCATTATTAAAACGAAACCAAAAAAATTGTCCAAAGGGTTATCTTGTAACAATATGTTCCCAGTTGACTAATCGCGCGTAGCAATAAACCCGATCCACACTAAGTCAATCCACACCTCGCTATCAAGAAACAATAATGCACCCCACGGCAGCCACAATAACAAGATAATAGGAGTTGTTCGGTTCGCTGACAAGCCAGACGACAATTTGGTCTACAAACCCACGAGGAAATTTATTTACTTTTATTTTATATAATTTTGCATCCCGAATTCTTTTATCTGTGAGTTTCAAACCCACAGAAACAAAAACATCTCTAGAAATAGATTTTTTATTATTTTTAAAAGTCAGCTCAAAATAATCCAACGTAAACTTACCATTTCTATAAAGTATTGAATTCCCTTTCAACGAACTTCCAGGAGCACGAACATCAACATCAACCTGAACCGAAGAATCATATTCTTCTGTTTTCTGAAATTTATTGCTAGCGCTGTTAATGGGCATTTGAATATGGGCGGCCATGGCCAATTCCGACCTCCGGAGTGAATTTCCTTTTACTGGATAACCCTTATTACCATCAATTACTTTAAATAACTTTAAATAACTTCCAATTTCCTGATATGCACGGATACCCAAAACTGGACTTTTCCTCCTTGGACATCCTCCTGACTCGCTGCAAAACCCACACAAGAGAGGAAAATAAGGAGGACATTTAGGATTTGGATGGCAGAGCCACAGTGTCATGGTGTAACATACATAAACAAATTATTTCAATTCAAACATCGCAGCATACCCATGGTGTTTATATGGAATTCATGCATGTCGAGTACGTGTTCATCATTTCAGCCAGCAATACGACATTTGCTCTATCTCAAAACGATTGGTCATGGTTTTCTCGTTAAAGTGCCCAAAACCCCAAACAAAATTCAAGCTTTCAGAGGAGAACTTTGCAATTTGGGTAGTGAGTGGTCCCGAGTTCAACTCTCCGTAGTTATAAGAGAGTTTCATCGTAATTGACTCTATACTTGTTTGACAACAACTCTGCCAGATCGCGCGCCAGACTATTTTTTAGGGATTTCGCTTGTTCTTTTGTGTCACCTAGTTGGCCTTCATATTCCATTTTATGGTAAACTACTAAATTTTACTCTGCGAAAAAAACAGGGTGTCTTGGATACCATACACAATTTTGCGTTACTAACTGTATCATTTGTTTTAAATAGTTTGAGAGTAGGGGAGAAGACCTAGTAGCCGCCCCCATTGAATAACTGCCAAAAAAAATCACTTTGATCCATTAAAAAACTTCATGTTATTGAATAACTAATTACAAAAACACCAATAGCAGCTCATTAAGTGCTAAAGTGACTGATTTAAGTGGATTTTAAGTGTTAAAACAGCTATAATTGATTGAAATTATAGCGAGCAGCTACTGGGACAGCCCTCTAAAAGGTGATTTTTTTTACCTCCGCGCGCATCGCACTCAATTAAATTGCCCAGAAGCTGAAACCTTAGTTATAAGCACTTAACTCATGTGCGAAAAAAACCCATAAATTTTTTTTCCGATTCGACATACGGTTTGAATTCTACGGTTGCGCGAAGTTAGCCCTAGCGGCTACTGGGTCTTCTCCCCTACAGGTAAAAAAATTATGTGCAAATTTGTCGTCAATATTTTGAATCATAGTCATTTATTATTAAGAGGAGGAGAATTATATTATCTAAGAAGAAAAGTGTATATTTGTGGTATTAATTTTCATTTTAAGTCACTTTTTAAGGTATTTTGAGTGTAAGTTTTAGCATTTAATTTTGATTGATTTAGTATTCTTTTAGCCATAAGTTTTAGTCAATTCTTAAACCCCTCTAAGATAATTTTCAATTCTCAAATTATTATTTTTTATTTTTATGGCACAAACTTGACCCTCATGTTCAAAACTTAAATTTCATGCAAAGCCCAAGTTGACCCAATTTCAACTAGCAATTCTATGCTAACTCTTACGTCAAAACTTTTGAAAAATATGCTTAGATTATATATAAAGGGACATCACTCCTAAGTCATTAACCACGTATCACTTAACATCAATTATCACCCCTTACTATTTAGAGTCACTCACTTTTAGCATCATGTCTCTCAAATCACTCTTCCCTAATCATAGAACCACACTTCATTAGCTACTTTAATTTCATCACCACTTTGTCAACAAATTCCAAAACCCCAGTTTCACATTAGATCATTAAATCATCACTTTCGCACTTGTTCCAAGTTATCCCATTCATTACAGTGTCATTTGCATTCATTATGTGTTGTCTTCCTACTTTTATCAAAATGATTGGATCTATCTAAGTACTTGGCATAAGGAGAACATCCTCATTTAGTAAGCTCTGAAAGGTGTTCATCAATACGACTAGTATTTTACTACAAGTTTAGACATCAAGTGGATTTTTATTTGTAGGTACAAAAGGTATGTAGAACACAAGTTTGAATCCATTATTAAAGGTCGTTTATGCAAGTCAAAGATCAAATCCACAAGCACAAAAGTGACCTAGGTTGGCACACGATCACAAAATTCACAAGTCACATTTTTTCTTGTTTGTTCATCTAAGATTATACATCAAATTCTAAATAATAGCCACCTGCCATAGTCCAACTTATCTCCTTTTTATTAGTATCAAGGTACACATTTATTCTTGTTATTTCATTATATTTTCATATTCGATTGAGTACATGTTTCTAACTTAGCGAGCTTTATATAGGGTAATTTGATTATTAGTGCCCATGGCATTTGTTTATTTAAGAGGTTATTTCTCAATTTCATTTTGGTGAACCTAAAACTCACACCCATCTAGGGTTTTACCCTAGGTTTTTTACTTTCTTTATTCAAAATTAGTATTTCCAGTTATTTTCATATATGATTTAGAACTCATTATGGTTTTGTAACCACCCTCACTTTGCTTCATTGATTTATATTGATTAGGGTTTAAATTTTTCATTGTTTACTACTTCTTTGATTTTAACCCACCCATCCTTTGATTGTGCTTCATTGTTAGATCTTTCATTTGGCTTGTATTTGGTGCAGGAGCATATGGGTCCATAGGCGATCCTGCATCGCCCAAAAATATTTATTTTTATTTTCTTCAATTTTAGTGTGTTGTGGTCTCTTTAGGCATCTCTTTGCATTGAAAAACATCTCATGTGATTTAATTTTCAAATTTTGAGTTTTTACTCTATTGTAGTTTTAAAGCTCCCATAGGCAATTTTACAGAAACAATTGTTTCTAGAAATCTATAAGAGCTCGATTGAAATCCTTTGGAAGATCTATCATTGGATGAATTATGCATAATATGGTGAAATTTTCATGACCAAATTCCTCATGGTTTGGGAGAAATTAAAATCAGAAATTTTATGCTAGAAGGCCACAAAAATAATTAATTTTCAAGATTTTTAAATGCCACAGAAAAATACTTTAAAGGGAATCATCTTAATGATATTATTCACATCTTGACAAAGTTTCATGTGAATATGAGCTTTTGGGTAAGAGTCATGCAAAAAGTTGGTTTTTAGCACTAGTTGTGCAGCATTGAAGCCACATTTTTGAATTTTTTTCCAAATTATCTATGCAGTCTTAGAAGGTAATGTTTGATGGATTTTATTTATCTCATATTCATATTTTGAAGCAAATTAAAAAGTTAGAATGGGCAATGGCAGAGGATTTTAAATTATTGGCGTAATTTTACTTTTTCTCCATGTAATTGCTCCGGGTGAAACAAGAAATGATAATTATTTCTCTTAGCTATTTCAAGGAAAAATTTAGAGTTGCAGGTGTGGATATCATCATTAATGTGAAGACCCAGGGGTATGGATTGGTAAGAGGCAAGTGTTTTTGACCCTATTGATTAAAAACTCTATGTTTAGACCTCCATTTTGGAGGGCATCTTCAAAAAAACATGAGAGCAGATTTGAATGTCGAACATAGAAGATTCTAGCAGAAATTTAAATTATTAAAATGTATATTTTATTGAGGGAGTGGGACGCCACTTTGGGTGAGCATTTAATTACTTTTTAATTTATATTTCAAAAAAAGTCTTAGAAAAAAAGAGTGAGGGGGAGTTGCAGGTTGCATGAAAGTAAGGTGGAGATGAGGACAATGGTATGGAAGTTTTGAGAGAAGATTTTCAAATCTTGCAGGAAGTAGAGATGAAGACTGAGTTTGAGGACAAGTGAGAGAGAATGGCCATGGAGAGCCAAACTTTGTAAGAAATGTTTTGTTGATCATATTATAGAATAAATATTGTATTTGTTTCAACATGTTGCACATCATTTTTAGATTTGAATGCAGTTGATTTTCTTTGTTTAACTTTTATGTTTTATGAGTTTGTGGATGGGTTGTTTCTTCTTGCATTAGTATTTGATCCTTAGCTTTAGCCTATGTGCATTCATATGTCAAGGATGCAAATATATTAAATGTTGTTTGGTGTATCTTATGGATCCTTTGAGGACCTTATCTCTTTTGTAACATGCCCAATTCTTACTCTATAGTTTTAGCCTAAGTTTTAACTCGTGAAGTGAATAATTCAAAGTTTTCAAAAACAAGGAAATTAATTTTTTCTTTTTTAATAACATAATTGCATGTTGCATAAATATAACATTGCATAAATGAAATAACATAACATAATTCTAAGTAAATGAAACTCATCTTTTCAAATATAGTTTATAATAGATTCGTGATCATATATTCAATTTCATAACTTATGAGCTCATCAAGGTCAATGTTTCCTTATCTGGATTAAACATATTTTGTTTCACAAATCTCGACATGTTGTTTGCAAGAGGGGGAGCATCACCCAAGCTCTTTACCTCCAACCATGGACCAGTTGTCCACCACACACCTTCCTAACTAGAAGTGGCCCTACCCTTCGATGAAGAGTTTGGTATGGGAACCCCTAGTACTACCTATCTGAGTATTTGGTGTTGTGTCCTACATAAAAAGTAAGGTCATACAACTATGGATACCTTCCAACTATGCATGACACTATTGACAAACTATGCAAACCTAGAGCACAGTGAACTGACAAAGTGTAAGCAACAACTTTTACACTTACTTTGGCCAAATTTTGATAAATATAATCAACCCACTTTCTAAGAAAGCGATGTTGTAAGTTCACCCACCTCTAACTTGACTTGGAAACCCTATTTACCTATGGTTAACACTTCTATTGGTTTGACCCAAAGGTTAACTATCTTAAACAAGATCTCTTTCAAAAGTGATGACACACTAATGTTGATTTAATTGACTAAATAGGTTTGACTCAATACTCTTGAATACCCTGTTATATACTTGTAACAATCTAGGTCTGGTGATTGCCTCTTATTCAAGTATTTACCCTAACACAAGGGAATAGTCTATTCTCCTAATTTTAAGGGTTTTGAGCT
Source organism: Sequoia sempervirens (assembly GCA_007258455.2). NCBI lineage: Eukaryota > Viridiplantae > Streptophyta > Pinopsida > Cupressales > Cupressaceae > Sequoia > Sequoia sempervirens. The sequence continues at coordinate 2,969,754 of VDFB02338372.1, read as the reverse complement.
TCTAAGAATGTAAGTCCTCTTCTCAATATTAAAACTACCATGCATAGGTAATAATAAAGAGTATATAAGATAATATCATTCAAAAGATAAAAGAGACATATTCACTTCTAATACATTTTCAAACCCTCTTGTTGAAAAGAAATATAAACTTATTCAAAACATTATAAATAACAACATTGTATTATTGGGATAATAACATATTCCCATACTTAGCTTCTCTTTGGTATTTTAATTTGACAAGTTGGTTGTTTAGGTTAAACACAACTTTAGAGAGATTTTAAACTTCCACTAAAACTCTCTTTCTCTCAAATACATTTATAAATAGTAATTCAGAATCACCTAATGCAAATAGGATTTAATAATGTAATTTAAGAAAACTACTTAATATACCCATTTGGTTTCCCTAATCCATATTATATCTTTGTATTTTTAAATTAGCTCTATGCATAAATAATCAAGCTATTCATGCATGCACTAATATACTTTTTCTAATAGCCAATATTTGCACATAATGATGGCATAAGAAACTCAGACAAATAAAGAGCTTTGATTCAAAATTAGAAAGAGAAGGAAAGAGAGTCATGTTAATCATGTCTGGATTAAAATGGCTCGACTTGAGATTTGATACTCCTTACTTCAAATCTACTTTATGATTCAGCTTTAACATGTTGCCTTCTCAATTTCTAGCTCTCTTCTCTTCTCTTGCACCTCTCCCTTACTTCTAAACCATTAAACTACAGCTGCCAAGAAATCTATAACTGAAACTAGCAAATTATCCTCACTCTTTGACTACTTGATAAACAAAATTTCAAATGCTCTTTACTCAAACTTCACTCTTCTCACAAACTCACCTATGCACTATACTTCCAATTATCAAACGAATGAACAACCAAATGATGAGAAGTTTCCCTCTATTTATACTAAAAATGAATAGAAAACAATTGCAAAACGGAAGCTCGATAGATTCTAACGCTACCACCACTCAAAAATCTGCTAGGTGTGTGGCTTGAGCTAGGCAACTCAGCCTTTAGATTACCACAACTTGCATTGGATTTAGTCAACATTGGGCCTCTAATCCCAATTGAGATTTAAGTGCTAAAAGAATGCAGATTCAGATTGAAAAAGACAACAAAGATAAACCATGCCATGGCTAGTTATGTGCAACCATTTTTTTTTTGTTTGAAGATTATTGTTAAAGAAAAAGTCTCTTAACTAGCATGTTGTAAGTCAAACTCAATTCAAACACTATTTCCAGCCTTTCACCGAAGTCGTGGGCCTCTAACTTTATAGCATCGCATGCCTTTTTCACTTCAAAACACCACCTTAACGTGGCTATGATAACACTTATCAAAGTACAATACTCAACCACTTTCGCGATAGAAATAATAAGTTAATGTATGCTTAGTTTGGTGCCTAAAATGGTGACCCATTACTTGCTTATTAATAGCCATTCGAACTACCATTTCATCAAGTATTCTCGTGACATATCTTCCATTTAATATGGCTACCAAATTATTAACTACAATAATATATATATATATATAGTATAATATATACATTAATGTAGTGTAGGAAAATGTACCAAACTTTGCATTTTCACTTTGTTTGGGTCCCCTCAATTAAACTAGACTTAATTATGCCTTAATAAGCCCTTATTTACATCTACAAGCCTGATAAATTACATTTTCTAAAGGGTAAACTCAACAACAATTAATGCCAACACATAATACATTACCTTGAGCAATGTGTGTTCCAAGAATAAGGACGTGGGACCCATTCGCCCATGGGAGAATGGGTCCTCCATAGGTCTTTGAACCCATTTTTAAAACATGTTTTTGGTGGTATTTTTATAATCCAAAATTCAAATTTCAATGTCAATTTGTAATGTTTAATTTTCAGGAAATTAAAGATAGATACCTATGAATACAAGATTATTTTATCAAATCAACTAGAAGTTTTCAATTAGATTTTTGAGAGACCAATCCTAAGAGAAAATATTATTATCAAGAGCATTCAAGAGTAGATTTAGCAAGCATATATAGCAGCAATCAAGATCTCAAGCATCATGTCAAAGTTATCAAGCATCATGCATGTTTTTGGAGCTAACATTGTGATGTAGGTTTCAAGATCCAAGTCAAGCATTTAAGCATTCATTCAAGTCATCAAATCAACATCCAATTTAAGCCATTTCATGCAAGTTCCAGTCCTTCAAGGATCCCCATTCAATGGTTTCAAATCAAGGGTTTGGTGAGTTGCAACATAGCAATTGTTCATTCATCATTCCTTTCATGTTTTATTGTTTCATTTCAAGGTTTAATTACCAAAACAGGGTTTGACCAAGGAAAATCCTCATTCAACATTTTTTTTTTAAATTCCCTCTTATGTTTGTGTTGCAGATCTTAGTGTGAAGAAGGATTGAATATCTCTTGAAGAGAAAGGTTGGAAAAGTTGTCAAAGTTGCATTTGTTGTCACCTTTGTTGTCAAGCCATGGAATCTCACTTATAGATCTCATTTTTGACTTTCTAACAGTGGGACTTGGGGGAATCGAGAGTGTAGACCCAAGGCCCGAGGTTCATGAAATCATATTTTAATTATTGTAAAAAGGACTCATTACCTAGTGGGCGAATGAGTCCTAGATAACTTTTCAGAAAGTGCTTTTGGTGACAGGTACACAATGTTTAACCCTTCTCAAATTTTCCAAAACTTTGTTGTTTCTCATAGTTTTATGCTTCATCTACAAGATCTAAGAGTTAGCTTGCATAATTATGGTGATTTACTATTTTTGAGTTTTTCTCCCAAAAGTGTTGTTCAAGTTGATACCCATGTCCTCAATCATAAGGAAACCAACATATTCCCCCATTGAGTTGACTCACCTAAGGGTTGTAATTCAATCCTTTGTGGGGATCTCATTTCATAATGAAATAAAGGAAAATAGGTCCATCTCACCAGCCCAACACACATAATTTTCATCCACCTATTTTTCTATGTTTCATTTTAGTGAACCCGACATTGTACAACAAAATTATGAAATTTGGAGTCTATTTAAACCATAGATCTAGGATTTTCACTAATTTGCATTGCATTGTATTATTTTTCATCTCATTTAGGGTTGTTAAACTTGCATTAGGTTGCATCTCATTTAGGGTTTTAGGTTTTCATTTTGCATCATTTAAAAATCTGACAAATTCAAAATTTTGCATGCATATTACATTGATTTTGCATAATACTTGCATATTAGTGTACTTTTCAACATCCACATTCAAAAATTGAGTCAAAATTATGTTTTAAAAAGTTTCATATTGTTCATCATTTTTCATTAATTTCACTTGCATTAGGTCACTTAAATCTAGAAAAAATTGTCATATAAATTGTTATGCCTTGCATAACCACCCCATTTTATTTTGGACCAAAATGGGTCCCCCTTTTTCTTTTGCTTTCATCACCTTTAGTTGTTTGGTTTGGTCTTAGGAGTTCTTTTGTTTTCCTCCTAGTTCTATCTTTTGTCCTATCGGATTTAGGTTCTGCCTCAGCTAGAGTTGGGTTTCTTTTTGTTAAAATTGAGTGAAATGGTAAAAAAAAATGATATATTTTATATGCTTTTGAGGACTAATGGAGGCATTGTTTTGCAAGATTAAATCATACCTTTGATGTCATTTCTCAAGGAAGTCAGTTGGAAAGCATGCCTCAATCAGATCTGGCATAAAACTCCTCAAAGAAGAAAGTCGGTGAGACCCTCCAGTTGTCTTGTCGACTGGTTGTTGTGTTATATTCATTTGAAATACACCGATCACCTAGACATTTCAGTTGCCATGAGTTTTTATATATCTCTCCATCGGGAGAAGTCTCGCCAACAGTTGTTCACAAGGCCGACGTCGGGGAGAATGGTTTACCTTCTCTATGATGTCTCACTGACCAGAGCAAGTCTTGCTGAAAGGGTGTGGCTTCAGGGAGAGGGCTTGCCGATCAAATGATGTCTCGCCAAAATGGTTTGAGTTCGGCATCAAGTCTTGCCAACAGGGGAAGTCTTGCAGAAATGGTTTGCGTTCGACATAACCTCTTGCCGATGGTTGTTAGTCTCGCCGAAGGATTGTGCCTTCGGTTGAATGTTTTGAGCTCGGCGAGATGTCTCACCGACAGATGGAGGTCTCGCTGAAACAATTGAGCTTGGTGTAATTTCTCGCCGACAAATGGAAGTCTTGCCAAAAGGGGGTGTCATTGATATGAAGTCTTGCCAATTGGGTGTGGTGTCGTTGAAGTGGAATGGTCTCGATGTAATGTCTCGATGATGGGGTAAAGTCTTGCCGATGAATATATGACTTCAGTAAGACTCTTGGCCGAATGGTTTGTCTTTGATATGAGGTCTTGCCAACTGAAGAGTTTGGCCGATGGCTTCACTCTTCGGTGTGACTAATGGGAACTCGCTATGACCTCCTGCCAACTGAATAATGTCTTGCCAAATGCAGATGTCTTGCCAACGGAGGAGCACAATGATATGACTCTTAAGGGTTCGCTATGATGTCTAACCGATAACGATAGTCTTGCCGAAAATTTTGGGATATCGATATAAATTTTGCAACTCGATATGAACTCTTGCCGACAGATGTAAGCTATGTCGATCGTTGCTATGGAGTATAATCGCATCGGTGAGACACAACTTGTGTCTCACTGACATGCGATTCTATTTGAACAACTTTTGATTGCCTAAAAATCTTACGTAGTGTGTGTTCAACCAATTAGAGGAGGCTGAAGGTGAACCCTTGGCAGTTTGACTGTTGTGACCGTTCTTGTGAAGAAGATCAACAAAATGTGAGCGGTATGGATCTGATCTATGATCAAAAATGATGAATCGATTCGATAGTCAATGGTGTTCATCTATAAGGTTCTAAACAGGAAAATTTGATGTTGTTCCTTAAGGGGGTCAACTTGCAGAAGGATCTAGAGCAAGAAAAAAGTTGAAAGGAAGAAGGGGCCACGAGTCTTAGTGAATAGTTGTGATGTCTACTGGAAAAGTTAGATCAAAATTAATGATAATGCTACTGAACATTCAAGGTAGCTTTGATGGAAGTTCAAAGGTGGACACGGGGGCCAGAAATTAATGCGATGGTTGAAAAAGATCTGAAGGCCACTCCTGAGGGCGATCTTTCACTGACATAGATAGGGGATACACATTGAATGCATCAGGAACTTTATTCCAAAAGATCTGAGGGCTGACCCTTCTAAAGCGGGATATTTTGCAAACTCTAAAAACAAGGGCCAACACATTCTTTTTGGCACATTTTATATATGACACTTTTGGGCCTCTTTGTAACAACAACAAGGAGAGTAGAGGAGAGAAGCAAGAAGCAATAGAGACCAGTAGTAGAGGAGTAGAAAAAAAAATAGATACATAGAGAGATATAGATTTTGAACAGTAGGAATTTTCTGAAAGATAGAGGAGACATAACTACATCTTATTTCTTTGTAATGGGATCTTCTTTTTTTCTTCTTGGTTAAGGTTAGAAGGTAGAGAAACTTAAGAGTAGCAATAGAGTATGACTTAAGTTCAGTAGAAAGAGGTGATGTATCTAGCAGATCCTCTTAGTATAGATTGAGACAATTTGAAGACATGGGTTTTCTGTATACTGGTGATTGTGCCAGATTTGTAAATGTTGTTTATCTATTTCACCAATAGTAGAAGCAACCAGATTTAAATCTACTTCATATTGTGTTCCAAAATGGTATTTATCTTGGGTTAATTATTTGATTTGGAAAGCTTTCAAGGAATGAAATTTTATCTTATGTTTTGTTTAAATAGTGATTTGCAATATGTTGTTGAAGTTAGCACTGTAAATGAATGAAACTGTGTGTTAATCACAAGTTAATTTTGTTCTACAGTTTTACTTATAAATTCTTTGAAAGGTAACAAGTCTAATTAAGTTAGATGAATTAACATTCTCTTCAGTTCACAAGCTTTGATTTATCTTTTTCTATTTCTTTAAAACCACCAGTTAAAGTAGGTTTAAATTTATGTTTGATATCAGAACAATCCAGAAGCTCAACACTAGCAGGCCCTTTGAACATTATAGTTCACATCAACCATTGAGTGAAATTAGCACAGTTGAGAACCGATTACCAAGACCTTGGGAGTTAGATATTCATGCGTTATTCTTTCTCTTTTAGGAGAGCAAAATAGTAATATTATGTTTACTGTTGTTGTGCTCCTCTGACCTATCAATAAAAAAATGGCCCTAGAAGGAGGGCCTAGAAGAGCAAGCTGGATAATACTGGGTTTTTCTCACCAGAAAGGTCCCATAGAGTTCTTTGATCAGCTAAAAACCCACCACCTTTGATATAACTCAAGACCCCAATAAGACATAAGATTCACAAGACTGGGGCAACCATCATACCACCTTTGTCAGCTCCACTCACTCCACTAGGCTTTTCACCAATACCCTAGTGGATACCTATCAATTCACCATTGAATCCATCTCAATTGCCAATACAGCTGGTTCAACCCATCCAACAGCTGGTGCAACCACCACCACCACCACCAATGGCATTTTTTCAAAATAATCCCTCTCCATTGGGGACTATTCCTAGAGGCTTTCATGATATGCCTAAGAATCCTGAGAAATTATGTCCCAAATACATTCATGGCAAATCAAGGAGTGCTGAAGAAAACATACAAGCTTTTAAGTACGCTTGTACCAGAGCTCAGATAGCTCACCATGATGTAGTTTGTAGGTTTTCCCTTATTCCTTAGGGGATATGGCATACAACTAGTATCTAAATCTTCCACAAGGTTCCATTCTGAGCTGGACAGACCTAGAGAATGCTTTTATCAATCAGTTCCGAGTTTATGTGGACCCATCCATTTTGTTCCACCAATTCACTACCATTAGGAAGGAGCCATGTGAATCCTTTCCCTTGTTTAATACTAGGTTTCAACGAATGTATAGGAGACTGCAGGATCCCTATCTAGTTATTGAGAATAGTGCCATTCAAGCATACTTCAGAGTTATAGACCCTTTGCTTGGCCTATTCCTACAAAGGACTTATCAGCCAACAGATATTGATTCCCTGTCTAAATTTTATCATCTAGCCATCAAGCTGCAACAACAAATCAGCTCTCAATAAGGAAGTTTGGGAGGAGGTTTTCCTTCTATAGGGTATCAGATGCCCATCCCAACCCCTTTATTCAATATCGTCCCGGGAATGTCTCCTTCCCATTATGGGCCTACATCTGAGTTGCACACTCAATCTCCTGTTTCGTTCTTTGCCAATGGAGTTCCTAATGTCTTCTAGCAATCACAAGCTCATCATATCCACATGGTCATCATAACCAAGCTGGAACACCCAATCATGTCAGTTAGCCACTTGTTGCTAAGACTGTTGAAAGTGAAAAGACAGTTCAACTCACAAACAAGGTGGAGACCTTAAAGAAAACTATGTCTCAAGTCACAAATGACATGGATTAGCTTAGATTGAACCCCTCTCAGAACCAAGGTAATTATCCTAATCAGAGCAATAACAATCAGAGTAATTACCCGAGCAACTACAATCACGGTCCAAGAAATTATCAAGGCCAAAACTCCCCTAACCAAGGCTATCAAAATCAAAATAGAGGATTTAACCAGAGGCCAAATAACAACTGACAATGGAATACAAGGCCAAATAACAGTGGAGTTTCTCACAATTATCAAGCTAATGAGGATAGATCACATACTGCAAATGTGGTTGACCTTAGTTTTATGACTAACTAGTGTAGGCTGCATGATACTGCAACCCATTCCGAGGTAAACTTCCCTGAAATGGAGAAAGTTGTGAAGATGGCACAGGCAGATGCCTTAATGTTCCAAGGGAATTCAAATAAAGAAGGTGGCTCAGTGGATACAACAATGACTTATGACCTCTTTGAGGAAGAACCTTCATTCCCAATGCAAAATGAGAATGGGCTAGAGGAAGATATGTATGATGCCCAAGCCTTTCAGACAAAGGGAGGACACTTTCTAAGAAATCAAACTAAGGGTCCATTCACCACATCAGCACCACCTAATCACATGGTGCCTCCAAATCAAAGTACTGATAATAACCCTCCTCCACCAAAAGGTCCACCTGACATACATAACAAAGGTAATTCACCTGGTGTTGTCAAATGTAATGCAAGCTATAACACAAAATTTGATATTGTTTCTGAGATGCAGAAATAAAAAACCTCTCTATCATATTTTGACATCCTAAAGTGGTGCCTTGCCCAATGAGAGATAGTGTTGAAAGCTTTGGAACAAGCTGATAAATCAAAAGGGAAAACCAAGGTGGCACCCACTGCAGACATGAACATAGCTTTGTATAGAAGCAAGGTAGGTACCCCACCATTTATTTTAAGTTGGAGAATCTGTGGGAAGAATCTACATAATTTCCTGTTAGATTTAGGAGCTTCTGGCAATGTTATGCCATTTTCTATATGTAAGAAATTGGGATTGAACCCTGTCCAAACAAACAAGAAGGTCATCCAACTTGATAAAATAGAGGTTAATGTAGTTGGGGAATTGAGAAATATACATGTGCAAGTAGGGTTTGACCCTAGGATTCAAACCAATATAGATGTTCTAGTAGTAGACATTCCCGAGACTTATGGTATGTTGTTGAGCAGAGATTTGATGAAAAGTATAGGGGGATATCTCTCCCTCGATTTTTCACATATGTGGCTACCATGGAGGGGAGTGTTTACGCAAATTAGGATTGAAAGTGAACCTCACCTCAAGCATATCATCACTAAGTATGATTTTCCCAATGAGGTAGCCTATTTTGAAACCGAGATAGGGGTTTATAAAAGAGAAGAAATTTTGACCTTTTCAGTTCTTGATACTAAAGATTTGTCAACAAAAAAGTTTCATGATCCCATGATTAATGAAAATCAACAGGCATTGATCAGGAAGCTACAACAGGATCAGTTAGTCTTAGGGGAAGATATTGATTTGCAGAGTCTTCTACTCCCTAATTGGTGCAGGGTACACTACCAAAATCATTCAGAATTAACCTTCCAACCCTACATCAACATTTTAAATCATGTTTCCCGAACTGAGGAAACTAGCCTAAGTCACCTTGAGGCTATTTCAGATCACTTCTCGTTTGAAGCCAAAAATGCAATAATGTTAACCAGTGATAATATGCCTTCAAAGGGAGTCCCTCCTCAAATTGAACTTACCCTGGTCACAATATTGGATCAACATAGTTACAGAGAACAACCCCAAGGTCTATTTGATACCCCTACACTCACAAGTATACCAAAACCCAAGGGATTGATCAAAGATACAAGTGACTGTCAGAAGGATAGCCTTAGATTACATAATATATCTAAGCAGGAATTGGAAATTGCACCTGAGGAACCTATTAAAAACCTCTTACCAATATTTGATGCAAAGGATCAAGTGCCCCCACCTATGGCTCATCTTATCCAAACACCCATATATAACCTCAAAGGGATCAACTCTGGCTCATAATTAGCTATGGACCCTCACGTTTGATGGATCCAAGTCCAAAACAAGCTATGGTGTTGGGATTGAATTAACTAGCCTGAAAGGGAAACTTTCTTTGTTTCTTACAAGTTGCAATTTAGATGCACTAACAATGTAGTGAAATATGAAGCTTTAGCTCGGGGGCTGATTTTTGCACATAAGAAGAAAGTTACTGCTATAATGGTTAAAGGAGATTTAGAGGTAATTATAAATCAAGTACGTGACCAATACACATGTCACAATAAGAGGCTGGCAGCCTATAGAAATCAAGTATGGAACTTGATTGAAGACTTTGATGCTTTTGGGATTAGTTTAATCCCTAGAGAGGAGAATTAGATAGCTGATTCATTAGCTGTTGTTGCAAGTACCCTGGAACCCATGTAAGGCTCCAAGCTTAAGATATTCTCAGTAGAATTGATATCCACCCTGGTTGTTCCTGATAATGTCAGGAACTTTCAAGTCTTTGACGATGATCGACATATCCTTGCTTTTCTAGCAAGCTCAAATGTTTTTGAAGGATAGATCATCGATGAGTCCGACAGGGATCAAGGAGACTGGAACCCTTAAGACTGTGATACAGAGGGGGTCCTCAATTTAAAAAGTAATAGCATTCCCAAGGGAATGGTGGCCTTAGAAATAATCTTTGATTCAAACCCAAGGGCTCGGGAGAAGATATCAGCTGAAGATAAAGGAGGTGAATATGAAATTGTTAACCTAGCTAATTTTGGCTCAGAAAGAAATGTCTACATAGGGAAAGCTTTCCCTAAAGCAATTAGAAAAGATATACTGAGGGCACTAAAGAAAGATGTTGTTGTGATAGCTTGGGGGTATGAAGATCTAAATACATTTGATGCTTCTGTGATGAATCATACTATTCCTTTAAAGCTTGAAGCTAGACCATTTCGACAGAAACAACGTCCCGTCAACACCCTGATTGAACCACTGATCTTTAAGGAAGTTCAGAAATTGCTTTCTGCAAAAATAATCTTCCCTATACGACATTCAACATGGGTGGCTAACTTGGTTCCAGTCTGTAAGAAAAATGGAGAGATCAGGCTATGTGTAGATTTTAAGAATTTGAATAGAGCTTCAGAAAAGGACAACTATCCACTCCCGTCACTGGACGAAGTCTTGCAGACTGTCAATGGGTCTCAAATGATATCATTTTGGATGGTTATTTTGGATACAATCAGGTGATTGTTAATTATGAAGACAGAATGAAGACAACCTTCACTACTAAGTGGGGAACATTTGCTTATAGAAGGATGCCATTTGGTCTGATAAACACTAGAGCAACTTTCCAGCGTGCCATGGACGTAGCATTCAAAGATTTGATTGGTAAATGCATCATTGTCTACATGGATGACCTGACAGTGTTCTCTAAAGATAGACTAAATCATGCTGCAGACTTGGCTAAAGTTCTTGAAAGGTGTATCCAGTATGGCATCTCCCTAAATCCTAAAAAGTGAGTGTTCGGAGTTTCTAAAGGGAAAATTTTGGGACACATAATCTCAGAAAGAGGAATATCGATCGATCCAAACCAAGTTGAGTCCATTCTAAAGATAGCCATGCCAAGAAGTAAGAAGGAGATGAGATCTTTCTTTGGAAAGATCAATTTTGTGAGAAAGTTTATCACAGGTTTTGCAGAAATTGTTAAGCCATTTAATGAAATGATGAAGGAAGATGCCAGAATAGAATGGAGTAACGAGGTAAAGACTACTTTTTCTCAAGTCAAACAATCCATTTCGGAAGCACCAGTCCTCACCAGTTCTGACTACTTGAAGCCATTTTATATTTATTCTTTTGCTTCTGATCACTCCTGTGTAGCTATCTTAACTCAACGAAGAGAGGAGGGAGGTGAGAGGCCAATTGCTTTCATGAGTTCTCTGTTTAAGAATGTCGAAGTTAAGTACTCACCTCTTGAAAAACAAGCTTTTGCACTAGTTAGAACTGTCAAGAAGTTCAAACATTACATCCTCCGAAGTCAAATTATTGTTGTAGTTCCTGATGTTGCTATAAAGTCTCTGCTTATGCAAAGCGATTTGGGAGAACGAAGGGGGAAATGGATGGTCATTTTGTAGGAGTTCAATCTAGAGATTTTCCCTATGAAACTTGTCCAAGTTCTAGGCCTATCTAAATCCATAGCGGATGCTGGTGAGAACATTATTTGTCAGCAATACACAACGCAGTCCTTTTCCAACGACCCTTGGTATGTCGATTTCATCTATTTCATGCTCAACAATCGGTGCCCAGAGGGAATGAATACAACTCAGAGGAGAGCACTGAGAATGAAAAGCTCCCATTATATGCTCAAAGGAGGATTGCTAAATAGGAAGAATATTGAGGGAGTTTACCTATGATGTCTTGATCAGCAAGGGGCTAAACATGTGATTGCTGAATTTTATGGGAAACATGGCACATGTCATGGTTCTGTAGATTCGTTAGCACATCAGATCCTTAGATCTGGTTATTACTAGCCATGTGTGTTCAAATATTCCCATCAACATGTAAGAACATGTCACATATGCCAAATTTCTGCATCAAAGGAATGCTATCCAACCATGCCATTGCAGCCTGTTTACGAGGTAAGGCCATTCACCCAATGGGCATTGGATTTTATTCGGGTAATTAACCCAAATTCTTCTGTAGGGCAAAAATTTATTTTGACTGCCACAAATTACTATACGAGGTGGATAGAGGCTATACCTTGCAAGAATAGCACAACGGAGGTGGTAATCAAGTTCCTCACCGAATGCATCACAACTAGGTTTGGAGTACCCTTTGCATTGGTATGTGACAATGGCTCTTCCTTTTCTTCTGTTGAGTTCATTTCATGGGCTTATGATCACAAAATTGTTTTGAAGTATTCTTCAAACTATTACCCACAAAGAAATGGAGTTGCAGAATCAACTAATAAAAATCTCTTGCGGGTAATTAAAAAACTGTTAGAGAACAATCCTAGGGACTGGCATACCCAGCTAAGATTTGTGTTATGGGCAGATAGGACTAAAATCAAGGTTGCTTTAAATACTTCACCATTTAAGCTAGTGTATGGCCAAGAGCATGTGTTCCCTATTCACTTGCAAATACCTATCCTTAAGTTTATGCAAAAATTTTACTCTAGTGATGATAGAATTGAAGTAAGATTAGTTGGTTTATTGAAATTAGAAGAGCAGAGAGATGCTGCCTTGCAACAATTCTTTAGACACCAGGCCATTGTCAAACGTTGGTTTGATAAAAGAGCCAAAATCAAGGCTTTCAGAATATCAGATCTTGTGCTACTATGGGATAAAGCCAATGAAAAGAAGGGAAACCAACAGAAATTTGATAAGCTCTGGTTAGGTCCCTATCAAATTGCTGAAATCCTAGGAGAAAATGCTTTCTGACTGAGTAGTTTAATGGGAGAACCTGTTCCATTGCCTGTCAATGGACAGTTTCTTAAGCATTATTTTGAGTCGTAAAGTTTGGTATTTTTGCTGGGCTATGCATATATGTAAATAATTTGTTATTCTACTTGTAAATAATTTTGTTGTTTGTTCATTTGTTCTTTCTTTCGTTCTGTTCACTTCCTTTGTTGTTTTGTGTCTGTCTTGTTTGGTTCTTTGGGGTTTCTTTGTTCTTTCCATCTTCAAATGGTGGGTTGTTATCTGAAGTATACTTTGGTTATTAGGAGAGAAGTGGTTTAGATATTTTCAAATTTTTTGATTGGATGATTTTGTCCTAAATTCGTTGTTTTATGCCCATTATCAATAAGAGTTGTGGAAAGTCTTGAAAACAAGGTGCAAAGTAAACAATCTTCATTAACTACCTCTGAATTTGTCACAAATCATCAAGATCATCTCCCTTTGTAATGGTATGTTTGTCCTAGAATGATAGTGTTGTAAGATTTGAGTGAAAAATCTGATCCCCTAGATGTTGTTATGAGGTCCATGGTAGTTTTCAACCAAGAACAGATGTCAAACATCTAACATATTGAGAAAAAATTGAATCAAATATCTAAAACTCCAAAGAGAAAAGAAAAAGAAAAGAAAAGAAGACTCAATATGAATGGGTGATTCCAGTATCTCTACCAGAGCTATGGACGCCTGACTGGCAATAGAGCAATGCTGTGAGAAAATTAGAGGTATCTCCGTCGGGGCTATGGATGCCTGACTAGCAGCGGAGCAATGCCTAGGATATCATTGCACAACAGCTAAAGGGAATCAACTCATGTAGTTCAAATCTTGCACATTGTTGTTCAAAAGATGAGGAAAACTTTATAAAAGGATGATGCACCATAAAGCACACACATAGATTCAGGGGTAGCCAGTGTTGATTTACATTTGAGATTCTAGCTACACCTTGGTTGTTAAAATTGGCCCAACTGGAGTTGTAATGTTCATAAACCAGGAGTTCTGGGTAGCCGAATCCTTTAGTTTCTTGAAAATGGTTAAACCATTTTTCTAGCCGAGTCACCATTTGTTATGCCTTGCATAACCACCCCATTTTCTTCTGGAGCAAAATGGGTCCCCCTTTTTCTTTTGCTTTCATCACCTTTGGTTGTTTGGTTTGGTCTTAGGAGTTATTTTGTTTTCCTCCTAGGTCTATCTTTTGTCATGTCAGATTCTTGTTCTGCCTCAGCCAGAGTTGGGTTTCTTTTTGTTAAAATTGAGTGAAATGGTAAAAAAAATGATATATTTTATATGCTTTTGAGGACTAATGGAGGCATTGTTTTGTAGGATTAAATCATACCTCTGATGCCATTTCTCAAGGAAGTCAGTTGGAAAGCATGCCTCAATTAGATCTGGCATAAAACTCATCAAAGAAGAAAGTTGGTGAGACCCTCCAATTGTCTTGCCGACTGGTTGTTGTGTTATATTCATTTGAAATACACTGGTTGCCCAGACATTTCAGTCGCCATGAGTTTTTATATATCTCTTCGTCGGGAGAAGTCTCACCAACAGTTGTTCACAAGGCCGGCGTTGAGGAGAATGGTTTACCTTCGCTATGATGTCTCGCCGACTAGAGCAAGTCTAGCCGAAAGGGTGTGGCTTCGAGGAGAGGTCCTACCGACCAAATGATGTCTCGCTAAAATGGTTTGAGTTCGACATCAAGTCTTACTAGCAAGGGGAAGTCTTGCATAAATGGTTTGTGTTTGGCATAACCTCTTGCCGATGGTTGTTAGTATCGCCGAAGGATTGTGCCTTTGATGTAATGTTTTGAGCTCGGGGAGATGTCTCGCTGATAGATGGAGGTCTCGCTGAAATAGTTGAGCTCGGTGTAATCTCTCGCTGACAAATGGAAGTCTTGCCAAAAGGGGGTGTCATCGGTATGAAGTCTTGCCGACTGGGTGTGGTCTTGCAGAAGTGGAACGGTCTCAATGTAATGTCTCGTCGATGGGGTAAAGTCTCGCTGATGAATATATGACTTCGGTAAGACTCTTGGCTGAATGGTTTGTCTTCGATACGAGGTCTTTCCGACTAAAGAGTCTCGCTGATGGTTTCACTCTTCAGTACGACTAATGGGAACCTGCAATGACCTCCTACCGACTAAATAATGTCTTGCCGAATATGGATGTCTTGCCAACAGAGGAGCACATCGATATGACTCTTAAGGGTTTGCTATGATGTTTGGCCGATAATGATAGTCTTGCCAACAATTTTGGGATATCGATATAACTTTTGCAGCTTGATATGAACTCTTGCCGACAAATGTAAGCTATGTTGATTGCTACTGTGGAGTATAATCGCATCGGGGAGACATGGCTAGTGTCTCACCGACATGCGATTCTGTTTGAACAACTTTTGACTACCTGAAAATCTTACGTGGTGTGTGTTCAACCAATCAGGGGAGGCTAAAGGTGAACCCTTGGGAGTTTGACTATTGTGACCATTCATGTGAAGAAGATCAACAAAATGTGAGCGGTATGGATCTGCTCTGTGATAAAAAATGATGAATCAATTCAATAGTCAATGGTGTTCGTCTGTAAGGATCTAAATAGGAAAATCTGATGTTGTTCCTCAAGGGGGTCAACTTGCAGAAGGATCTAGAGCAAGAAGAAAGCCGAAAGGAAGAAGGGGCCATGAGTCTCAGTGAACAGTTGTGATGTCTATTGGCAAAGGTAGATCGACATTAATGATAAAGCTGCAGAACATTCAAGGCAACTCTGATGGAAGTTCGAAGGTGGACACGGGAGCCAGAAATTAATGCAATGGTTGCAAAAGATCTGAAGGCCACTCCTAAGGGAAATATTTCACCGACATGGATAGGGCATGCACATTGAATGCATCAGGAACTTTATTCCAAAAGATTTGAGGGTCGACCCTTCTGAAGCGGGATATTTTGCAAACCCTAAAAATAGGGGCTGACACATTATTTTTGGCACATTTTATATATGAAACTTTTGGGCCTCTTTGTAACGACAACAAGGAGAGTAGAGGAGAGAAGTAAGAAGCAATAGAGACCAGTAGTAGAGGAGTAGAAAAAAAGGAGATACACAGAGAGATATAGATTTGGAACAGTAGGAATTTTCTGAAAGATAGAGGAGACAAAACTGCATCCTGTTTCTTTGTAATGGGATCTTCTTTTTTCTTCTTGGTTAAGGTTAGAAGGTAGAGAAACTTAAGAGTAGCTCAATAGAGTAGGAGTTAAGTTCAATAGAAAGAGGTGATGTATCTAGCAGATCCTCTTAGTATAGATTGAGACAATTTGAAGACATGGGTTTTCTGTATTCTGGTGATTGTGCTAGATTTGTAAATGTTGTTTATCTGTTTCACCAACAGTAGAAGCAACCAGATTTAAATCTACTTCATATTGTGTTCCAGAATGGTATCTATCTTGGGTTAATTATTTGATTTGGAAAGCTTTCGAGGAATGAAATTTTATCTTATGTTTTGTTTAAATAGTGATTTGTAATATGTTGTTGTAGTTAGCACTATAAATGAATGAAACTGTGTGTTAATCACAAGTTAATTTCGTTCTGTAGTTTTAGTTATAAATTCTTTGAAAGGTAACAAGTCTAATTAAGTCGGATGAATTAACATTCTCTTCAGTTCACAAGCTTTGATCTATCTTTTTCTATTTATTTGAAACCACCAGTTAAAGTAGGTTTAAATTTATGTTTGATCTCAGAACAATCCAAAATCTCAACACTAGCAGGCCCTTTGAACATTATAGTTCACATCAACCATTGAGTGAAATCAGCACAGTCAAGAACCGATTACCAAGACCTTGGGAGTTAGATATCCATGCATTATTCTTTCTCTTTCAGGAGAGAAAAATAGTAATATTCTGTTTACTATTGCTGTGCTCCTCTGACCTATCAACATAAACCACAGTCTAAGACCTAAAACAGAGAAGACATACAACCTAGAAATTGCATTTTTCATTTTTTCAAACCCTGTATAGAGACCCATTCGCCCATGGGAAAATGATTCCTTGAGGGCCTATCAAAACCATATTTTTTAGGTATTTATGTGGTTGACTGCACTTCCCATATTCATTCATAAACCACTATTTCAGTCTGTCAATTTTTGGGAATTTTTATTTTATGCATTAGGTCTAATCATCCATTGAATTTGGGCATTTCAAATTGAAAAAAAAGGTTACATTTCAGATCTATTGAGAAATTATTACATCAATTTTTCATTAAAAAAGTCTCTTTTTATCATACTTCATTTTCTATTTTCATATTTTGTTGAATATTGAACCACAAATTTTTGTAAGAGGTTGCTCTCTTACACTTCTAGGGTTTTTCACCTAAAAGGAGAAAGGTATCCCACAAAAAAATGGAGGTTCACTAAAGAGTAATGATAGTATGATTGAAATATGACTAAATGCAAAGAACTAATAAAAGTAATGAATTATTAATACAAAACCTAAGAAATGCAAATTGT
Organism: Sequoia sempervirens; assembly: GCA_007258455.2. Lineage (NCBI taxonomy): Eukaryota > Viridiplantae > Streptophyta > Pinopsida > Cupressales > Cupressaceae > Sequoia > Sequoia sempervirens. The sequence goes on along the minus strand of VDFB02338372.1, from coordinate 2,952,382 downwards.
TTGAAAACACATTGTGATATGCAAAATGACCTAAGAATGCAAGTAAACAATAGAAAAATTAAACAAGACTAGAGAGGTGCACCTGGAAAATGAAATTTGATGTAGAGAGGCTCTAGAATCCTATAGATTTGACTGGAAAGGTTAACTGGGACACTTACGCCAAGCTAGGCGACTTAGTCATGTTTCAAGGAGATTATGTTAGAATAGGTTTCTGCCAAATGGGTACTCAAAAATGTAAAAATCACTTTTCGGGTCTGGTAGTGAGACTAATTCACCATAAATGGTGACTTAGTCCACCTAAGAATATCAATAAATTTGGGACAAGAATCTATAGCTTTCGGTCTGCACTTCCCTTCCTGACAGGTGTCTGGTTCAGATTCTGCATAAAATGGGTTGAAAGATGTCCCTAAGATTCAATTAGGATTTGTTGACTTTGATGACTTTGATGGATTGTTGACCACTTTTTAACACCAAACTCTTTGAAAAATCTTCATACACGACCTATAAACACACATGTAAAAAGGGGAAAAAGGGTTAAGGGTTAGAGTATAGGGGTTTGTCTTGGTCAAACCAAAATTTGGTAATCAAACCCTAGATAATGAAATGAAATAAAGAGAGTATGATGAATGAACATGCAATGTCACAACTCACCAAACCCTTGATGTTGAAATATGAAGATATGCAACAAGATCCTCCAATGGATGCTTGAAAGTAATTAGAATGCTTAGAATGCTTAGAATGTTTGAGAATGATTAAGTAAATGGATGAATTGTTTGAGGGAATGAATTAGGGTGAAAATGAGAGAAAAAACCTTTATTTATACTTGATTTTCCAATATTCCCTAAAAATAACACATCACAAGCTGACCTCAAGGATAAGAGAATAAAATTCTGCCAAAAAATTGAAATTATTTTTATTTTTGTGCCTAGTGGGACTAAGTTGCCCTGGGTGGTGACTTGGTCCTATCAGGGCAATTTTACTGGGTGTCGAGAATTAAAGTGCATTTAATGAGGTTTAATGGGAATATTCTCAAAAATACACTTAAGTATGGCCAGAAAGTGCATTAAGGGGTCATTTAAACATAAGAAACGGTTGAATTAGTGATGACAAGTCTAGAAGAGCGTGAGAGTTTGTTACAACTCTTTACAACACTTTGAAATAAGACTTGGTAAGTGATAAAAGGGGTTATTTAGGTAAATTATAATGTAAGGGTCCTAGAAAAGTGTGAAAGTGGGTTACAACACTTCACAACACTTTTACAAGACATCCTAGAATTCTTAATGATTCTCAAGGGTCCAAGACCTAATGTGAATGTGTTGACCACATTACAACATTAAATCTAGGAAAAATCAAGCCAAATTCCATAAGAGAGACTCAAGTGAGTGTAAAAATGTCTAACTTTACAATTTTTGGTGACACATTAAGCCCCCACTTTAGTGAAAATATGAACTTGCTTCAAACTCACACTAAAGTAGCCCAACATGCACATCAAGAGGGAACCAAATGCACTAATGTTGGTAAGATGAGACAACAATAATCAAGAGGGATGATCAAGCCCCCAAGATTAAGATCCCATGGAAGAACAAGAATAAGCACAAAAGAACATACATGAAAATGATGAAAAGGAATGAAAGAGAGGAAAGGAGAAAGAAAAGAGAGTCAGATCAAGCTTCGATCATTTGTCCATCCTATTGTGGATTAGATCTAGGTTGTTTTTCTAGAAAAAGAAATGTATACTCACTCTAAGGAAATGGAACTCATGGCTGTCTGCCAAGTGAGAAGGCCTAAAAGGTGAGAAACATACACTTATGGCTGGTATACACTCACACACACACAAGTGGCTATGGGGAAAAGTCATGCCTCAAAATGGGGTTCTCGCTCAACCATACCAAAGTTATACCTCTTGATAACTTTAATAAGGTGCCACAAAAGAAAATGACATTTCGAGCTTCATGAGACAAGCAAAGCTTCATATGCTTGGAGCTCATGAACAAACACGATGGCACTACAGGCATGTAGGTTGTGTTATGCAAGGTGGCCATATAACAAATGCCAAATGCAACATGCAAAGAATGTTCAAAGGAGTCTTGCTTAGTTCATGCAAGGTCTTTAACTTAGGGAACATTGTGTCTAATGTCTCCAAGAGAGGACTAATCAAAGAATAGAAAATTCACAACTTAGGGGATGTAGTGCATCGCATCAAGCCACCAAGAGGAATGTAATATGCTCAGATAGATCATGCTTATGAAGGAAATTACACCCAATGCCATCCACAAAGTGACATAATGTATTGTATGAAGTAACAAGGCTGCACTAAGAACCAAGAAAAAGGGAAAATGCAAAAATGAATAATGCCAATGTATGCCCCCACTTTAAAGGAATTGCTACACACCTTACTCTGAGCAATTAGTTTAAACTAGCAAATTAAAAATGCAAAAATAAGACATGAGAGCCAATGTGGAAATCCCTTATGCCAAGGCATACATTTCTAATTAAGGTTGTGTCATGTGAAGGAAAGGAAAAGCAAAGAAAGGGGTTGCCTCCAAAATGAAAACACCACACATAAGGGATCTATGGATTTGGGGTTAATATGTTCTTTGCTGCAATGTTTTGTAAAGAGCTCAGAACTGTCATCATTCCCCAAATACATAGAACTAGAAGAATGACACAAAGAGGGCAGATACAAAGAAAAAGCAAGATCCATTTGGGTCAACATGGAAGAGACATAGTATATCTCGACACTTTGCATCGTCCCCAAAAGGAAAACACAAGCAAAAAGAAAATGAAAAGGCAAAAGAAAAATAAAAAGGAAAAGATTTTGGGTCAACATGAGAGAGACATTGCAGTCTCAATGCCTTGCGTCATCCCTAAAAGGAAAACACAAGAAAATGAAAAGTAAAAGAAAATGAAAGTGTTTTTTTTGGGTCAACATGAAAGAGACATTTGCGGTCTCAATTCCTTGCATCATCCCCAAAAGGAAAACACAAGAAAAAGAAAAAGGAAAAAGCAATGTACAACATATAGAAGAATGAAGGTACAAATAAAAGAATGTCACAAAGAGAGAAGAACATCAAAAGTCACGTTATAGGGGGGAACACATGACACACATGCAAACACACAAAAGAAAAGAAAAATAAAGTGCATAAAAAAGACTAGTAAGGCAGATGCAAGTCATCTTCCTCCCAATCATGTTCATGATGTACCGAGGGCAGGAAACTAGCCAAAGGGATAAGTACAAATTCCAAACTAGGGGAAGTACCAGGTTCTACACTTGTTGTAGGATATTTTTCGTTTAAAATCATGTAAGAGGAAAATAATGTGTTCAGATCATTATGCACCTCTTCCTCTATTTGAGTGATCTCATCATCATCATCCAGATTAATCACAATAGGAGGACAAATGATGATGTCCAATGAAGGATGTATCATGAGTTGTGGTTGTTGTATTGGATCATTTTGTTGTGATTGGGAAGGAGGGTCATCATGCATTACTTTTGTCAAGGGTGGATTTTGATTTTCTTTCTTTTCTTCGTTTTGTAACTTGAGAGAAAGGGCATGACATCTACACCTATAGTCTCTAACTCCTCTATTTATTTTGGTTTTATTGTCAAGGTGTGTTTGTGAAAGAGTGGGTTGATCAACCATTGGTTTCTTTTCTTTCCTAAGGGGAGGAACAAAAGAAACCATGGAAGGTTGTTCATCCACTTTCTCTTTTGCTTTATAAACTTGTTTTATATGAGGAGGCAAGACAAAGTTGTTATCATTATCTCTTGGTTGTTTAGATGATGTGGGGGAAGGTTCAGGTGTTCGATGAGATTGATGGGTTGGTTCTTGTTCAAGTTGAAGCATTGTTTCATCTAGAATAGGAGTGTCAAAAGTGGATGGGGACATGCTGTGGAGAGATAATTTGGAAATTTTCTTTGCTTTAAACTTTTGGTGAGCAATGAAAAATAAGTCTTTGCAAGGTGTGATAGGTTCCATAGGCTCGGGCCAAAAGGCTTCTAAGGAGAAGTTTCCTTTGGGTTAAAGCCACTATGGTGAACAATGAATATGTCATTGTCGAGTGAAAACTTTAAACATTTTTGTATGACCAAAGGGACACCTTTCATTGAGTGAAACCATGGATTGCCTAGCCACAAATGAAACTGGTCCAACTGTGGGATGATGGAGAATGTAATATCCACTATTTTAGGTCATATATGTAATGGAAGGATGATTAATCCTATTGTAGGGCAAGCAAAACCATTATGTGCTTTGATCCATGCTCTCTATTTATCATAATCATATTGATAAAGATCATGTAATACCAAAAATTCCTCAGTGATTGCATTCTCTCCACATGTGAGATCTATGAGTATCCCATTAGTGGGCTTATCATAAATACAACCGACTATGTAAAGAGGACCATCAGGAAGATTTGGAAGTATGTCCTTAGAGGAGAAAGTAATATCAATAGATTTCTTGGTTTGGCCCTTACAAGAGATAATGTCTATCACACCTACCATTTCATTCATAGGATTAATAATAGTGGTATGTGGAATAGGATTAGGATGTTCAATAGTTGTATGAACATTCATCACATCATTGTTTTGAGTTTCGCTAGCTTTGACAAATGACACATTATGTTTGTGCATTGAATCAGTGAAAATTTGTAAATTTTGATTGGGTGGGGCAATAGACTTATTTCCTTGAACATTAACATTTGAAATAGATAGACGGTCAGAATCAATGAGGTCTTACACAAGGTGTTTAAGACACAATTTTTTGTGTCATGTCCATTTTGTCTATGATAATGGTACTAAGTGTTGGGTTTAAAGGTTGGAGGTAAAGGCTTAGTAGAGTCAAGTGGTTTAACAGTAGGTAAAGTAATCATTTGTTGTTGCAAAATTTGGGACATTGTATTATGAAGAGTGTCTAGTAAAGGTGTAAACTGTCATTTCGGATCTCCATAACTATAAGGTATCATAGATTTAACAATTACTACTTGGTTGTTGACAGGTGGAGTTGGTTGTTGAGGGGGATTGAATTGTAAAAGTCCTTTGTTTTTCTTTCTAAAGGGTTGTGAATCGTTTAAAGTACCATGTTTTGATTTTTCAGCTCGGTTAGAAGTGGACTTTGCATCATGACTACTAATTGAATTGTGATAATCACAAAGGGTGGTACACAAATGCATAAAGGAAGGAATTTTCATCATTGTGAGTTTATCGTGAAGTTGAGTTTTCAAGTTTTCAATAAACATCTTTTGAAGATGCGGATTAGGAATCTTGACATTGATTTGAGAGTAAAGTGATTGATATCGTGAGTTAAAATTAGTTATCTTTTATTCTTCATGTCGTTTGCATCTCATCAAATCAGCCAAGGTATTCTTGGGAGTCATATGCACTTGAAAATTATTTATAAATGCATCAACTAGTTCATTGAATGAACAAATTGAATTGTTTGGTAAGGATGGGAACCATTCTAAGGCAATGTCTTTTAAAGACCTAGGAAAAAGCTTGGCTAACAGTTTATCATCAAGGACAAAGTCACTACATAGGGCTATGTAAGCATTGACATGATTAGAAGGATCTCCCTTCTTGCCATATTTCTTAAATCTTGACATTTCTATTCCTTGTTGCATCGTTGTTCACAGTATTTCTAGAGATAGTGGGCTGCTACAAACATAATAGGTGGGTGGTCCATTCTAGTTTTGGTTAATGGTGGATATTTGTTTTTGCATGGAGGAGATAGTTTGGAAAAGTTGTGTTATGAGAGGGTTAGTGTAAGTGGTATGAGGGGGAATGGAAAGTGATGATGGAGTGTATGTAGTGGTAGGGAAAGTGAATGAAATGATAGATGGTATGGTGGAAGAGGATAGAACATGCGATGCCACATAAGAATTAGGAATGCTAGCAGGAATAGTCGAGGAAGGTATCACATTGCTAACCTATTACATTATTGTTGTGACTTGAGGAGTGGTATAGGTAGGTATGGAAGCTACTGTTGAAGGAGGAGTATTAGGTCCTCCTTGACTAACCATAGTGTTTGTTGATTGAGATGTGCTAAAGGTGGGAGGAGCATGTTTGTGATATATCTCAACAATTTGTTTCATAATGTTTAGGCCTTCATCACTTCCAATCAGGAAATGGATGTTTTCTATAGCAAGAATCACAGTGGTTGAAATGTTTTCAAGACACAAGTTATGTTGAATATTTGTTAAGTCCTCATGAATGTTAATGACTTTGTCTTGTAGAATGTGATCATTTTATGTGTCAACTTGCATGTTATTGGAAGGAAAAGCATTGATAAAGGTAGGGTCCATGCCTAGTGTACTAGTTTCAATACTAGGAGTGGAAGCATTAGACAATCCAAGATCCACAATGAGTGTATTATTGTGGGATAGTATGAGTCTTGAGCTTCTTCTCACTAAGGTATTAGCAATAGGACACCAAACACTCATGCAAAGATTTCTAAATGTGGGTGAATTGAAATGCAATGAAACTAAGAGAAATAAAATGCTAATAACTACAATTCTGGAAATTGTAACAGTAATGCAATAACAGAAAACATAAATGTAGAAAATGCTCAAAAAATGCCAAAAATTACGATGCAAAATGTGTGGGAGGACTAAGTCGCCAGTGTGGCGAATTAGTTCCAGTAGTGATTTTTTAATGATTTTTCAAAAAATTTAAATGCAATTTGATGTTTTTCAGATTTACAGATGCAGATACAATATGCAAATGCAAAAATTTATTGTTTTCTAATGAAATATACTGCAAAAATGCAAGCTATATGAGCTTTTCATTAATGCAATTTTTAAAACTCTAGGATGCAAATTAAACAATGCAACACCTAATGCAATGTTGATGCAAGTTAAACCTAGGATGCACATGCACTTGAAATAAAAAAGAAAGTGCTCAAAATCTAGGTTCACCAAAATGAACCGTAAATTTTTGTAGGAGGTTGCTCTCTTACACTTCTAGTGTTTTTCACCTAAAAGGAGAAAGGTATCCCACAAAAACTTGGAGGTTCACTAAAAAGTAATGCTATTATGATTGAAATATGACTAAATGCAATGTCCTAAATGCAAAGAACTAATAAAAGTAATGAATAATTAATACAAAACCTAAGAAATGCAAATTGTTTGAAAATACATTGTGATATGCAAAATGACCTAAGAATGCAAGTAAACAATAACATACTTAAACAAGACTGGAGAGGTGCACCTAGAAACTAAAGTGTGATGTAGAGAGGCTATGGAATCCTACAGATATGATTGGAAAAGCTGACTGGGACACTTACGCTAAGCTGGGCGACTTAGTCCTATTTTGGGGAGATTCTGTCAGAATAGGTTTCTGCCAAATGGGTACTCAAAAATGTAAAAATCACTTTTCAGACCTGGAAGTGGGACTAATTCACCATAAATGGTGACTTTGTCCACCTGGGAATCTCAGGAAATTCAGGACAAGAATCTATAGCTTTCGGTCTACACTTCCCTTCCTGACAAGTGTATGGTTCAAATTCTATTAAAAATACCCTGAAAGAGGTCTCAAAGCTTCAATTAGGGATTTGTTGACTTTTATGGATTGTTGATCACTTTTTAACACCAAATTCTTTGACAAATATGCATGCAAGACCTGAAAACACACATGCAAAGAGGGAAAAAAGGGTTAATGGTTAGAGTATAGGGGTTTGCCTTGGTCAAACCCCAATTTGGTAATCAAACCCTCGATAAAGAAATGAAATAAAGCGAGTGTGATGAATGGATAACATGAAATGTCGCAACTCACCAAACCCTTGATGTTGAAATCTAAAGATATGCAACAAGATATTCTAATGGATGCTTGAAAGTACTTAGAATGCTTGAGAATGATTAAGTAAATGGATGAATTTCTTGAGTGAATAAATTAGGGTGAAAATGAGAGAAAAACCCTTTATTTATGCTTGATTTTCCAATATTCCCCAAAAATAACACATCACAGGCCAACCTCAAGGATAAAAGAATAAAATCCTACCAGAAAATTGAAATTATTTTGATTTTGTGCCTAGTGGGACTAAGTCGCCCTAGGTGGTGACTTGGTTCCACCAAGAAAATTTTACTGGGTTTCAAGAATTAAAGTGCATTTAATGAGGTTTAACAGGAATATTCTCAAAAATACACTTAAGTATGGTCAGAAAGTGCATTAAGGGGTCATTTAAACATAAGAAAGGGTTGAATGAGTGATAATAAGTCTAGAAGAGCGTGAGAGTTTGTTACAAATCTTTACAACACTTTGAAATAAAACTTGTTAAGTGATAAAAAAGGGGTTATTTAAGTAAATTCTAATGAATGGGTCCTAGAAAAGTGTGAAAGTGGGTTACAACACTTCACAACACTTTTACAAGACATCCTAAAATTCTTAATGATTCTCAAGGGTCCAAGACCTAATGTGAATGTGTTGACCACATTACAACATTAAATCTAGGAAAAATCAAGCCAAATTCCATAAGAGAGACTCAAGTGAGCGTAAAAATGTCCAACTATACATTTTTTGGTGACACAAATACTCTAAGAAGTTGTTACAAGCATATGAATATGAATTCCTCTCCCCTCTTTTCTTGTTTCTCATTGACCACTCTCCCCCTTTGTGTGAAACTAACTTAGTGAAAGAGAATACAACCATGGAAAATCATGACAATCAAGTTTGTTCTTCTCCTAATATCTCTCATATTTGTGAAGAAGATATTTTGGTGTTAGAGGAACCCATCTTTGAGAGCCATGATAATCCTATTTGTTTCTCTTCTACTTGGGAAGACATCATTGAACAAGAGGATGCCATAATTGATAAGCAAGAAAATCATAGTTGTTCTTCTCTAGATACCTCCCCTACTTGTGATGAGGATATCTTAGAAGACTCAACCATTGAATGCCATGAAAATATAGTTTGCTCCTCTCCTAAAAACTCTCCTATTAGGGAAGTTATCAAAGTGAAAGAAAATGACAACATTGACACATGTCTTTCAAACAATAGTAATGTGGCTTCATTAGATGAGGATGATGAGATAACATTAGACTCTCCTTCACTAAAAGATCATCGAAATTGAGGTTATGAACACTAGATATCCCTTGAGTCCTCCTATAAGTCCTATAATTATTGGACCTCCTAAGTCATCTCTTGAGCCAATTCTTACCATTTATTCACCCTCACACCAACACCAAGCTCAAAAAAAGCATGTGCTTATCATAGGAACACCTAAAAATCAACCATTATCCCTAAGAGATATCTTTAATTTTATAAGGAAACTTGATAGTAACATTGTTTCACAACAACCGAGTTACAATACCGTTGCTCACACATATAATACAAGGAACAATAGGCAACCAAAAACCAATCTTGCTTCATTACCATTGCCTCAACCTATCTTTCCTAGTGCTCCTCATTTTCCTTTACATAGTGGGAAGGAGTATGACCTTGTTGAACAACTTAAAAATACTCTTGCTAAGATATCCTTATGGGATCTTATTCAAGCTTCACCTAATTACCATAGTATGCTCCAAATAGCTTTGCAACAAGTTGTGGTCCCTCCTAGTAAAAATCCAAATGATGTAGCAACCCTAATTCAAGGTATGAACTTGGTCAACTTAGATATTACTTTCCATCAAGATGAGTTACCTCTATTAGAAGTACAAAAAACAACATGAAACTTTCATGATAGTGGCTATCAGTAATAAGTTTGGGATAAAGAAAACCCTTGTTTACGATGGCTTAGCCCTTACTGTGTGTAGCATAAACCTTTTGGAAAAGCTTGGAATGGATAAGACAAAGATTGAACCTAATTCTTTGTCCATTTGTGGGTTTGATAACATAGGAAAACAACCACTTGGTGTGATCACATTACCTATACAAGTTGGAAAGGATACATTGCAAACTTCTGCCCATGTTAGGCCTTAAGATATTTCATACAATCTTCTTTTGGGTAGACCATGGATTCACGAGATGAATGTGGTACCTTCAAATCTTCATCATTTAATGAAGTTTTTCTACAACAACAAAGTATACACAATCAAGGATGACCTTGAACATGAAAGTTGTTTGCATACTAAGAAAGACAAGGAAAGTCCTTTGAAAATATTGACACCAACTATAAAAGTAGAACCTGTGCAAGAGGAAAAAAAGAGAACAATATTGAAAAAGTCACAAAGCAATTGGATGTTGATTTGGGTTCATTAGATTTTATACCTACATTCATGAGAGAATACAAGATTACACAAAAACCAGGAAAAGAGAAACAAACAAATATAATATCAGCACAAGCTGAGTCATAAAAAAATGTGAGTCCAAAACTTTTAGCAAAGGAGAAGAAAACACAAATTATACATCTACATATGAAGAGTGTGATCATGAGCAACCATTGAATCCAAAAGAGATGGAAAAGCTTTATGGAAGAGATTACAAAATTTTGAAACAACTTGGTTATAGTGTAAAAGGATGTGGCACTAGATAACAAGGTATCTATGTCCCTATAGAGCCTAGCACACAAGAAACAACTAGTGGTCTTGGCTATTGTCCCTCGAAAGAAATAAAAGAATCAAAGAAATCTTCGCTTAATATCAATGTCATCATGAAAAACACTTCTAGGAAATCTTGTAAGATTTGCTAAATAGCCTACCCAAGATGCAAATGACTGAAGGAAAGAAAATATAGAAATAAGATATGAGAAAGAATAAATTGTATTCCTCTCAAGAATGCACAACTATATTAGCTTGAGAATTGGAATGAAATGGTGTGATATTACAAAGGGAATGCCTTAGTTATATAGGCCAAGGGGAGAGATAGATGTAACTAGATTATGACAAGTATTGTCATCTTGTGAGGTGTGACAACTCATGTCATTAAAGCTCAACCACCTTATCCCTGTGTAAAGTTAAGCTAGTGTGAAGAGGACTTCAGTGGAGAACTAGCTAGGAAATGAACTAGTTAGATAAAGTACCCATTTCACACTAACACCCCCCTTAAGTGAAACTTAGGGAGAAGTATACAATGCAAAGATGCAAATATGGGTCCTAGATACTAGGCCTAATGAGGTACCCATGTATATATAAATATCTCATAAATAGAAAAAAGCAGAAAATCCAGTGGGACAAAACTCCTCTCCAAAAGAGAAAAAACAGTGAAAATGTTCTCAAGAAAATGTGAAGGACAAAACCCCATGTGAGGAAAAAGTCCCCCCATAAGAGAGAATATATAGAGAATTTCAAGTGACCCCCCCTTGAATATACAATATCCTACACTAATGTGGATTCTCGACATAAAACTATGAAGATGGTCCAAGATCGTCGAACAACATTCTTCCCCTTAGGAAGAAAATGATACATGCAAAATATATTCCCATTCTTGAAAGGAATAAATCTTTGGAATCAGCTCAAATGTCACAATGTTAAGAGTCCCAATCTTAACTGAAGAAAGTGACAATGTAGAACAATGTGAAGATTGATGTAGAGCATTCACCAAAGATGATGGTAAGTCCTCCAAATGTGACTCCAAAATATGCCAAATGATGACAAGCACTAATATAAGGAATCATGTACCATTGCAAAAGATGTCAACGTGAATGGAGACTAAGTTGAAACTATCAACCCATGAGTATCTACAAAATCCGTCACTGTGAAAGCATATAAATGTGAAGATGGAGCAAGAGGATCTAAATGTATCCATTTACAAAAATAGGAAAGGAGAAAGCCCATTGGGAATAAAACTCCCAACCACTGATGTCTGAACTCCAAAAAATAGATGAAGTTGTAATTGTCAATGAAAAACTACTGATGAATCCCTCATCGTAACAAGAATAAGATCAAAATCAAAGAGACCACTGCACAAGAATCAACTGGATACTCTTGAATGCTCAAAATTACAGATTTGGTACATAGTTTTTATGAGTATCACTGATTTGGACACTACTCAACTAAATATTAGTTGAAAATATAGGTACCAAGTCTCTAGATGTACAACCTAACCCTCTGAATACAAGGAGATTGCTTTCTTAACAAGAGTGTCTATATGGTATCTAGTCCATCACACCAAAATGCATGGGTAACCAACTGTTGCATTCACTATGTTATATAGGAATTGACACTTGATACTTAGATCAATCCTAATAAACTTGTAATATGAAAGATTTGACAAATTACACTGAAGTGACAAGATTTTGACACTTTATTTTAGTGCATTTACAACATCTTTGATGGATAGGAGTTATTTGGAAAACATCAATAATACAAATCTGGAAACTTTGATGAAGAAGTTGATGAGGTAAAAATAACCTCATCAATATAATGGACTCAATACTTAACCTTACACCTTTCATCCAACCTTACCTTGCCAATTAATTATCTTTAGGATAAGTAATTGCTTTCTTTTTGTGAATAAGCGTACAATCTTTATTTCTTGAAATTAGTCAAAATAAGCTAATTTGTGTTGACTTAATGGTTTAGTTTTTGAGCATTCCACAGGTCAACTTCCACAATCAGTTACCATCCTAGTCAAAGAGGTTTAACACAGATTTCAACACCGTTGAAGACAAGTGAATGGGCGCCAGAACTTTAGGAGGATACATGATGGACCGAGTTTTTATAGTTTCCGTTATTTTTAGTTCTAAAGACTTTATGGCTCGTGTCGAGCCTCTTTAATATTTCATGTCATGGGCTTTAAATTCTATAAGTTGTTGACAATTAGATGAAGAATTTACCAATTGAAAAGTAGGATTTTGTTAGTTGCTCTCATATAAATATGTAACTATTGAAAATGATGATATACAGAAGAATATCGTTATGCTGCCACTATGTTTTCTAAGTTACACCTTTCATAAGAATAAAATTATTATTTCTCACCATTTTTGGAGTTACTGAATAATATAAATGGAGTTCTTTGAATGAAATAATTGGGAGTTACCAATGTAGGTGATCTGAGCTAGGCGTAGAAGCACCCGGGAGCTAGCCACTCAAGGGTTGTAGATTAGATAGATAAGTATTTTACTTCTAATTCTGTACTTTCTTTTAGTAGATAATAATTGGAATTGGAGTTTATTTTTTATATGTGTAATTCTATCAAGATCAATCCTGCAAGTTGTAGCTGAGTTTGTAGTCTTTGGATTTAGGTCTGAAGTTCCAGAGCACCTTCTTTCAGTTGTTTTAGATTGTTAAATCATTTTCTGCTAGCTATTTAGATTGTTATATTTTGATTAGATCAATGTTTCCTAGTTTCTTTACAAGCTTTATTTCTTCAACAATCTATACATTTCTTAGTTTAATCATTTCCATGCTTTTTAGTTTAGTGGTTATGCTTCTTAGATTCATAGTTTTCTACTTTCTAGTTTAGTTATTTCAAGCTTTCTACATAGATGATTTCATGCTTTCTAAGATTAGTGGCTTCTTAGTTTAGAGTTTTATTTCAGCTACTCAATATTTAGGAAACCTGAGAGAGATAGTCAAGATGTCTTCTATTGCATATAGCCTTTGGACACTACCCGATCGATATATTAATGTGTTTATCAACTAAAGTGTTAGGACCTAATGACATTCTATCACTTTTTGGTGTCATTTCTAGGGAACTTATTTCTCTAGTGTTAGTAGGAGATACCTTGAATTCCTCTTTTAGGAAAAAAATAGTCCTTTGGCTTCTTTTTCTACATGGTCAAGAAACAAGGCCCCCACAAAAGATTCATATGAAAAACCCCCCAGTCGACGTACCAACTACAAGTAGGGAGGAAGCAAACTCACATCAAGAACTTACTGAGGAATTGACCGAGCAGGGTCAACTCGAGACCTTCCCACATACCCTAGAAAGAGAACACATAGTTGTAGAGGAGAAAATTCCTTTGCAAACTGTAGAACCTCGCCCAACTGAGCGAATTTTTGAAGAGGACCGCATTCCCTTCAACATCATGGGTGACCATAGAAATGCTGCCAACAAAAATAACCCTCCACCACCATGTACATTCATTTATCCTATTTCTATTGACACAGATGACAATACGACAATGAAAAATATCTCACCAACCTTCTTACCAACCTTTCGTGGTTTGTCTACTGAGGACCCTGACTAGTTTCTATTTAAGTTTAAAGTTTTCTGTCAGACCTATGACTACAAGAGTGATAATAAAAAACTAAAGCTTTTCCCCTCCACTTTGAAAGAATCAACCATGCACTAGTTTATGGGATTAGCTTCTCACCCAATAACCTCCTAGGATAAAATGGAGTCTGCCTTTTTGGAGAAATACCAAAGTTACTATAGGATCAATGATAGGAAAGAAGAGCTATTCAAAATAAGGAAAAATGCGGATGAAAGTCTAAAGGATTACATAGATAGGTCTATCTTCTTATCTAAACGATGTGGTGGAGAAGTCATAAGTCTTGATATTCTGAAGACCCTATTCCTTAAAGGTCTCAATGATAAAACTCGAAGGAGCTTGGATTTAATGGGAAAAAGAGACATGTCCCAACTAGGGCTTGACGATATTACTGAATTGTGTCAGAATTTCTCTCATACTCGAGGAGGTATCTAGAAGTCCACCCTTTTTAAAGGTTCCAATGAAATAGGAAAACTACGTGAAGAGCTAGCCAACTTCATGACTGACATTCTTGTTCAAATAAACACCATGTTAGACTACATATAGGCTAAAATGCGAAATACTAAGACTTTGTCCATTTACTGCCCTAGGTGTCGAAACAAACATTTTCTAAGGGAATGTCCTTTGGATAAAGTTGACAAAATTGATGTTTTTCAAGTATGTGACAAAAATCATGCCACTGTTCAGTGTGAACTTCTGAATGTCATCAAAAATTCCAAGAAAAGAACACCCCCGATTGAGGAAGAAGTCAATGTTGTAAATCAAAGAACTAGAGGAAATGTTTCCTATGGCTAGAATTCAAACCCTAACTAGAGACCTCAACCCAATTGGAACAATAATTAATGGACAACACCTTGGCCTCATACACCACCTCTAGTACCACCTAATTGGGGAACTTATCCTTGGGGACCACTTGAATGGGAAAATCAATCTTGGGGCAATCCTCAGTGGCCTAACTAGCCTCAACAGTAGTGGTATCCTTAGAATCCCATTTCTCAATGGAATCAACCTTAGCATCAGTTTTATACTGGTCCCAGAAGGATGCCTACTCAACAATAGAATCTTTTAGCACCTCCCCATAATACTCAACAAAACGAACAAGTTAACCAACCACCACTTCCAACGCAACCCATTTCAAACCCAAAGAACAATCACCCAAATATTCCAGTGTAGTCCATCGAACAGGACAATATCACTGGACTTAACACAATACACTATGGAAACTTGCAATTGAGGTCTAGAAAAACACTTTCATAGTAGACTATTGAATAAATTCTAGATGAACTTATTAATAATTCTGCTAAGACAACTACAACAATGCCCACATCCATAGAACAAGCCCCAAAAGCTACTCAAAACAAGCCTGACCCGCCATATTCAACTAGAGCTTTAGACCTACATTAAGAGGATGGGGGTTAGTCTCCAACTAAAATTTTGAAGGATTCCACTCCTAAGGACAAAATCAAAGCACCTTTTATGAAGCGTCTGAAACCAATTACTGTGAAAGATACTCTGGAAATGACCACATCTACCAAAACTACATTGATACAAGAAATTAAACAATTGCAGATTGAAGTCCCTTTGCTACAAGTGATTAAGGAGATTCCTAAGTTAAACTATCTGATCAAATAGTTATGTATCAAAACTTTAGGGAGGAAATCAAAATGAATAAATACTGTCCACATAAATAGTTATCTAACTAACTTGTTGGCTAGGATGACCACTGCTATGAAATATGATGATCCAGGTAGTCCACTTATAACAGTAACAGTTAATGAGGTAGCAATACCTAATGCTTTGGTGGACCTTGGGCAACCATTAATGTAATGATTGTTGATGTGATGGAAAAGTTGGGACTTACTGATTTACATCCCACAATTACAGTCTTATAGATGGAAAATCAATCTATAGCTATTCCCAAGGGTGTCATTGAAAATGTTCTTGTTAAGGTGGATGGATGGGAATATCCAATAGATTTTCAAATAATTGAGTCCCTTACACCTAAAGACAGTTATCGAATAATTCTCGGACAACCATGGTTGGCTACTATTGTAGCCAAAATTGACTGTAGAGAGGGAGGAATGACCATTTCACAAGGACCTAATAGAAAAAAATTATCTTTGTATCCTCCTGCCAAGCCTATCAAACACAATAAAGGATGGGTTGATGAACCAGAAAGTCTTAATGGACAGGAAAATTTGGCTTCACTGGCCATGGTAGTCATCAAACAACATGGTGAAGAATTAGAGGATGAATTGGAAAATGACGTGGAAATTTGTACTATAGATTTGAGTGGTGAGGAGATGACAAACATAGAAGAGATCATAGGATACCCAATCAACATAGATCACACCAAATTTAATAATGTCAGTTTCATGGGATTTCCTTGTCCTTTGACAAACTTAGTTCCAAAAACACACCATTTCTTTGCAGATGTTGCAAGGCTTCATAAAACCATACCTCATAACTGTCCTCTTAACACCTTGATAAGGCCCATGCATATTGTCACATCCAACCATCTAGGAGTTAAAACCATTATGTTGATACCAGGAAAAACTTTGAACATTAACAGTTGGTTGACTGAGCTGGAAGAACACAAATTTTTTGACACCCTGGTGAATAGATCTAAAGATTTTTCTTGGGACTATACAGATATGATAGGAATACACCCTAGTGTGTGTACTCATCATATCTATACTGAGGATGTTTGACCTATTTTCCAACCATGATAGAGACTTAATCTTGCTCTGAAAGACATCATTAAAACTGAAATTGAGAAACTCCTACAAGTAGGTTTTATTTATCCAATTTCTGACAACAAATGGGTGTCACCTTTGGTTGTGGTCCCAAAGAAGAATGGAAAGTGGAGTGTGTGTGTGTGGACTATAGGGAACTTAATAAAGCAACACGTAGAGATTATTTCCCTCTACCATTTTTAGACTAGGTGCTAGATAACTTGGCCAGGAGGAAATATTTTTCATTTTTGGACATATTTAGTGGTTACAACCAGATACAGGTAGTAGCAGAAGAATAGGATAAGATGACCTTTACCTACCCTTGGGGGACATTTGCATATCAGGTTCTTCCTTTTGGGCTATGTAATGCTCCTACAATGTTCGTGAGAGCTATCTTGGCTATATTTGTTGAGTTGGTGAATGAGTGTATGGAAGTTTATATGGACAACTTCACTATATATGGTTCAACCTTTGATGAGGCCCTCAAAAATCTAGATAAGGTGTTGACGCAATGTGAGGATCATCATTCATTTGTCCCTAAGCCACGAGAAATGTCTGATAATGATGGAACAAGGAATAGTGTTGGGACATCATATTTCAACCAAAGGGATTAAGGTTGATCCTAAGAAAATTGAAGTAATACAACTCAAGATCCCAAAAACCCAGACTGATGTCAGAAGTTTCTTAGGGCATGCTGGATACTATTGAAGATTCATAGAAAATTTCAGCAAAATCGCAACCCCTATATTTTTCCTTCTTTAGAAGAATGTAGAGTTCATTTGGACACTTGAGTGTCAGTCATCATTTGAAATCATCAAGGAGAAAATCATCTTTGCTCTTGTCCTTCATGGACCTAATTGGAGCCTTATGTTCCATATCTATGCTGACAAATCTAATGATGCCATTGGAGCGGATCTAGGACAAGAAGATGAGAATGGGGGAAAATATGCCATATATTTCATTAGTAAGAATTTGATTCCAACAAAAAGGAATTATACCACAACGAAGAAATAATTATTGGCTATAGTCCATGCAATCAAGAAATTTTGACATTATATCATGGGATAAAAAGTCACAATGTACACAAATCACTTAGCCATCAAGTACCTCATGAATAAACTTGTAGTAAATGCAAGGATAATTAGGTGGTTGCTTCTCTAGGAATTCAATGTAACAATTATTAACAAACCAGGGAAGTCCAATGTAGTTGTGGATTTCTTATCCTGGATTAAACATGATGATGATTGTGCTCTGATACCAGATGAGTTCCTGATGAAAATTTGTTCGCCATCTCTACTAAAACCCCTTGGTTTGTTGATATTGCAAACTACTTGGCCACTGTAGAAGTACCACCCATTTTTCATCAAAACAGAAGAAACGCCTTGTTAGAGAAAGTGCCCCTTTCAAACGGATTAATGGGATCCTATTTCGATGTGGACTTGATATGGTTCTATGACATTGTGTTAGGGTAGATGAGACCTATAGTATCCTCAGAGCCTGTCATGATGATCCTTCTAAAGGGAATTATTTTGCTAAAAGGACAACTCACAATATTTTGGGAGAAGAATACTACTAGCCTTCTATGCATAAGGACATCAAGAAATATGTTGGAAGATGTGATGAATGCCAAAGGGTAGGAAGACCAATTGCATCTAATGAAATGCCCCTGCAACCTTAGGTAGTCCTTGAACCATTTGAAAAATGGGGATTGGATTTTATCAGCCTTATAGACCCTCCTTCACAAGGAAAAGAGTACATTTTGGTCTATATCGACTACTTGACTAAGTGGGAAGAAGTGCAAGCCCTATGTGTTACTAGGGAGGAACAAGTAGCTAATTTCCTTTACAACAAAATCTTCCTCAGATTCAGAGCTCCTAGGATAATTGTCATAGATCAGGGACCCCTGTTTATGTCTAAAGTTATGTTGCCTTCACATATCATTTCTAGGTGAGTCACAAGAAGTCCTCACCCTACCACCACCCTTAGGAAAATGGACAGGTCAAAGTCACTAATAGGGAATTGGAAAACATTTTAACAAAAATAGTTTCATCAGAAAGGAAAGACTGGGCTTGGAAACTACTTGAAGCTGTTTGGGCTTACAACACCACCTGGAAATCAACTACTGGCTATAGTCCATACGAGTTAGTTTTTGGGAAGAAACCCCTCTTTCCCATTGAATTTAAACTCCAAAACCTTAGGATAGCCATGGAGTTGGGTATAGATCTTAAATGAGCCCAAATTGAGAGAGTTTTATAACTTAGTGAACTAGATGAACTCTATTTGGATGTCATCCATCAAATTGAGCTGGTCCAACAACAATGCAAGGTATAACATGATAAACATATCAAGGAGAAAGAATTCCATAATGGGGATTGGGAATTATTGTTCGATTCTAGATACAAGGATCATTAGGGAAAACTCAGAATGCATTGGCCCAGACCATATGAAATTTCTGAGGTATTTGCTAGTGTTTTGATTCAACTGAAACCCATTGATGGTGATACCTAAACTCTCCTAGTTAATGGACATAGATTACGCATCTACCATAAGCCTATTAATAGAGAAGAATTTAAAAAAATGGTAGAAATGCAGGGAGAAATCCACTGCATTGACTCTGCTATGGCAGAGTCAATATAGTCTTTCCCATAGTAAATGCCAAAAAAAAAGTGTGTGAAGTTACTTCCTTTTAGAATGATTCTTTCAATTGCTTCATCAACTTCATCATTTGGATTTGGCTAAATTTTGTCTATATTTTGCAGGACTTCATTTCTTTGGTAAACACAAATTTCAGTACATCCTACTGTGATGCTCTAAAACTTGTTGGCTCGGTTGTTGTGATGCTCCAAAACTTGTTGTGATGCTTCGAAACTTGTTGTTGCTATGCTCTAAAACCTGTACAACTGACTTGTACCATTCCTCATTCTGATCTTGCATTCTGATGCATCACTCAATGATGCTCCAGGAAGCTAAAGGCCAAAATGTCACATTCTTTTTCCTTCTTCTGGCTGCATCTTTCAACGATGCTTTGGAAATTTTTGGTTGCTGCTCTGGTTGCATCTTTCAACGATACTCCAAAAAATTTTGGTTGCTACTCCAGCTGCATTTTTCAAAGATGCTCTAGAAAATTTTGGTTGCTACTCCAATTGCATCTTTTGATGATGCTTTATAAATTTTTGGTTGCTGCTCTAGTTGCATCTTTTGACGATGCTCCAAAATTTTTTGGTCACTACTCTGGCTACATCTTTCAACGATGCTCCAGAATCTTTAATCTTGTTACTACGTTCTGATGACATCTCTCCACAATGCTCTAGAACTTTCTCTTCTTCCACCCCAACTGCATTTTTTGGCAATGCCCCAAATTTTTGAAACTTTTTCCTTTTTCAATATTTTTATTTTTCCTAAGTTCTATGCATGCTCATCATTTAATTTTTTGTCGCCTCGAGATCTACTCCCTAATAGTCATTTCACCATATCATATCAAATCTTCCCATAATAAATGAAATTATTATGACACCCCTTTTTTTCATAATAATTTTTGCCACCATTTAAACCATCCCATCCATGTCATTATTATCTACTGCCACCCTCACCAAATCATGTAACTATCTAATTACGTCAACAAAGGTGAGTGATGTTCAATTTAATGACAAGACGTAAGGTGCGTACAAATTTATTTATTTAAAGTTAGTAATTATTTTGAATAAAGACTAATTAATTGGCATGAACCATTTCCTCTCTCAATTTTGAAACTTGTGCCATCACATGATTGCTAGAAATACGAAAATGGTTGCATAATTTCCCATAAAAAATTGTCATGATTACTCAATAAGGATTCAAGTAAGGTAATTAATTCCTCTTCCATTGATTATATCAAAATTGTGTCACTTTTCATTTGCAATTCAATTAATTGAACCAAGGAAAGTATTATAAAGTTGCACATAATTTGGCAGAGTGGCAAGGGGAGAAAAATGGGAGGAGCCAAGAAAAAGTTTGAACTAGCCCCAACAACTCAATTGTTGGAATTGAACAATATTGTGGGTCTATTTCAAAAAGTTGGGAGGTTGGAATTCATGAAAAAGTTTGAGGGGTATACAGAGCAATTGGTAAAATAATTCATTAGGAATTTTGTAGATGGACAAACCATGGTGTGTGGCAAGCAATTTTGGGTAAGTCTAAAAATCATTGCTCTTCTTTTTGGTCTTGAAAATAGAGGAATTGATTTGAATGAAACTACCAATGTTACCTATCAAATATTGGTAGAATTATTTCACAGGGAGGTGGAGCCTCAACCTATAATCACCATAAGTACCGGGGGATAGAACAAAGGCTTCCATAGAATATCTATTCCAGAACCCCGGAGAACTGTTGTAGCCTGGATAATCAAATATTTCACTTGTGAGGACAAATAACTACGGTAGTGGGACACCCTTTCTGCCTGCTAATTCATTTGCACCATGGCATTGAGAACCCTTCTCTTAGGGTTAATTTACTAGTATTTTTGTGTCATTCAATTATCTGCATGATGGAAAAATACAAAGTTGGGACAGGGCCCCTCAAACATCACAACCTTATACAATTGATATGCAAGTATCATTTTCACAAAAATCTAGAAAATAAGTGGCAAAAGTTTCTATAAAAAATTGAAAAGTGGAGTCTGAAAGACCACTTGAGGAGGGTGAGTCCTCTAAACAAAAAGAAATTTTTTTAGAAGAACCCTCCTCTAAGGCCTTAGGTGCTCCTGAATCCCAACAGACCTCAATGACTCGTAACGATGATGCGCTAAAATTTTTTCTGAATGTGTTAGAAACCCTAGGACAATCAGGGGATGTGGAAATTGTGCACTCTAGAGAAGAAAAAGAGCCTCCTCATAAGAGGAAGAAGAGGAATAAGGTCACTTTTCAAACAACCCCTCCTCTACAAAGAAGTAAGAGGTTGTCTGTAGAATCTAGTGAAACCAGACCCTATGACATAGGAAGTACTTCCAAAAAGAAAAAGGCCAGGACTCGAATAAGGGTAGTGGAAACTAAAAGTTAGCCTGGTAGTGAGGAAATAAGTGAAATAGAAAAGCAAGTTGATAAATTCCCTAAGGATGAGGAAAAGAGAACACCATCTCCAAAGGAGCAGGAGGAGGAAAAAGTACAGTTGCCACATTATGTGGAGATTGAAGATGAACCTATGGGGGGACTTTCCCCTTTTCTTGACAGAATTGAAAATGTACCTGATATCGAGGAAAATCCACCTCATATTGATATGGAAATTCCCAATCCATCTTTCTCTGTGGACACAGGGGATGCATAATCTAGTTAGAAAGAGGAGGAATTAGAGAAATTGAAAACATAAATTGTTGAATTAAAATCCAGGTTACAGAGTAATGAAGAATAGATCACCCAACAACAAGAAGAAATTGAGGCACATGCTACAATTGTAAATAAAAGGGATCAAGAGATTGCAAAATTGATAATGTAGATGGAGCAAAAAGACAAACTCATTGATTAGTTGTATTACCAAATCCAACAATGGAATCAACAAAGAAAGCAACACATGGTTGATCTACGTGAGAAAGATAAGCATATTCAAGGTTTGAAAAACAATTTTATGCAATTATTTAATTCTTTTGAAGAAGAAAGAAATAGGCAGGAAATTGAACTTAATGCTTATATGAGTAGAATTGTGGAGTTAGAGCGGGATTTGCAAGAGAGTGACACTAAGCCAATAATGGAATCCAAGGGGACACAAACTAAACCAACTATTTTAGAATGGTTCTAGGTACGTATCCCTCCATTATTGATGAAATGGATGGGGCGATGCTATTTTCTAAGGGATTTAGAATTTGAAAATAATAGGCTAAAAAAGGAGTTAGTACTGTTAAAAGAATAATTTCACAAAGCATATAAAGGTAAAAAGGATGCTTGTGAAATCGACGAGTTATTGTTAGCTTGTAGAAGACCATCTAGGTTGTACTCTATGTTCCTTAATGAACAACTCCTAAGATGGAAGTTACTAAGAATTTTCCATAATCAGCCACATGACCCCGATGATAAAGAATTTGTTAAGATATTTGTTGAGTCAACTCCTAAACAACAAGATTTATTATGTGAATTCTTTGTCCATAATTTCCTCTTGGAAGAATATACAAATTTCTTTCCTAATTTATTTGTGGGAGAAGTCCAATTGAGATCATTCTTGTCTACAATGCGTAATTAGATTCACTAGCAAGATCGGTCAAGGGAGTATGCACATGCAGAGAAAACTGTTGGGTTGCAAATGAGATAACCCCATAGGAAGCCTTTCTATTTCAAGGCACAATTTCTAGGTGTTCAACTTAGAGAGGAGGTACAAAGTAAGTACAATAATAACCTTCGGTTGTGCCATAATCACTTTCAAGATCAAGGACCAAAGTTGATAGGGAAAGCTTGGCATGCATGTGAAGAACGGTATACCCCTCTTCTTATTTATCTCAGGAAAAGAGAGGTAATCTCACCTCTTAATATTAGATGGTCCTACAGAAGGCTAATCGGCTTGGCCAATATCCTTGAGCAATTAAAGTTTAATTGGATTGGCATGAGGTATAGGCCTCCTCTACTTATTTCACCACCCCCTACAACATATAGCAATACAGACCAGCGTGATGAAAGTTTTACAAGATGGGTAAAAAGGGTCACTTTTCATCAAGGATTTCTGAAGGAGCTAGAGGAACTGGATACAGAGGCAGATGAATTGTATTATCTTAGTGCCAAGTATGAGGAGATGAATAAGAACTGGGGAAATGAAGGGTAGGGAACACACCAAAGAGTAGGAGGACCTACTCAGGCTTAGGAAGGGGAGGAAATGATGAGGTAAAAGCAACCTCATCAATATAATGGACTCAATACTTAACCTTACACCTTTCAACCAACCTTACCTTGCCAATTAATTATCTTTAGGATAATTAATTGCTTTCTTTTTGTGAATAAACATACAATCTTTTTTTCTTGAAATTAGTCAAAATAAGCTAATTTGTGCTAACTTAATGGTTTAGTTTTTGAGCATTCCATAGGTCAACTTCCACAATCAGTTACCATCCCAATCAAAGAGGTTTAACATAGATTTCAACACCATTGAAGACAAGTGAATGGGTGCCAGAACTTCAGGAGCATACATAATGGACCGAGTTTTTATAGTTTCTGTTATTTTCAGTTCTAAAGACTTTATGGCTCGTGTCGAGCCTCTTTAATATTTCATGTCATGGGCTTTAAAGTCTATAAGTTGTTGACAATCAGATGAAGAATTTACCAATTGAAAAGTAGGATTTTGTTAGCTGCTCTCATATAAATATGTAACTGTTGAAAATGATGATATACAGAAGAATATCATTATGTTTCCATTGTGTTTTCTAAGTTACACCTTTCATATGAAAAAAATGATTTTTTCTCGCCATTTTTGGAGTTACTGAATAATGTAAATGGAGTTCTTTGAATGAATTAATTGGGAGTTACCAGTGTAGGTGATCTGAGCTAGGCGTAGAAGCAACCGAGAGCTAGCCACTAGAGGGGTTGTAGATTAGATAGATAAGTATTTTACTTCTAATTCTGTACTTTCCTTTAGTAGATAATAATTGGAATTGGAGTTTATTTTCATGTGTAATTTTTTCAAGATCAATCTTACAGGTTGTAGCTGAGTCTGTAGTCTTTGAATTTAGTGTCTAAAGTTCTGAAGCACCTTCTTTTAGTTGTTTCAGATTGTTAAATCATTTTCTGCTAGCTGTTTAGATTGTTATCTTTTGATTAGATCAAATTTTCCTAGTTTATTTACAAGCATTACTTCTTCAACAATCTATACATTTCTTAGTTTAATCATTTCCATGCTTTCTAGTTTAGTGGTTATGATTTTGAGATTTATAGTTTTCTACTTTCTAGTTTAGTTATTTCAAACTTTCTAGATAGATGATTTCCTGCTTTCTAATTTTAGTGGCTTCTTAGTTTAGAGTTTTATTTCAGCTGCTTAGTATTTAGGAAACCCGAGAGAGATAGTCAAGATGTCTTCTATTGCATATAGCCTTTGGACACAATCAGGTCGATATATTAATGTGTTTATCAACTAAAGTGTTAGGACCTAACAACAACCTATCAGAAGCTAAGCAAAAATCAACTCTGAAGTTGACAACCAAATGTGATTGGTAAATATTCCCTCCAATTGGGATGTCGCCATAATCTCAAGAACAATTGGCCCTTGTTGGTTGCTGGATGGAAGAACACCACAAATAGTACAAGGCGTGGTGGTCAATTATAATTTTTTTTTCCAATTTTGCTTATTAATGAGAAATTTGTTTTTTAAAAAAACTTAATGAAAATTTAAATAAAAAACATTATAAAAAACTTTATTAAAAATATTAATAAAGAAAAATATTTTTAATTAAATTGTAAAGCTTTATTAAAAAAATTAATAATTTTTTTGACTTTATTAAAAAGCTAATAACAAATTTTATTTAAAATATTAAAAAATTTTAATAAAACATTAAAGGAAAACTCATTAAAAAAAATTAATTAAAAAACTTTATAAAAGTTCTTTTTTTAAAAACATTTAAAAGCAATTAATAGTGGGGGGCCCATAGTCCCCCCACACCCCATGTGGGGGTTATTAAAAAACAAAGCTTTATAAAAGCGATAATTTTTTTTTATAAAAGTGACAAGGAACTTTAATTAAATGCAACCTTCTTTCTTTAACAACTTAAGAATAGCATTATGTTAGCCCATTAAAGGGCATGAGGCTCCATGGGTCCCCATATTTATGGTTGCATTAATTTTTTTTAAAATTGCATTTTTTTTAAAGCTACGGTTTTTTTTAAACATATGAATTTTTGTTTTTTTTAAATGTTTAGATTTTGTTTTTTGGCAAACTCAACTAAAATCAACAAATTAATAGTCAATTTTAGCATTTTTGAACCTTTTGAGCGTGATGGCGGGGTCAAATTTGACCCAAAATGCTTAGAAATGACAGTTCTGTGCTAGATTTGGCAATGAACCTTCCACTTCAATTTTTTGCAGATCTAGCCTCCGGTGTCCAATTCAGATGAAATAAAAATGTAGATCTGACTTTCTCAATTGCTCTGGATTCAATGGTGAGCTCAAAATTTCTCCAGGAAGCTTCAAAAAACCTGCAACTAACAAGTCAATGTATGAACCCCCTAGGAAAATGATATTTTCTCCACACTTTTCTGATTCTCTAGATCATCCAAGGATGCAAGAGAAGAGCATACTTAGTGTTTTTAAAAAAATAGCTCCACACTCCCAGATTTCCTAAAATATTGCTAACCCACAAATCATTATTACTCTAATACCATGTAAGATTTGTTAAATATATTACCTAAGATACAAATGACTAAAGGAAAGTAAATACATAAATAAGAGATGAGAAAGAATAAATTGTATTCCTCTTAAGAATGCAAAGCTATATCAGCTTGATAATTGGAATGAAATGGTGTGATATTACAAAGGGAATGCCTTGGTTATATAGGCCAAGGGGAGAGATAGATGTAACCAGATTATGACAAATGTTTTCATCTTGTTAGGTGTGACAACTCATGTCATTAAAGCTCAACCACCTTATCCCTATATAAAATTAAGCTAGTGTGAAGAGGGCTTTGGTGGAGAACTAGCTAGGAAATGAACTAGTTAGATAAAGTACCCATTTCACACTAACACCCCCCTTAAGTGCAACTTAGGGAGAAGTATACAATGCAAAGATGTAAATATGGGTCCTGGCTACTAGGCCTAATGAGGTACCCATGTATATATAAATATCTCATAAATAGAAAAAAAGAGAAAATCCAATGGGACAAAACTCCTCTCCAAAAGAGAAAAAACAGTGAAAATGTTCTCTCAAGAAAATGTGAACGACAAAACCCCATGTGAGGAAAATGTACCCCCATAAGAGAATATATAGAGAATGTCAAGTGAACCCCCCCTGAATATACAATATCCTATGCTAATGTGGATTCTCAACATAAAACTGTGAAGATGGTCTCTAGATTGTGGGGAAAGGATAACTAGTTTTTCAAGGTGTGCATGCTTTTTGAGGATCATCTCTTCCTCTCTTTCTACTTAAAATATAAACTTAGCAAGTATGTTGACATTTTGAGTGGGGGGCATATTGTCCCCTGTTCATTGTTCACATGTCCCCTTCTCAGTGATGATAGCATACATCTTCTAGGAAGTGTAATTTTTTAATTCAAAGTGTTGTCTTCTCAATTCATGTGATGTGTCTTCTTATTGGTGGTGAAATTGGGTTCAATGTCCTTAAATATTATGACCTTTTTGAGCATATGACATTCCTCTTAGTGGTAACGCTACAGATGCATTCCCTAGGTTGTGAATCTTCTATCCTCGACTAGTCCTCTCTTGGAGACATTAAGCACGATGTTCCCTAAAGTGAGACCTTTCATGAACTAAGAAAAACCCCTTTGAATATCCTATCTCATTGCATGTGCAACATTTATCAAGGCCACCAAGAATAACACCATTTGCTTCCCAGTGGAGCCATTTGTGTTCATAAGTGTCTAGCATAACGAAGCTTGCTAGCCTTATGAAGCTCAAAGTTCATGTTGTGTGGCACCTTATCAAAGTTATCAAGAGGTATAACTTTTGGTATGGTATTATGTATGGGAGCCTATAGACCTAGCATAAATTTATATCAACCACTTGTGGGTGCCTACTAACCATGTGTACGTGTATCACTTTCTTGGGGGTTCACCTAGTGTATATCAAACTGCACTAGCCCTTGTGAGCATATTTTTCATGGCCACTGAGCATAACACAACTTACTTTCCTATTGATCCATGTGTTTCATGAGTAATTTTATATCCTTGTGAGTGTATTTGATGGATGTGGCATAATACAACTTGCTAGTCCATCTTTCTTTCCTCTTCGCATTAACTTTAACATTGTATGTTTGTGTATCTTGTCTAGCTACCTCATATCATAGATCTTGTGTGTGTCCCTTTATGCTTATGTTGGTTTTCCATAGGATCTTAGATCTTGGGGGCTTACACAACCTCCTTGATCCTTGTCATCCTATCCCATTGGCATTTGTGCACTTGGACCCCTCTTGACACATATTTTTCTACTTTAGTGTGAGTTTGTGATTGCTCTCATCCTCTCACCAAAGTGGGGGCTAAATATAGTGTAGAAAAATGTAATTTATATTTTCACACTTTTTTTGGGTCCCCTCAATTAGATTGGACTTAATTATGCCTTAATAATCCCTATTTTACATCTCCAAGCCTGATAAATTACATTTTCTAAAAGGGGAAACCTGACAACAATTAATGCCAACACATAATACATTACCTTGAGCAATGTATGGGAAAATAGGTCCTCCATAGGTCTTTGAAACCATTTTTAAAACATATTTTTGGTGGTATTTTTATAATCCCAAATTCAAATTTCAATGTTGGATTGTAATGTTTATTTTTTGAGAAATTAAGGATAGATACCTATAAATGCAAGGTTATTTTATCAAATCAACTAGAAGTTTTCAATTATATTTTTGAGAGATCAATCCTAAGAGAAAATATTATTGTCAAGAGCATTCTAGAGCAGATTTATCAAGCATCTAAAACAACAATCAAGATCTTAAGAATCATGTCAAAGTTATCAAGCATCATGCATGTTTTTGGAGCTAACATTGTGATGTAGGTTTCAAGATCCAAGTCAAGCATTCAAGCATTCATTCAAGTCATAAAATCAACATCCAATTCAAGCCATTTCATGCAAGTTTCAGTCCTTCAAGGATCTTCATTCAAGGGTTTCAAATCAAGGGTTTGGTGAGTTGCAACATAATAATTGTTCATTCATCATTCCTTTCATGTTTCATTGTTTCATTTCAAGGTTTAATTACCAAAATGAGGTTTGACCAAGGAAAATCCCCATTCACCAAAAATAAATAATTTCCCCCTCTTATGCTTGTGTTGTAGATCTTAGGTTGAAGATCTCTTGAAGAGAAAGGTTGGAAAAGTTATCAAAGTTGAATTTGTTGTCACATTTGTTGTCAAGCCACAAAATCTCACCTACAGATCTCATTCATGAATTTCCAACATCGGGACTTAAGGGAATTAGGAGTGTAGACCCAAGGCCCAAGGATTGTGAAATTAGTTTTAATTCCTGTAAAAAGAATGCATTCCCTAGTGGGTGATTGATTCCCAGACAACTTTTGAGAAAGTGCTTTTGGTGACAGGTGCAAAGTGTTTTGTTAGGAAATAATTGCATTTAACCCATGATCTTAATTCATTTCCTACACAACCCATGAGAGATAAACATGCATACAAGTTGCCAAAAAGCATAGATCAAATAGACAAGCCACTAGATAACACAAGATATACCTTGAGAAAACCACCAAGAGGGAAAAACCCAGCCTCCAGAAGCATCCATACTCCATATTATTCAATAATAAAGCAATACAAGAGTTATAATGAATACCTCTAAAGCATCAAACCCTCCAATGCATTCCCATGTGTCCAAGCATGAATCCACACATTCCATGCCATGCTTCACAAATGCACTCCTCAAGAAGACTCAATAATGACAACCAACCCACTCAACCAACCTAAACCACTACACATGTGTTTTCTTTTATAGAGACAAGCTCACACAAAATACAACTAGTGGTAAGGTGAAACCATGTACCAAAAAACTATGTGAATACAAAACCACTAACCCCTTATTTAATATTGGGTACTAATACATCACATTATTTAATATTTTCCCCAATATGAAATTATTATCACATGTCTCCCACACAAATAATAATACAATATTAAAATCCAACATAAGTGGGTCCCCAAATAATTACCTAGTGTGATTAAGCACACCACCAAGGTGCATCACAACTAAATAATTATTTAATTACAATAATAAATCAATTTATGCAATGGTGTATAACACTGTATCCCAACATTCTCCCACTTGTTGTATACATTGCATAAGGGATTAATACATGAAATACATCATCATATCCATACATGAAACCACATGAATCTCCAACATGCTCTCATGCTCTATCAAGATACCTGCAATAAGAATAAAGTGACCACCATCTCAAGCAAGAACTCCTCACATCCTCCAACATGCCACCTATGGAAGAAAAGGAACATACCAAGGTGAAGACACACCAATCCATGAGCACAAGCATCAAATCCAAGTGATAACAAAGGCTCTAACCAAGTTGTCAACTGAAAAACCCACATGATCAGAAATAACATCCACAACACATGCTAACACATCCAGCCATCCATACCTCCATGACATCAATACATCAGTAAACTCATGCCAAGAACATATGCAACCTATAAACTACAACCAAGCTCTTTGTATCAAACCTTTCAATGAAGAACATACATATCCAGGAACTCCCAGTGTATATATAATATCAAAGCATATCAAGTATACCAATCAAAACTATACATCTAGGTGTGATAAGTATACCAAAGAATGAAGTACCAAGAACAATAACAATGATCCACACATAAACCTAAATAGATACATAATCCTCTCACAACATGTTGCCACCATCCTCCAAAAATGTGAACATCTAGGAAGGAACCATGAATAGAGAAACTTGTAAACCATAATTTCCTCCTACCAACATCTCAAAAGTGTACTATTGTGTCAAGTATTATCTCCTAACAACCCCAAATGAAAATACACAACAACATCCATAAAAATTAGTCTCATAGATCAAGTACAACATATGAATCAATGTAACAATTCCAACATGGATGTAAGCCTCTCTAATCAATAAGATCAAACTCAAAGTAACTATCCCCAATATTGGAAATCAACCGATAAACCATCTCCTAACATTCCACATCAAAGAATGATATCATAAACTCAAATGCACAAGGAGATAACCATGCTATAACATCCTTCAAAATTAATCCTCTAGAACCAACTTTCCATAGTTCAAGATCCATATCTATGAAAGATAAAGCATATAAACTCATGCTAAATCATCCTCAAATGAGTATCCATAATCAACCACTATGAATCAACTCAATCCCATGAGAAATAAAAGCATGAAACATAACACATCTAAAAGATATAATGGGAAAATACCTCTCAAATCATAAGTTTCCGAGTAGACCAAGAGTGGGGAATGAGAATGCTCCTCCAGGATAACCAAGTCATCATGAATCACTCTAAGAATAATCTCCTTTATTGTTCCATCATGAACTCATGTCCATATCTAGGTGAAAACTCCCTGGTCTTCCTGTTGAAACCTCTAAAGAGTAACCATCTCAAGCAAGTGCCTCTAATCACAAGAGAACTCCAACCATTGCCTACATCTCTAAGTATCCACGAGCACCTGTAACCAATCAATCCATGCCAAAATCCAAATGCAACATAGCACCATCATGAAGTAATCAAGCAAATGATCAATGTACTCAATACAAAGATAACTACCAAGATCAATGTCAAAGATCCAACCACAAAATCAAGAATCTATCACGACAGCATGATCTAACCATCTCCTCCTAGGAGGTTACATGCACCATAACATACATCCTGGTCTCAAGAGAACATGTAATATGCCAAAATCTAAACTAGCATCAAGATTAAACAATGACATAATAACAGACACTCTAAACCAATAATGAATATCCCTAATCACATGAAGATAACCATCAGTAATGATGCATCCACATCACTACCAACAACTCCCACTAAACTGTGATATGAGCTACACATGGCATCATGACTACCATCCTCTCCATGAAGATCATCTAGGTTTGCACATACTCAACTGCAATATCAATAACATACAAGTGAAACCAAGATCTCCAAGCCAAGAAAATACATACAATTGTCATCAAAACATCACAACCAATCCAACACTACCAAATTATCATTGTTAAAAGCTCCCACTGAAAGTGTATAACCAATGAATGTACCAAGATATCATGACATCATGATCAAACCACATGCTACAAGTCCCATCACCTAACTAATCAAACACTCTAACCATACATCCTCTCAAATCCAAAGCAACATACCAATGTACAAATGACCATAGACAAGGCCAACTATTGAAATTTTCAACAACAATGAATCAAACCTGGTGGATATAAACAATCCACATCCGAGTCATCCCATTGCAACTGAATGGGTGATCAATCCATACAACTACATAACTAGTAGATCCAACCACTGAAACATGCGAACTCATCATCACATTAGTAACCTACAAACTAAGATATCGAAGAAGATAATATTGTAGACATCAATACTCAAACACCTAATCAACCATAGATCTGATTTTCCAACCATGTCCACAAATGAGTAATCATAGTTAAGGAACCAAATAAGCATCAAGAAGATAAGTGCAATCTCCTAACATCAAACCATATCACCACCAAACACCACATACATGATCATGTCGTGCTAAATCATCAATTGTACCTACATATCCATGAAACCATAATCATAGCCATCGTGGTACCTACACTCAACTATCACCCATAAAAGACTCCAAGTCTCATACCATGTCCAACCATGTCCTCTAAACTGAAGACAACCTATCTACTTGTTACAATTAAAGTTGCAACTCTAAAATCACTTGTAAACCTATAGGTACTAGAAGCACCAATCTGATAATTAGTTGTAGCATCATAAATAACATATAAAAACATGTATTCCCTTAAGTTTTTTCCTCTTAACTCATTCAAATGCTCACACAATCACACCTTGAATCTTAGGCTCCTACAAGCGATCAAACAAGTACCAAGCTCAACCTATTCCTCAAACTAATAAATAATTTGAACCATTTTGTAGTATAATACAAATTCTCTCCAACGCCTCTTCGAAATCAAAAATCTAATTTCGTATGCAAAAGTTATGATCAAAACCATGCAAATGAGAACATATGATTTTCAAGCTCTCAAACCATGTTAAAATGGAAAAATCAAGGAAATAAACCTATACTATTACGTAGTGCTCAGAACCAACTTTCCAACGGCTACAAGAAGTTGAAAATCCAACATACTGGAAAAAATTTATGCAAATTTGAAAAAAATGCTATATTTTGTCGTTCTGGTGGTGTTAGGGTGGCGATCTGATGGTGGGTGGGTGGCGGATTCCAAAATTTTATCAAATTCACTTAAATTTTTCAAAAATAAAAAATCCCCCCACCTAACCAGACCTGATAGAATATATATTCTGGGTTATAGAGAATTTGAAGTCCGAATCATTCGATGGAATGAAATTCAAATGACGGAATTTAAATTTATTAAAATTTGCATTTTAAAAATTTGGGTTGGCGGTTATATTTTTGCTTGTAGGGAAGGTTCCCCATGGGACTGGGGAGCTAGGGTGCAGGGGCCAAAAGGCACCGGCCTGGTACCCGTTGGTTGTGGGGCCTCCTATCAACTTGAAGGGGTTGGCAGTATCAATTGACATTGGATTGTCGTATCCTATCTATCGATAGAGGTACGAGGGGCAGTATAGGGGTCTGTGGACCCCCACCCCCCATATATATATAAAATTTTTTCAATAAAGATTTTCTAATTTTTCATTTTTCTTTTGCAGGGTTTTTCAAATATTTTTAAAAAGGCCTGACATTATTTTCTTTTATTTTTAGATTTTTCAAAAGCCTTATTTTTTTAATATTATTTTTCTATACATGGTGAAATTGGGCTGAAACTAAAAAAAAGTTTTGCATTTTTTTCAACTTTTCCAAAATAGGTCAAATTTTATATCAAAATTCGTCTCTTGGCCAACTTGAATCCAACCATGAGGTCCATTTTGTCTCAAGAGCTCATTGTTGATAGGTGTTTTTTCACTTCTCAACACAAGCAATGCACAAGTGCATTGCCTCTCTTGAAAGGTAGAAATTTGCAAACGAGTTACAAATCACTACCCTAAGGTCTCTCAAGTGTCAGCTCATGACATGCTTGGAATAATTCAGTTGGTTCAATGTGATCTTGTTGGTAATCATAGTGCAGCCTTATGTAAGTTAATTTGGAGGCGAATTGGTCCTTTGGACAAAGTTCTTTAAGTGTTAAAGTTGATATGTAGTTGTTGCAAGTTTAGAACAAAAGTCTAATACTCCTTCTCTATCATCAAATTTAACTTTACAATGTACACTGAACTTTTCCTAAGTTACTATCTAAAAGAAAATTCAAAAGGGAAAGGAAGGGAAGAAGTTCCTAGACCTAAAACTACTAATGAACAGTGATAATGGAGGATGCTATAGTGGACAACCTTCCTAAAACTAAGTCCCACTTAACCAGATTAGCTCATAGTCTCATGAAACTAGTGCAATCTTCTAAGGTCTATACATTTTCAATCATCCGCTTTTGATTTCTTGGCCCAATCAATATCAAGCTCCTTTCCCCACATTATCTTGGGCAACTTAAGAATAGCCTCGAGCTTAGGATATGTATAATTCTAGGAAGTCAGTGTAGAACTTTCTTATTCCTTCAAGTTGCTTTTGCACTTCCCAAAATTTATGGGTTGTTTTGACAACACGACTAATGCCCATATGTCCATTGTAGATGACTCGTTGAAACCAATCCAAAGTGGCCTTGGTCCAATTCTTTCTCCTTTCCAATTTGCTGATATGGTCTTTCGAC
The DNA here is from genome assembly GCA_007258455.2 of Sequoia sempervirens. NCBI lineage: Eukaryota > Viridiplantae > Streptophyta > Pinopsida > Cupressales > Cupressaceae > Sequoia > Sequoia sempervirens. Next base: position 2,917,961 of record VDFB02338372.1, on the reverse strand, counting down.
AACAGTAGAGGAGTGGCCAATGATGTCAAGGGAAACTCTTTAGTAGAGGACCATTGTTGTATGTAGGCTATTAGCTCTGCTACCTGTACTTTTAATTCTTCCTTAGTGGATTGGTCTTTGTTCATTTGATGCACAATGGTAGCAATTGATCCTTGAAGATGATCAATTTTCTTCTCTCTCGTAGCCATTCCCAAATCTATAGCAGAGATATTATAGCTGACTCCTTCTCCTTCCACCATCAGAGTAGCTATCTGTATGGAGTTGATCCTGAGGCATCCATGGTTATATGGGATCTAACCCTTGGTTTCTTCTCCTTCTCTATGCTTATTTGTGCTCAAGCCATAATGACTTCCAACCTTGCTTTTAGATCCGCGAGGATGTGGGCCTTCTTTTGCAATTGTTTCTCTAGTTATTCAGGAATTTGGGACCCTCTTCTTGTTATTCACAATCACTTTCCTCTTCTCAAGCATGCTGAATTTCCATTTCTTTGCTTCCTGGAACCTTTTGTTTTGTCTTTTCTTCCTCTTCTTCATCTGAATCTCAAATAAATATAACTTCTTTCTTTGGAGATTCAGTGGTGGATCTATGTTCTTTGGGGCTATCTTCCCCTTCTAATCTCCTTTCTTCTTCCTCCTCTTGCCCGTGCTCTTCATGATGCTCTATTCTTGGGATTTTCCTTGTTTTAGCCTCTTCTTCAGGCTTATCTTCTTCTTTCTTTTCCTTTTTGTTTTCTAGTTCTTCTCCTGAAGGAGGAATTTCCTCACCATGACTAGGGATTTTGTCTTGTTCCCTAGTTGGAAGCTCAGTAGTCACTTCCATTTCCTCACCTATTTCCTTCTTTTCTTCAGAGTGTTTCTCCTCAACTTCCTCCCCAACATTCCTTAGTTGCTTGGCAAGCACCTCCTCAAGCTCTTGATCAAAGATTTATGTGATGTACTTTGCACTGGGGTCTTTAGTGTCTTCCTTGAAGGATTGAGTTTCCTCTTCTTCTTCATGCACCACTTCATCAATAACCGGGTGCTAATGCTTAGGATGCTCATGATAATCATCAACTTCTTCCTCCATTTCTTTTACTTCCTCCCTCTCTTATTTCTCCAACTCCTTGAAAATCTGCATTGTTGCCTCCATCTTTGGTGGTTCAATTAGAGGAGTAGGAACAAGGAGGCCGGTAATGACTTGTGCTAGGGAATCTTGTACTACATGATTCATTAATACTCCTAAGAGCTCCGTTGGTATACTCTATATGTGCTGAGCAAAGGCTTCTAGGAGCGAGACAGTGGGCATTGTCATTGTAGCAGTGGCCAATGGAAGGGTTGTTGATGGAGACATGGAGGTGGAAGAGAGCAGAGAAGTGGTAGTGAAGGAAGAATCTATCACCATAATTTGTGCAATGGGTGAGGTAGAGGAAAGGTGGACCGAAATGTCCACCACGAGCGGAGAAGAAGCAAGCATTGCTTGAGAAGTAGGCATAGGAGTGATGGTAATGGCAACAATAGTAGTTGTGGCAACAACAACAGAGGCAATAGGTGGGAACTTTGGCTACTTAGCCTCTTCTTCCTCTCCCTCATGGAGTGGGTCCTCTTGAATGGTGGGCATTTCAGTGAAACCACTTGACTTCTTCACTTTCTTAGAGGGTTCACCCTCAGATGCCTTGAATAAACTTTGTGCTTAGGATGACATTCAACCACCTCTTTTCTCTTCTTTGACCAGGTATTAGGAGGAGACTTTGAAGTCTCCCCGGATGGGGCAATAGCAGTGGCACTATCGGTCTCACTTTTGGGATCATCCTTGAGCTCAGCATAGGTTAAAGTTACACCTTGGCAATTTAGTTGAGCAATTTTCCCATCAATCCATCATTTTGTTCTTGCCTCTATGGGCTTCATCGAAATATCGGGGTCATTGACCTCTTACTCCTTCCAGTCAATCAGAGGCAGTGCCAGGTTGACAACAACATCATATCTAGGATCAATCACCATGTTCTCATCTTCCACAACTTGATCCGACACTAGAAACAAGTTGACCATCTTGACGAAATACATCTTCATGCACATGTTGTGCCTCATACACACTTCTTTATCATCTCTATAATTTTCCCAAAAGTATTCGACATTATGGAGGTGGGAATATTCTTTTCCAACCATCTTTTTTAACTTGCCATACAAATCTATTCGTGGCCTGGCAGTATGGAGCTCTAGGTTGTACTCATTTATCTCATTTTCAAAATATTTTGCACATTGGGATGCGGGGATTGCATACATACCCTAGCCAAATGTGAGGGGATAAGGAATTCTGAGCCTATGCATGTTACTTAGGAGCGTATGTGCATGCTACAATTGTCTTGAGAGTTCAAGTAACACCAACCGGTCATTGGGATACCAGGGCAACTTGTATGGCCTCTCAGAGAATCCCTTGGTTCTGATGTATGTAAACTTGGGAAACTGAATAAATAGAAAGCCAAACATGCATATGAAGGCATTAAAACTATGGGTGACTCTCCTTTTGAAGTCACCTCTGAGTAATATGATGGTGTGGCCGATGAAGGCATCATTAACTTTGCAATAATCTTTCTTGAAATTCTTATATTGGAGCTAGGGGTATCTGTCATATACCTTCAATTCCCTCCTCGGAGTCTAGCTTGGTGCCACAAATAGTCCTCTATACTAAGCACGGTCGACAAGTAGATAGACTAGATATGAAGTCATGTAGAATTGTGAGGTTTTCTTTACAACTACAAACTACTCATGTACGCAGTTGCTAATCATTCCTGCCTAGTAGAATTTAGTTTCTCCTCAGCAGATTTCCTCTATGAAGTACAACATCCATTCCTAGAAGAAAGACGCAGTTGGGAGGCCCATGACCCTACTTAACAAGGTTACTAAGTCATAGTAGTCCTTGTAGAAATCACTTCTAAAGAGCTCTTGAAGCACTTTGTTTACACCGCCTCTCTTCTCCTTTAACCAGTATTGATTGATCAAATTTTTGCACTTGAGGGGATCAACCTTCCACATGCTCTTGACATATTCCTTAGATGTCTCCTCCATTGCATTGAAGGTGGGGATATGGAAAGTTTTCCCAATGGACTTGGTGGAAAAATCAACCAGTATGTTGCCATCCCAATTCACAATTCCTTTGGTGCTTTCCTGGTAGGCCTCTTTGCAGGCCATTACTAATTTGGGAGCCATGAGGGCAGGTAGGAAACTAGTGGCCTTGGCCAACCCACTCCTAATCCTCTTGGGGTTCTTTGTGGTAGGGTCGATGACAACCCTTTGCTTGAATTCATTGAGGTCAATGTGCCCCAAGTTAGTATCTGAGACCTTTTCCCAGTTTGTGGTGACCTTTGACTTGAGTTCCTCTCCTTGAAACTTGTACTTCATTTGATCTTTGTCCTCCTTACCTCTTGGTGCTTTGGCAACCTTCTTGCCTTTTTCTTTCTCTGCGGGAGCTTCTGAAGGTCTTGCAATTGGTTCCATATATCCTGCAATCAAAGGGGCTATAAGTGCATTCAAGTGTAAAATATGAGAAATGTTAGCAAAATCCTACAAAAATAATGTTAGATCGAGTAATTCATCCTTCAAGGATCCTAACATTTCTTTTAGATCATGATTTTCCTTTCATTTGAGGGAATTATGACAATGTGGGCCCAGGGGTGTGGACTTCCCTGGGTTGGAAATCATTTTGGAGGCAATTGCAAATAGATGGAAATCAGGGCACGATGACCTGCATGGTTCCACGTACAGTAGGATTTCTGTCTTGAGGTGGGGCCCACTAAGGAGGTCAAGCCATTTTAGCATGTGGGTAAAATTATTTTTGAGGTTCCAGGATTGCTAGCTTAGTCATTCAGGCATGCGAGCCTAAATCATGTGGGTGTAGGGGATACCTCAGTCATTTGAGCTCTGCCACTTGAAACGACATTGACGAGGCAACATCCCACAATGTGGTACCCGTGTCCATGGAGGATGGTTTTTTTTTATCGTTGAAGTCCAAATAGTTTGGATGGGTGTGGGCCAAGAGATGTGGAAAGGTGTTGGAGGTTGGTCATTTGGAACGATAGAGGCGAGATGGAGTTTTGCCAAGGGAGGCCTGCATCATCGGATCTGCAGGAGGCTTAAGGATTACTCATTCACTAGTAAATGGCTAAAAGGAGACCATGAGGTCAAGCCCTATGTAGCAGACCAACGGAGGTCATTGGCTGTTTTGATGTGCTGAGAGTAGGCTGGTTGTCCGCAAGTGGCCACCCGCATGGGGTAGCCCACAAAGTTCTTTACACTTAATCATTTTTGTTTTGGAGGCTAGGCAAGGCAACAAGTGTAGGGTCCACAAGTAGATAGATTGTAAGTCAAAGGAAGTTTGGAATGAAAAACCTTACTGGCAGCCCATCATTACCTCTCCTTTGTTCTTTATTCCTTAGGTAACTCTCCATACTTAGTCAAATTTTGCCTTACCAGAAAAGCAGACCCAGAGGATAAAAGAACAAGTAAAAAACACCTAACAAGTGGGACTGGGATCGAGAACTGAGGCAGACCCCAAGGCAAGGGATCGGGAATGGAATCTGGACTCGGGAACCAGGCAGTAGTTTCCAGTTAATTCCATTACGGTTCACTTCCATAAAAAGGATACGAGGTTCCATTCCCAACCTAGACTCGGCTTGAGATCAAAATGGAATTTGGACTTAAAACCAGCAGGTGGTTCAGTTTCATTCCCATTCTAGTTAAGCTTAAAAGCCAAAGGATAAAGGGTGTAGTCAGTGAATGACAGAAGTGGGACCACGGGCCCCTTCTGGATTTCTCATTCATATGAAGCAATTTCAAATACCACGATCCACATGGAAGCTCCAAGCTTAGGCATTTGGCTAAAAAATTGGATGAAGTTTGCTATGTAGAGACCCACCTGGCGAGAGGATAGGTTCAATCAAGCGGTTTTAGATGGTAGAGTCTGAAGAGGCGATCCTGAGTGAGGCTTGCTTGCGACCCCAGTGAGACGTTTACTTTTGGGCTCATGAATTTTGGCTAAGTTTGAAACAGACGGCCAGGAAAGGGCATCTACTCGCACACATGGCCCTGAGGGAAGCCAAGGCAGTTGCTTTAAAGTTTGTTGCTCGAAGATTGAGGAAACGACAGTGAGTGCCCTATAGGCTGCATGAGCATGATGGCTTTGGCTCAAGAATTACTATGGGAGGTGAAAGTTTCGCAGGCGCCTAATAAGCATTTTTCAAAAGATTTTTAAACCATGGGTTTTGTTCACCATGATGGGATCTAACTAGTTTTGAGTCATTCTTTCATCAGAATTTAACAACTTTTGTAAAAATCAAAGAAAACTCACAACATAATGGCAGCGGAAGACCAACTTGGAAAACCTGATGAAGTATGAGAAGACACTACAAACATGGTGCTTGGATGATGTAGAGGTCCTACAGGCATGGAGGTGGCGATTGTTGGAGGTTTTGACAAGTTCCTAAGAGTCTGACGGTGAAAATGACTTTTCGAGATTGCTATTTATAGAACTTTGTGCATTAAATGGCCACCATTAATATGGGTACAGAAGTAGCCAAGGTTGGTCGGCATGCAATTCAAAAGGGATGGTGGTGGGAATCATGGGGTTCGCAAAGTGGATGACATTTGTAAGTTGGCCACTTGGTGGGTCAACACCGGAAATGGTTAAGGAGGTTGTGAATCCCGCGAAGTGGGAAGACAGGTCGAGTCGGTCATTTGGAATGGAAAAGATACCACAGAGTTCCACATAAGGCAGCCCACATGGGCAGACCCGCATTGTGTGAAGGACAATAGTTTCAAATTTTGAAGGAAAACTGCCAAGGGAACTCCGCAAAGGCTAAAGACTTGGACATTTTAAGGGTGGTGAAACTTGGTCAACTTGAGATGGTGACTCTAGGATTCCTTGACCACTTAGGACTCAAAATAGGGGGCACACAAAATGAGATGACAAAAAAAGTGACTTGACAAAGCAAAAAGAGAGGGTCCCTGTTCTAAACGGGGTGTGTATGCTATGGGCACAACAATCATCTATGAAAATTTCCCTACAAAACCCTCATATGCAAACTCAAACCAAGAAACCCTTTTGCACCAAAATTTGGAAAACTTCAGATCTATAATAAACCCAACAAATCTTGACAACCCCAAAGCCCAAATCTGCATACAAACACCTACAACATGTGTTCCATATCTTGTAATGCCTCAAACCCTACATGCATGTCCATGGCTTCAACTTTGCAAAAACTCTCAAACTAGGGTTATAACAAAAATTCTTCAACCATGAAAGCTCTGATACCACTTGTTAGGAAATAATTGCATTTAATTCATGATCTTATTTCATTTCCTACATAACCTATGAGAGATAAGCATGCATATAAGTTGCCAAAATGCATAGATCAAATAGACAAGCCACAAGATAACAAAAGATATACCCTAGGAAAACCCTCAAGAGGGAAAAACCTAGCCTCCAAAAGCATCCATACTCCATCATATTATTCAACAATAAAGAAATACAAGAGTTACAATGAATACCTCTAAAGCATCAAGCCCTCCAATGCATTCCCATGTGTCCAAACATGAATCCACACATCCCATGCCATGCTTCACAAACGCACTCCTCAAGAAGACTTAATAATGATAGCCAACCCACTCAGCCAACCTAAACCACTACACGGGTTTTCTTTTATAGACACAAGCTCACACAAAATACAACTAGTGGTAAGGTGAAACCATGTACCACAAAACCATGTGAATACAAAACCACTAACCCCTTATTTAATATTGAGTACTATTATATCACATTATTTAATATTTCCTCAATATTAAATTATTATCACATGTCTCCCACACAAATAATAATAATACAATGTTACAATACAACATAAGTGGGTCCCCATATAATTACCTAGTGTGATTAACCACACCATTAAGGTGCATCACAACTAAATAATTATTTTATTATAATATTATAATAAATCAATTTATGCAATGGTGTACAACACCATATCCCAACATGTTTAACCCTTCTCAGATATGCCAAAACTTTGCTATTTCTCATAGTTTTAAGCTTCATCTACAAGATATAAGTGTTAGCTTGCATAATTATGGTGATTTACTATTTTTAGTTTTTCTCCCAAAAGTGTTGTTCAAGCTGATACCTATGTCCTCAATCATAAGGAAATCAACAGATTCCCTCATTGAGTTGAGTCACCTAAGGGTTGTAAGTCAATCCTTTGTGGGGATCTCATTTTCTAATTAAATAAAGGAAAATAGGTCCATCTCAACATCCCAACACACATATAATTTTGATTCACCTTTTTTTATGTTTCAATTAATATATATATGATAATTATTTGAATATAATAATATATGTTAATATATATATCCTAATTAATCACCTACATATATATTATGTATACATGTATGAGTATACATATATATTATTATCTATGTATATTCATACCTACATAATACATATATATACTCCATTAAATATATACACACACACATATATATATTTCTTATATATATTAAATATGCATAACATGTAATAAATGCTATTTACAAGATTTTTAGCATTTATTTTAATTTGATTAAATGATCAAGGAGGATTAAAGATGACCAAAAAATAACTTTTCCTAATGACGAAAAAGCCTATCAACTTAGATTTAACACTTACCAATACTTAGACTGACTTGACAAGGTTCCTCTAACCTATACAAGTGATTGTGTGCATCTACTCAGATAGAAATACCAATTATTACAATACCAACCTCCCCTCCTAGGTGATACTCTCCCTCGCTTAGTAGAGGGTTTGAGATTTCCTGCATCCAACTTAGAGCAACATGTTCATAGTTAGCTGATAACATATAAATCATATTCATAATATAACATAAGCATCATTAAATAATTTTAAAAAGTAATTTCATCATAATGCATATTCATACATTTCATTCATCCATAGAACATCATCAAGACATAAACATGTATTGAAACCATATTTACTCATAAAGGTAAAAGTATTTGGTAAATAAACAATGGGGTGTAACATATCCGCCCCCTTAAAAATCATCGTCCCTGATGATTTAGAGTATCAAAACATAAAAAACATAACAAAAGTTTATTTTAAGAACTTTCAAAATCTTGAACAATATGAGGAAATATTTTCTTGATCTCATGATAGTCTTCCCATGTAGTAGAGTCTTTTGCATACTAGTCCCTCTAAACCTTGCACTAAAGGACCTCTCTATTACGTAGGTGAAGCCTACACATTTTGAGCACTCTCAGAGTCTCGATCATTACCACTTCTGGTTCATGTACCTGTAAATAATTCTGATCAATAATATGATTACCACCTGGTATATAATTTTTAAGGTACGACACATGAAAGACATTATGCATCCTAGTAAGAGCTGGCAGTAAAGTAATTTTGTATGCGACTGGGTTGACTTCTTCGAGAACCTTGAAGGGACCTACATAACACAGAGTTAGTTTGGATGAATTTACAAAATTAATCAAACTCTTATGATATTTGAATTTGAGCAAAACCTTCTCTCCTACTGAGAAATTTCTTGACACACACTTAGAATCTGCATAACTCTTTTTCCTATCAGTTTCCTTCACTAACATTTTCTTAATCAAATTAACCTACTCCTCAATAAATTTGATAGCATCTCTAGACTAAGGCTAATTCTATCTTCTAGCTTATCCCAACTTATAGGAGTTTGACACTTTCTTCCGTATAACACTTCAAATGGAGTCATCTTGATAGCGAATGATAACAATTATTGTATGAAAATTCTACTAGTGATAAATAATCTTCCCACTTGTATTGCTGATCCATGCAATAGATTCTTAGTAGATCCTCCAATACTTGGTTTAACCTTTCCATCTAACCATCTGTCTTAGTGTGATATGCTAAACTTATGTTCAATTGAGTCCCAAGTGAGGAAAATGGAGTTTTCCAAAACCTTGATGTTACACTAGCATCCCTATCTAAGATAATCTTCTTAGAAACACCATACAATCTAAACACTTCCTACATGAAATTAGGAGCCATGACAAGTGCCCCATCTATCAAGTTTCTTGGTATGAAATGGGCTACCTTGGTGAGCTTTTCCACCACTTCTAAACTAACATTATGCTTATTCCTTGACATAGGAAGACCTTGTACAAAATCCATACTAATGATTTGCCATTTCCTCTTTGGAATTTCATTAGGATATAACAATCCTGTCAGGTGATGATGCTTTTCCTTCACCCTTTAACACTCTATACAACTTTCTACAAGCCTTACAACATCCTTCTTCATTCCTTTCCAAAAATATAGGGGCTTCACATCATCCAATAGCTTTGTCATTGCAAGATGTCCTCAATATGGTGTAGAATAAACTTCCCTCCACACTGTATTCCTTAACTCTTCAAATTTAATCCTTCCTTTAAATCCTAATAGTTCATCTGGTTCGAAATGGAACCCATCGTACGTTGAATCTTGAGGTTCATCCATGAGATCTTGTTTGACTTGCTCATAGTACTCGTCACCCTTGGACCTTTACAACACTCGATTCTTGAAATTAGGAATGGATTGATATCATTGAGGAGATATGTCTCCTTTGACTTGGGGCATCTGCAACTCAATTTTCCTTTCCCTTTATATAGTTGATTTCAAAATCATAATCTGATATCAGTGCAAGCCATCTCCTCTATAAAGCATTCATATTTGGTTGTGTAAACAAGTACCTTAGACCATGATGATTGGTCTTTAACTCAAATGGTTTCCCAAGAAAATAATGTCTCCACATTTATAATGCATGAACAACTACTGCTAGCTCTAGATCATGTGAAGCATAGTTTTGTTCATACAAATTTAACTTCCTAGATTCATAGGAAATAACACAACCTTCCTGCATCAGTACCCCTCTTAGTCCTTTTCTTGAAGCATTGATAATGACCTCAAAATTACCTTTTGGATCTAGTACCTTAAGAACTAGAGCCGTAGTTTACTTCTCCTTCAATTTTTTGAATGTCCCTTGACATTTTTCTAACCACTCAAACTTTTTCCCTTTCCTTTGCAATGACATAATGGGAAAAGTTGTTTTAGAAAAGTTAGTCACAAAATTTCTATAGTGTCTAGCCAAACCCATAAAGCTACGAACTTGATGCATATTCTTTGGTTTTTGATGGATCAACTGCAATTCCCTCTGCTAAGATTACATGACACAAATAGTGTACTTTCTTTTGGAAGAAGGCACACTTTGAAATATTTCCATAAAGTTTATGTTACCTTAGATGCTTGAGAACAATTTGCAAGTGCTAGAGATGTTCTTCCTCATTCTTAGAATAGATGAGAATGCCATCTAAGAATACTAGCACAAACTTATCCAAACAATATCTAAACATGTTGTTCATTAGGTTAATGAATACTATTGGCACGTTCGTCAGTCTAAAGGGTAGGATTGTGAAATCATAATGTCCATACCTTGTTCTAAAGGTTTTTTTGTGGATGTATTCATCCTTGAGCCTTAGCTGATGATAACCTAATCATGTATTAATCTTTGAAAATACCACTGCCCCACACATCTGATCAAAGAGATCATCAATACATGGTAAGGTTACTTATTCTGTATCATTGATTTTTTAAGCAAACGATAATCTATACACAAGCGTAGTTTACCATCCTACTTCACAAAGATCACTAACACTCCCTAGGGTGATACAATAAGTCTAACTAATCCCTTAGATAGAAATTGTTACAGTTGATCCTTTAACTCCATCAACTCAGTTGTGGTCATTCTATATGGATCCTTGGATATAGTTTCAAATCCTGGAATTATATTTATGGACATGTCAAAAGCTCTTTTAGGAGGTAACCGAGGTAATTAATTAGGGAAGACATCCTCAAAGTACCTTAAAATGGGATACTTCTCCATATCTGATCTCTCTTGTTCCATAATTTCCCCTTCTTTTGCCTCTTGAAGTTTTTGGGATTCACAGTACATCAAGTCATCTTGAATGATGAACTCTTTGTAATCATCCATATTCTCCATTTTGACCACAAGGAGTTGAAAACCCTTTTTCTATGCTCTTTTCAACTACATGACTGAGATTGTCATAACTTTACTTCTCTAGGTGAACCTTGCATGTGCACTCTATTCTCAAGGTCATCTAAACACTCCACTATTTTATCATAATAGTCGACCTTGGACCTATGCCTCCATAACCAATTTAACTCTAGAATGACATCAAATGATCCCAAGGGAGCTATGTATAGATTTAGTTCCGTTGAGAAACTCAAAATTTCAACACTTGCCTCAAACAAACACTACTCTACCTTTGCTCTTGTCTGGTTTGCATATTCTACCGACCATGACTTTTCTATATAACCAAATTTCCCAGATAAATTGCTTGCTAATTTTGGAGAAATAAAACATTCAATAACACCAATGTCTATTAAAGTTAAAATTGCTATTCCAAGTAAAGTACCTAGAGTCTCAATTGGAGTAATCTAGTCTCTGCTTGATGATTATCTAGCATTGTATGGATCCTGTATTGACATGTCACTTGTTGGGAAGATAAAGGATTCCCATGAGACTGTGCCCTTATGTCTTGTTAGGACACTAGTTGGCATAATGGTCATCGCCACAAGAGAAACACCCCTTGGAGTCCCTCACCTTTCTAAAGGCTTCCTAGAGTTATATTCACTCCTCTTGGGGTTGTTGTTTTTGTTTCTGTGGTCACCTCTAGCTTTGTTCCAATTATTTCAGAACCCTCTATCCCCTTTCTTCTTGAAGTCTTAACGGTCACCCTTCTTCTTAAACATCTGGGAGGATTGTGACCAATTAAACTTCTTATGGGGTCCATGGTGGTAGGAACATGAACATCCACTTCTCCTTTGATCTGGGCATTTGAGTCCCATAATGAATTTCCTAATTCAAAACCTCTTATCTTTCTGGTATTGAGGCGTGCACTTTACAAGCATAGTAAAATTTTCCTAGTATTCATTAACAGTTGAATCTCCCTACCTCAAGTTCTAGAAATCCATCAATTTTTGATTGAAGTACAACTGTGGCAACCATCATTGATGGAAGATCACCACGAACTCATCCCAAGTTAGGATCAGTGAGCTAAGACCTAGCTCCATCTTCTTATTCATCCAACAAGTGGATGCTTCTCTAGATAATTGAAATGCTCCCACACAACCTTAGTTACTTTAGAATAATTCCTTATCTCAAAGTACTTTTCCATTTTTGTGAGTCATGCCTCAATGATATCTCCACTCATCGTTCCTTCAAACTTGGGAGAAGTGACCTTTTTCATATCTCTAGAAATTCCTTGGGCTAGTCAATTCCTTTTTCCAACTTTAGATCTTGACTCTGATTCATCCTCCCCATGCTCACTTAAGGTGGTACAGTCATTTGTGTTCTCATCTTCACCTTCTTGAGAGGCCTCCTACTCAAGTCTACTCTTACCCCTTGTTAGAATTGTGAAAAACATGAGCCACAAGATCAAATAATGAACAAAGACACCTTCCATGCAAGAGATCTGCAAATAATATGTACAATATTCCTCAACAAGAAAAGCTAGAGAAGCAAGAGATGATAAAAAAGATATGAAAGCTTGAGAGATAATTACAATGAGGGTTGAATGCTATATAGGAGAAAAACCCTAAAAGTATAAAATCACTCCTAAGTTTAGCTTAAGTATATGAGAATAAATTAGACTAATTATTAATTAAATATTAATTAATTATTAGCTAATGCATGATTACTCTAACAACCCCCCTTAAAATGAACTTAGAGAGTAGCTAAAAACCCTAAAAAGAGAATGCTTGAGGGGTCCTAGCAAGCAAGGCCTGGTGAAGTACCCATGTACAAAAAAAAGATCTCTCACAACTAGAGAATAAAAAAAACCACATGGGAAAAGCTCTTCCCAAAAGAGAGAAAGGCGAATGAGGGACTGAAAAATCCTCCAAATCAAGGTGTGAAGGACAGAGAAGCCTCCACCCAAAACAATGTTCTGAAAACAAGGAACATGTAGAACATCGTTGAAATACAAAGAAGCCATATAATTTTATTGAATGAAGACTGATATGATACTAAAATGAAGAACCTCCTTTGAAGCAAATGATGATTAGGATCAAGATAAAAGTAATCTACATGAGTTCCTACAATGACACTACTCAATTTAGATGGAAAACAAAGGCAGAACATCTAGAACTCGAAGATATAAATGTCAAGATCAAGAAGATGATAATCTACACAAGTTCCCCCAATGAAACTACTCGAATCAGATGGAAAATAGAAGGAAAATATTTGGAAGTCAAAGATATAGGTGGTACATGAATATGCATGAGTGACCCCAACGACACTACTCAAAATGCAAGTCAAAAACATAGGTACCAAATAGTTTGAAGAACACTGGTCATGAGAGAGAAAATAATCTACATGAGTACCCCCAAGGACACTACTCAAATCAGATGGTAAACAAAACTAAAACATCTGGAACTTGAAGATACAAATGGTGCATGAAACTGTATGAGTGACCAAAAATGACACTACTCAACACACAAGATGCAAGTTAAAAATACAGGTACCTAGTAGTCTTTGATCAAATGAAAATGAAAGGTCACCCCCAAAAATAGGAATGTAAGAATGTCCATATGGTAAATGATCCATCTCACCTCAAATGCCTATAACTAGCCACTAATGTATGCTGCATCTAAAAGTACATAAGAACAAGAACTAGATATGTAGATCACTCAAACCATGAAACCAACCTGAAGCATTAGCACCAACAGTAGAAACCCCCTCATAATGCTGAAAAGGGAGAGCCATGACAAGAACATTGGAATTGTGTGAAACCAATAAGTGCATGTAGGATACACAAATTGTAAATAAAAGGGTGTGCAAACTAAGGAACACATGCATGAGGCAAGAATCACTAGGATTCATCATTTTCGTGGAAGGAACACTCGACAAAGGTGTGATGAACCAAAGGAAAACATCAACCCCCCATGTCCCTTTATATCATAGTGTGAATACAAAAGGAACAATAGGATGTGCAAAATACTCAAAAAATATACACTAGAATGGAACTTTATCTTAGTGCATCTACATAATAAGTACATACAGTGGAAGCCCATAATGTCCAAAAAGGGACTACATGCTAAACATACAATTCTTTGACAAAAAATGAGGAAACTAATAGCACCATGATGAAGTACATGAAAAAACATGTACTTTCAAAAAAAAATCACCCAAAAAGGAGTTCGAATGAAAAAGATACGGCCCATTGAAGTCTCCCAAATGAGAGCTGAACAACAACAACATTGATAAAATAAAATTCTAGAAAAAAACTAAAGTCAAAACTAGAAAATAACTGTACATTACAAAGAGCTCAAAATTCTACCCCATTTAAAAAAATTCACTAGAAAAGACCATCGTATGGCTGAGATATGGCCTTTGGAAGTTGAGGTGTAAAACTGAAAAGCCCAACAAAGAGGGGTTGAGCAAGGAAAAAAAACATCTCTGCCAAATTTGTCAAAAAATCCACCAAATGTAGAGGGTGCCAAATTTAGTGCGTAGGGAAAAAAATTCTCCATAGGCTACATATGACATTATTTGCAAAAAAAATATTACAAAAAACTATTGTTTTTTATTTTAAGTGAAAAAAACAATAAAAATAACATAGTTAGTATCTGATCTAAAGTTTGGCTTTAGAGTTTCCTAAGGGTTGTCCCACTTCATGGCTTCCGCTAGAGTTAGTTCTAGTACAAACTATGCTTAAAGACAATATTCCAACTTGAATTTTCATTTATAGTATACAATTAGTTCCTCTAATTGTTCATATAATAGTTAAACATTTTAACATTTATTCCACATTCAAAAAATAGAAGAGAGAACTTTTTTACACGTTTTTAATCCTTTTATTTATTATAATACTATGGATTTCAATCATCCTTATTTAATACATGGTTATACATAGGATGAATTATTCATCATGATTGAGGGGAGTATATCCCTCATATTCATTATCATAAACTATTACATTGATTTCAAGAGATGATGGCACATGTGGGTCCCTCATAATCAAATGGGAGCTAACACTCCATTCAGTTGACATGTCTTTTAAGAGAGATTGTCAAATTCGGTTGGGGGAATAAGAGGTATGGACTTGGTTGCATCTTGTATCTTCTTCTCTAGTTTAATGTGTGATATAGAATTATTGTGAGTCTTAGAATCTCCAAGCCATATCTCTCCATTATGGTCGGTTCCCTCTATGGTTTTCACTATGGCCTCTCATTCTTTCTTGGCCCTTAGGTAGAGCTCATTTTCAATCATTTTCTGGCTATCATCTTGAGTCGCGCCATCCTGGCTACTGATAATGTTAGAAAAATTAAAATAAATAGGCTAGCATAATGAGCTCATAAGTCCTAGTGCTAAACCTAGTAGCTTTGATACCACATGTAACATACCCAATTCTTACTTTATAGTTTTCACCTAAGTTTTAACTCATGAAGTGAATAATTCAAAGTTTCTAGAAATAGGGAAGTGATTTTTTGTTTTTCAATAACATAATTGCATGCTATATAATTATAACATTTGCATAAATGAAATAACATAACATAATTCTAAGTAAATGAATCCCATCTTTTCAAATTAAATTTATAATAGATTCATGGTCATATATTCAATGTCATAGCTTATAAGAGATCGAGGTCAATGTTTCCTTATTTGGATTACACTTCTTCTATTTCAAAAATCTCGGCATGCTATCTACAAGAGGGAGAGCATCATCCAAGCACTTTACCTCCAACCACAGGCAAGTGGTCCCCCACACACCTTCCTAACTAGAAGTGGCCCTACCCTTCAATGAAGAGTTTGGTATGGGAACCCCTAGTATTGGCTATCTAAGTATCTGGTGTTGTGTCCTACATAAAATGTACGGTCATACAACTATGGATACCTTCCAACTATGCATGACACTATTGGCAAGCTATGAAAACCTAGAGCATAGTGAACTAACAAAATGTAAGCAGTGACTTTTACACTTTGGCCAATTTTTGATAAATATAATTAACCCACTTTCTAAGGAAGTGATGTTGTAAGTTCACCCACCTTTAACTCAACTTGGAAACCCTACTGACATGTGGTTAACACTTTTATTGGTTTGACCAAATGTTAACTATCTTAAAAAAAATATCTTTCAAAAGTGATGACACACTAATGTCGATTTAATTGACTAAATAGGTTTGACTCAATTCTCTTCAATACCCTATTACATACTTGTAACAATCTAGGTCTAGTGATTGCCTCTTATTCAAGTATTTACCCTAACACAAGGGAATAATCTATTCTCCTAATTTTAATGGTTTTGAACTTCTAAGAACGTAAGTCCTCTTCTCAATATTAAAACTACCATGCATAGGTAATAATAAATAGTATATAAGATAATATCATTCAAAAGATAATAGAGACACATTCACTTTGAATACATTTTCAAACCCTCTTGTTGAAAAGCAATATAAACTTATTCAAAACATTATAAATAACAAAACCATATTATTGAGATAATATCATATTCCCATACTTAGCTTCTCTTTGATATTTTAATTTAACAAGCTGGTTGTTTGGGTTAAACACAACTTAGAGAGATTTTAACCTTCCA